>NC_051166.1:168907083-169357083 GCF_013339725.1 Rhipicephalus microplus | reverse complement strand
GATTGCTGCCATTCAGAGCGCAGCATGGTCAAATGAAAGCCTGCACGTTGACGTTACACGCCGCACACACCGCACGAAGTTTGCGAATGGAACTCGGTGTCGAAATTGTAACAAGGTACATGCCCCCGAGCGGTGCCCGGCGTATGGAAAAACTTGTTATGCATGCAAGAAACGAAATCACTTCGCCGCATGCTGCAACAATGCGCGCAGGATAAGCGAGGTTAACAAAGCCGAAGAAAGCGATGAAAATTTTGACATCTTGGGCATCAGCATTTGCGGCGTCACCGGAGATATAGGAGCGGATTGGATGGTTCGCGGAAAAATAGCCGGTCAGGAGATACAATTCAAGGTAGATACCGGGTCTCGGGCAAATTTGCTGCCCCTAACCCTGTTCAACCGAATCGCCCACGCAAGCACTCCGCGAAAGAGCGCCGCTGTCCTCTCCGCCTACAACGGCAGTACAATCAAACACGTTGGCGTAACGACCGAAAATCTCGAGATAAACGAAGCACAGCATTCAGTCTCGTTTTTATCGTGAAAAAGGGGCGCCAAGCCATCCTTGGCTTAAAGACATGCCAGCAGTTTGGTCTGGTACCGGTGACGGTGGACGCCGTGAAGGTAGGCGATGGGCAAACGAAATTCCAGCTTGCATTTCCTGACCTCTTCATCGGCACCGGCTGCGTCAGGCGACCCTACAAAATGGTGCTACGAGAGGATGCCGTTCCAGTCGTGCAGCCTGCCCGCAGAGTACCCATAGCGTTGAAAGGACGCCTGCGACAAGAACTGCAACGAATGGAAAAAACCTCAATCATCGTCAAGGTGGATGAACCAACTGAATGGGTGAGCCGCCTGGTAGTTGTGCACAAGAAGGATGGTACCCTTCGCATTTGCATGGACCCTAGAGCAGTGAACAGGAGCATTAAGCGGGAGCACTATCCTATCCCTTCAAGAGAGGACATAGAGAGCGAGCTGGCAGGAGCACAATATTTCTCCCGGCTCGACGCTAATGCCGGCTTTCATCAGATTCCTTTAGATGAGGCCACTTCACGAATATGCACTTTTGCGACACCATTTGGGCGGTACCGTTTTTTGCGTCTGCCTTTCGGAATTTCCTCAGCCAGCGAGGTGTTCCAGAAGACTCTAACAGAGATGTTCGAAGGGCTGCCGGGAGTGCGCGTCTACGTAGACGTTTTAATATGGGGCGACTCAAAGGAAGAACACGATGAACGCGTCATCGCAGTACTAAGGCGGGCGCAAGAGGAAGGGCTGACATTTAATCCAGCTAAATGCGTGTTCGGCACCACGCAGGTTGCATTCCTTGGCGACGTTATCGGAAGAGACGGAATTCGTCCGGACCCCGATCTAATCGAAAGCGTCCGTGCCGTGCCAGTCCCAAAAGATAAACAGGGTGTGCGCAGATTACTCGGGGTTGTGAACTACTTTCGGAAATACCTGCCAGCTTTGAGTGATAAAACGGCGTTGCTGCGTAGCCTGGTGAAAGAAGCATCGGTGTTTGAGTGGACAACAGCCCATGAGCGCGAACGGGACCAGATCTGCGCAGCGCTTGCTAATCCTCCATTGCTGGCTCTTTTTGATGAAAAAAGAAACACTAAGATAACTGCGGACGCCTCAGGAACAGGTATTGGCGCTGCCTTATTGCAAAGACACGGGGATGACTGGCGCCCAGTGACCTACGCCTCAAGAGCGCTGACGCCGAGTGAAGAGCGATACGCCCAGATAGAAAAGGAAACACTGGCAATTGTTTTCGCTTGTGAAAAATTTCATCAGTTCGTGTATGGACGAAGCATTACGATAGAAACTGATCACAGGCCATTACTTGCGATTGCCGAAAAGAACATTGCAGATATGCCACCCAGGATACAGCGGTTTTTCATCCGTCTTATGAAATATGATTTTTTGTTGCAGTTTGTACCTGGTAGGGACCTGTTACTCACAGACCTGCTGTCTCGGGCTGCACTACCAACTGGCGGAGGCGACCAAAGTCGAGGACGTGGACGTCCACACAACGCAAGTAGTCACCAGCATCATAAGCAAAACGACTATGTTGCGGCTGCAGAAGGAAACCCTCGAAGATCCGCTTCTCAGCCGCACCATGAAACAAATGGAAGATGGCATGGCAATAGACGGTGTACTGAAACCGTATGCGGAAGAGCTATCCGTGGTCAATGGAGTGGTGCTAAAGGGCTGCAAAGTTGTGGTGCCTAAATCAATGCGTGCGGAAATTCTTGAGCGAATTCACGAAGGCCACTTGGGTATGAACAAGTGCAAAGCTATAGCCCGTAGACTGGTTTTCTGGCCGGGAATGAGCAGTGACATTGAGCGACGAGCGCGAACGTGCAGCGTATGTCGAAAGTACGCATACAGTCAACCGAGTGAACCCCTCCTGCTACAGCCAACGCCCGACCGACCGTGGCATCGCGTAGGCATAGACCTATTTACATTCGCTGGAGAACACTACGTAGTTGTGTTTGATGCCCATTCTAACTTTCCTGACGTCGAGAAACTCGGAGGTACCACGGCGGCGGAAGTAATCGACAAGATATCTGCTATCTTCTCGCGATACGACATTCCCAACCAAGTTTGCACCGACAACGGGCCTCAATTTGCATCGCGAGAGTTCGAGTCCTTCGTGCGCCGATATGACTTCGAGCATATCACCTCAAGTCCAGAGTTCCCACGATCAAATGGCTTAGCTGAAAAGGGGGTACAGATCGTGAAGCGTATTCTAAAGAAAACCCACGAGTCCCGGGGTGATGTATGGCTTGGTCTGTTGGCTTATCGATCTTCTCCCCTTGACAGCGGTCACTCAACCGGAGAACTACTGCAAGGTCGTCGCCTGCACGCCACTCTTCCAGAATACAACGTCGACGGAGGCATACCCGTATGGAAACAGCGACAGTCTTTCCGAGGCAGGCCACTACCACCCTTGGAAGCCGGAAATGTGGTCCGGATCAAACATGGAAGCTGGTCACGCCGAACGAAAGTGGTACGAGAGACCGCACCACGATCATTCGTGGTAAGAACGGAAGACCATGGGCTCCTGAGACGGAACCGACAACACTTGCTGCGAACGGACGAAAACTTCAACGACAAGGTCAGCCCCGAGGGTAATCCGAACCCCGACGCGAGGCCCCCGACGAAGTTCAGTGATGGACACCGCGGCAACATCACGCCGGACAACTCACTGGGGTGTCACCAGGTGCAACCAGCTCAGCCAGAAGATTAAAGCGCCACCATTTCTCCAGACACTCCAGAAAGCCCACTGGCTGGCCTGCGCAGGTCAGGACGCCAACGCAGCGAACCGAAGCGCCTTCACTACGGGCCATCCTTCCATCAAGTAAATGAGTGCAAAAGAAATCAGTGTTTTGAAAATGTGTGAAGAGAAGATGTAACAGACCGGACTATCTGCTATCAGCATTCGCCCTAGGCGATATCGTCTTCTCCTTCTCTCCACCGTTTCGTGCGCTTTACGTTCCTTCCTTTTCTTTCTTTCCCCCTTTCCCGCTGTGAGCGCGGCTACTTAAGCCCAGCAAATAAACGGCCAGGGGTCTTTCGTTATGGCGAGGCCCAGCCACGTGTTCATCGTCGTCTTGTCTCTGAGCTAAACGATACAATGTGCTGAAATGTTTGGTCGGCCGGCTGTCCGCAAGCAGCGGGCAGAACAGCGCTTGCGCGTCCGCTCTCAGCAGACTGGAGAAAATTTCACCAGCTATATTGAGGATGTCGTCGATCTTTGTCGACGCGCGAATTGCACCATGCCCGAGTCGGACAAGGTCAAACACATCCTGAAGGGCATCGACCATGGCGCATTTCAAATGCTCTTGGCTAGAAATCCGAGCACAGTTTCTGAAGTCGTCAGCTTATGTCAGAGCTACGACGAGTTGAAGAAGCAACGCCCTCTGACTCGACAACCTCAGCGTGGTGGTGAGTCGCTGTCCAGTTTCGACACCATGCCTGACAATTCACCATTGCTTCAGCAAGTCCGAGCCTTCGTCCGTGAGGAAGTCGCCCGCCAACTTTCTCTAGTGCCTTTTGCTCACGAGACCACCACCCGTCTACCCGCCCCGCTTCGCATTGCTATATCGGAAGAGGTGGCACAAGCTGTTCCCCTTGCGCACTATGAGCCGCCTCTATCTAGCCGTGTCCACTGCCCACGTGTCACACAGCCGGTAGATGCCCCTGTCGCCTATCCGCCAGCAATTCAGCCTGTGGCCGCGCCCCTAACGTATGCAGCGCAGCCTGTGGCTCCTCCTGTCGCTTGTTCGCAAGAGATGCAGCCCGTAGCCGCCCCACTCACATATGCAGACGCTGTGCGTGGGCTCCCGCAACCGCCCTACACCACGCGCTCACAGCGCGCACACCCGGCTGCTTATACTACACCTTGGGCGGCATCACCAGTCGCCAATCCATGGAGGACTCCCGATAACCGACCGATTTGCTTCGCCTGCTTCACTCCCGGACACGTTGCCCGCTACTGCCGCCGTCGACCTCAGACGTTCGGCAACTATGCCCGGTCGTCGCAACCCGGCAGCCAACCCTTCGACCAATACGGGCCGGTCTCGTCACCTCGCTATGCCCCTACTGACCACCTTGACTTCCAGCCGCAGCGCGCACTGTCTTCTCGTCGGCGATCGCCCTCCCCCATGCGTCGCCGGCCCGGACCTTCTGACCAGAAAAACTAAGCTCCGCAGTTCAAGAGGCAAGAACTGCGCCGTTTTCAAACTGTCTAAGCCCTCGCCCCTCTCCTGCTAACGTGGTCGCAGCAACTGTTGAAGGTTATTGTACTTTCGCCCTTGTGGACACCGGCGCAGCTGTCTCTGTTATTGCCGCTAATCTCTGCCGTTTATTGCGCAAAGTCACGACGCCGCTTTCGGGACTGTCGCTCCACACCGCAAGCGCACAGCAAGTAACGCCTCTCGCAGCCTGCACTGCAAGAGTGTCCATCGAAGGCAATCGTTACATCGTGGAATTTTTTAGTTCTCGCTGTCTGTTCGCATGACGTCATCATCGGGTGGGACTTCCTATCCCGCCATAATGCCGTCATCGACTGCGCTCGCGCCGAAGTTGAGTTTTCATCCTTGTGTGATGCCCCGCCGCGGTGGTCTAGTGGCTAAGGTACTCGGCTGCTGATCCGCAGGGCGCGGGTTCGAATCCCGGCTGCGGCGGCTGCATTTCCGATGGAGGCGGAAATGTTGTAGGCCCGTGTGCTCAGATTTGGGTGCACGTTAAAGAACCCCAGGTGGTCTAAATTTCCGGAGCCCTCCACTACGGCGTCTCTCATATTCATATAGTGGTTTTGGGACGTTAAACCCCACATATCAATCAATCAATCAATCAATCAATCACCCTTGTGTGATGTCCCATTACTTGACGCTCTTCATCAGCCGGCGAAGTTGCTCGTTCATGAAGATACCGATATTCCACCTGGAAATTTTGCTCTTGTTCCCGTTTCATGCAACGCCTACGCTACATGCCTTTTTATGCCTTCCGATATCTTCAAGAGTCGTCGAGCTCTGCCGCTGCCTTTTGCAACAATTGACCTTGCCGCCGGAAGAAGCAATATGTTCGTACGCAATCCGCTTTCCACACCTGTCACTTTGTTTGCGGGGGGATGTCTCGGCAGTGCAGGATCTCGACCCTTTGGCTTTGGTTGATGTCCCGGATGACTACTGCGACCACCCAAAATCACTGTCGGCACTCGAGGAGTCGTCCAAGGATACGTTTTCTAGCGCCATTGCCGACACTCACTCCCACCGAACATGCCGACCTGCTGGATCTTCTGCAAGAGTTCAGGAGTTCTTTCGATGTGTCGCAGCATCAACAGGATCTCGACCCTTTGGCTTTGGTTGATGTCCCGGATGACTACTGCGACCACCCAAAATCACTGTCGGCACTCGAGGAGTCGTCCAAGGATACGTTTTCTAGCGCCATTGCCGACACTCACTCCCACCGAACATGCCGACCTGCTGGATCTTCTGCAAGAGTTCAGGAGTTCTTTCGATGTGTCGCAGCATCAACTGGGCCACACGTCACAAGCCAAACGTCATGTTGACACCGGCCTACACCAGCCACTGCGTCAAAGACCATACCATGTCTCCGCTGAAGAGCGCCGCGTCATCAACGATCAAGTCGAAGATATGCTTCGTAGAGACGTCATTCGACCATCTCACAGTCCCTGGGCGTCTCCTGTCGTCCTCGTGCGTAAGAAAGACGGATCTATCCGATTTTGCGTGGACTATCGTCGTTTGAACAAGATAACCCGCAAGGACGTCTATCCTTTGCCGCGCATTGATGACGCCATCGACACCCTTCACGGAGCGGAATTTTTCTCGTCGCTAGATTTGCGGTCTGGCCATTGGCAAGTCCCAATGGCTGAAGCCGATCGCCAAAAAACGGCATTTATTACACCAGACGGACTATACGAGTTTAACGTCATGCCCTTTCGGCTTTGTAACGCGCCTTCCACGTTTGAACGTCTTATGGGGAATATGTGCCTCTGTTACCTCGACGATGTCGTGGTTTTCTCCCATGACTTTCCTACGCACCTCCTTCGCCTCAGGCACGTTTTGACTTGCCTGACCAACGCTGGCCTGCAGCTTAACCCGAAAAAATGCCGCTTCGCTGCACGCGAGCTTGTCATACTATGCCACATCGTGTCCAAACACGGCGTATTACCTGACCCGGCAAAACTTCGAGCAGTCGCAGAATTTCGCAAGCCGACGACCATGAAAGAACTTTGCAGTTTTGTAGCCCTATGCTCGTATTTCCGGCACTTTGTTCGCAATTTTGCATCTATCATGTCACCATTAACCCAGCTTCTTCGCAGTGACGTGAACCTCTCCTCCTGGTCCCCTGCATGTGACGTTGCCTTCACTACTCTGCGCCGTCTGCTCACCTCCCCACCTATTCTTCGCCACTTCGACCCGACGGCTCCTGCCGAAGTGCACACCGACGCCAGCGGCGTCGGGCTAGGCGCGGTCCTCGCTCAACGAAAGCCCGGCTATTCAGAATACGTTGTAGCCTACGCTAGCCGCACTCTGACTAAAGCCGAAACTAATTACAGCGTGACAGAAAAAGAGTGTTTGGCTCTGGTGTGGGTGCTTGGAAAGTTCCGGCCGTACTTATATGGCCGCCCGTTCGATCTAGTAACTAATCACCACGCGCTTTTCTGGCTCTCCACGCTGAAAGACCCTTGCGCGATGGGCACTCCGCATCCAGGAGTACGACATTCGCGTCGTATACCGCTGCGGACGCAAACACTCTGACGCTGATGCCCTGTCCCGCTCACCTTTACCACCAGATCCGACGTGCGGAAACACTCGCCTCGAGACCTTGTCATCGCTAAATCTCGACTCGATTGCCACCGAACAACGTCATGACCCGTGGATCGCATCTCTCATCGAATATCTATCTCGCACGCTCAACCTTCCAGTATCTCGATCCCTCTGACGTCAAGCTTTCCATTTCGCTATCCGCGATCAACTCCTTCATCGACGCAACTACGCTCCCGATGGCCGCTGGTGGCTGCTGGTCATTCCACGCACTTTACGATCGCAAGTATGCGCCTCTCTTCACGACGATCTGCAATGCGGCCACGCCAGAGTGTTCAAAACATATGAACGCCTTCGCCATCGCTATTACTGGCGCGGCATGTACAATTTTGTACGCAAATTCGTGCAGTGCAGTCCTGACTGCCAGCGACGAAACCAACACTGCCACGTGCTACTGGCGCATTGCAGCCACTTCCATGCCGTGCCAAGCCATTTGATCGCGTCGGCGTTGACCTCTACGGCCCCCTTCCATTGACATCAAATGGTAATCGGTGGATTATAGTGGCAGTTGACCACCTGACACGCTACGCCGAAACAGCCGCTTTGCCGAGCGCTACTGCTCAGAATGTCGCCTCTTTCATTTTACGCCGCTTTATTCTTCGACATGGTCCACCTCGAGAGCTCCTTAGTGACAGAGGCCGCGCTTTCCTCTCCGAGGTCGTCGAAACTCTGTTTTCGGAATGCCACGTCATTCATCGGAAAACGACAGCATACCACCCGCAAACTAACGGGCTAACGGAATGGTTCAACCGCACGCTGGGTGATACTATGCTCTCAATGTACGTGGCATCTGATCATAGCAACTGGGACCGTGTTCTCCCATACGTCACATTCGCATATAACACGGCAGTTCAAACCACCACGGGATTCTCACCTTTCTTTCTTCTCTATGGACGTGAGCCTTCCCATACAATCGACACCCTACTACCCTACCGTCCTGATGCTTCCGAGTGCCCAACTGTCTCCGATGCTTCTCGACAAGCCGAAGAGTGCCGCCAGCTCGCCCGTGCGTTCACCTCAAAAGAGCAGCAACGCCAGAAAGAACACCGTAGCACCGCCCTTTCAGATCCCAGCTATGCCCCAGGGTCTATTGTGTGGCTCGCAATTCCACACCAAACACCGGGACTCTCCTCGAAACTTGTCCCCCGGTACGAGGGGCCTTACACCGTTTTGGAGAAAACCTCTCCGGTTAATTTTCTAATTGAACCAGTTTCCCGATCGGACGACATGCGCCGGCGCGCTCGTGACATCGTCCATGTTTTCCGACTGAAACCATACCATGAGCCTCTGCCTGAAACTTCTTAAGTCGCCAGGATGGCTCCTTTTTCAGCGGGGGCGATTGTGAATAAGAAGATGGGCCTGCGGCGAGCAGCATCGCCAACGCCCGGCTCTCTCGGCTCGTGCTTCGGCTCGCTGCTGTGCTGATCTCTGCTGGACGGTTCTTCACGCTGTCTTGCCGTTCCCGTTATCAACTAATAAAATATATATATAATATGCGACTGGTTATTTTTTCATCCACTTTTCTTTCTTCTTTCTTCTTCTTATTTACATTCCATTGGTTCTAATAACTTCCCCAGTACACCCCTTGGTATTACTGTCTGTTAGATCTCATTAATATTGTGTTAAAACACGGAAAAACAAGCCCTTAGGTATACACTTCTTTCCCTTATATATATATATATATATATATATATATATATATATATATGAGATCTAACAGACGAATGCAAGGAAGGTATAGGGGAAATTATTAGACCTAATTGTAGTGTAAATGTAAAGAAAGAAAAGTGAATGAAATGGTAACTTGTCGTCGTGAGCAGTAACCGACCCCACATTTACATTACAATTAGGTCTAATAATTTCAGCTATACTTTCTTTGCATTATTGTCTGTTAGATCTCTGTCTAACCAGAAAAAGCGAGCCTCTATGTATACACTTACACTTAGTTCCTTCAGTATATATATATATATATATATATATATATATATATGCTGGCGGCTTCGTTTTTTATAGAATCATTTATATTACTCAAGATCAGGATGCACGAGGTATAGTGTTTTCTTTTTTTCATTGTTTTGTAGTGGGAGTGAAACATGGCAAACCTCAAAAAGACTGTAGTCACGACCTTTTGAAATAAGAAACAGCCTCTTCGTTTTACATATACTGATGATGGTTTTAGTCTAGTAGGTTTTATATAGTTTAAGTACATTGGTTGTTACTTCCACAGCAAACTTAAAATGGCACACACACGTCAAAACAATCTGCAACAATCTTTTGTGTCTAACGCTCGTTAAGCAACTCGACAAAGAATGCTGACTGACAGTGCATAAGACTTTGGTCAGACTCGAATATGCGTTGATTGTTTGGTTGCCTCACCACACATGACATAACCATGTTAGAATCTGCATTTTTTTAAATCAATACTGCTTATATTTCGTAGCTATGGCCAGCGTTCCTCGTCTACTTTTCATGCGCTTGTTTTATCACTGCAGGTAGCCCCTCTCAAACATCAGTGCACTTGCAATCGTGTCATCCTCCTGCATAAATATATAGGTCACACTGCGGTTCGAGTGTTCTAGCACCCATATCATTCGTTGCATCTTCTGTACACTGTAGCCGGTGATTTGATCCTCTAAATATTGCGCCTGTTAGATCCATTGAGAGTTGTTTTCGTTTTATTTTGTTTGCTTTTTTGGCATGAATTTTCGGCAATGAGTTTTGGCAATGAATTTTCGGCAGTTAGAGTTGGCACTCAAATGGCAAACGCCAACAGATATAGCCAGTTCATGCCAGTCATGCCAAAGTCCTTATGAAATAACACCTACAATTTGCATGCTGCTGCAGACTGCCGGTTCTAAATGTAGGGTTTTTCATTTCTTTGAAAAATGTTACAATTGAACTCCTTTGTTTTGAAGGAACTTTCTTGCATTTACTCATGTGCTCTTGTTGATTTGATTGATTGATATCTGGGGTTTAACGTCCCAAAATCATCATATAAGATTATGAGAGACGCCGTAGTGGAGGGCTCCGGAAATTCGACCCCCTGGGGTTCTTTAACGTGCACCCAAATTTGAGCACACTTGCCTACAGCATTTCTGCCTCCATCGGAAATGTTATGTGCTCTTGTTCATATTTAGTAGGCTGTTCATACTTTGGCTGTTTTTCAAGGCTTGCTCATGTTAGCTTCATGTTTTCAAAGAGAGCGCTTTTTAACATTCTGTCTTTGTCATATATATGTCTATTTTTCACAATAAAAATTTTAATTGGAAGTCAGTGCTCATCTACATTGGCCTGTCTGTCTCTTGTTTTCGTATGCGCTGCAGTCACATTTTAAGGCTGAGGAACTGGCTGTGCCTCTGCACTATGAATCGGATAATGGAGAGGAGAGGAGTGGAGAACTGCCCTTATGTTGCCTGGCCTGGCTGCGCGACCACCACAATAGCAAGGAAAATTAAAAGCATTCAGATCTGCTGACAACGTTTGTTGACTTGCGAAAGTTTTACGAAACCAAGTTCACTCACTCACTTACTCATGACAATTCTGCTTTGTCACACTAGCTTAAGCTTAACGAGATTCTGAGAAAGGGGCCGTGCAACACAATCATCAAAGGGCTTCTTTAAAAGAGCTTATTGCCTCACAAATTGAAAGGTGCACACATTTTTAGAATATGTCAAGTACAAGCACAGTTACAGGAATTTGTTGCATGCTGCAAGCGAAGCACTTTCTCCTTTCGTATTAGCGAGTACGCTGAAAGCTACGCAAGCAGAAGGATGACAAGGGGCGAGATTATGCTTTCATTCATCAGCATGTGTCATGATTTTAAGCAGACACTCACCCCCCCCCCCCCCCCCCCATCGAACGCGTGCCTCACTTTCAGTGTGCTTGCAATCCTGGGCACGTAGCTGCACCCTGCGTTGACCGCGGTGACAGTGCAGCTGATAATGACCAAATCAGCCAGTGGCTGTGAACTTTGGGTTTATGGCATCATTTGTCTAAGGGAACGATTTCTAGCTTACTGAGAATTAATTGTAAATTCCTGGTGTTTGGCTAGCGTGTTCTCGGGAGCCTCGGCTGCCGATCGGCAGCATTTTTTGACCATGCTAAAAAGGTGTTGCTGAACCCCTATAAGCTGGCTTTATAAACTACTGTGTCTGAATTAAAAAATAATAATAATAGCAATAGTTTTGATGTCATGAACAGATTTTGTGTGACTGAAGTTTATAAATTGCTTTGTACAAGCATTTACACAAAATTACACATAAGAAACAGTGTACGGAAAAGCCACTGAATATGCATTGTGCTTGTAGTGCAAGTATACTGGGGATGGTAGATAACAATGTGCAACTATTTTGATCAAAAAACTTGCTATGCCAGGTATTATGCATGATGCATAGATTGCTGCTGACAGGACCTATTGGACAGAAGCTGCGCTTTGACTCGTACAAGAATTCACAGAAAAATGAAATAACTGAAAGAAGACTAACCAGCCTCACTATGTCAATCGGCATGTCAGTTTCATGACAGCGAACAGTGAAGCACTAAGAGACTGCATCTGCGACAATTTAATGTTCATTTTCTCTCTTTGTCTCTCTCTTTTATGCTGCATCAGAAGATGCGTCAATTCAGAAAGAACCACGCAGAGTACCTTCAAATAATGGGCTGGTAGGGGAACTGAACCAGCATTGAGCACTTTGAAAAAAACCTGACTGGGTTGGTGAAAAACTGGCCAGGCACATTTCATTATTTTTTTACATTTCATACTGTCACTTTTCGTTTTAATTACATAGCCCTGTACCATTCTGTAATTGCTAAAAATGGGTTACATATGTACCATTCATGTTTGTGGCCCTTTCAGAACAGCGGTATCCAAATGGAAAATTTACTTATGAACAACTTATGGGCACCTTGATGATAGTATAACTGATGAACTATCATGGGGTCAGGGACATATTAGCTCTGCTGTTATCGAATCTAGGACTGTCAGAAGATATGGCTGCAGCTGCATTCAAGACAATCAAGACAAGAACATTGCGATATAAATGAGCATTTTATCAACCTTTTTAGCCTCAACACATATATATTCCTTCTTTTCAAGAACTATTACCAAATGGAACGTTCAACTACTGAATTATTCTCTCTTCTCTAATGCTCGACTGGTGATACTTATGTTCATATTGTACTAAATTTGTCTTGTTTTCTGCAGTTCATAAATTTTTCTTTTATGCTCATAAACTCATCTCTTGGGAAGTTGAGAAGATTTTCGTGCATGTTCATTGTTATGTACAGTTGTGTAACCAACCTTGTTTTTGATGGATCTTTCCGGCAACTATTCTTTGTACTGGAATGAAGTGCTGAGCGCTTTATTCGAGTGTTATGAAACCTCATTGTTAAAATAGCACCTTCCGTCACACACATATTAGCGTTGCAGTCATCATCTGCCTTCAGTGGACAGAAAGAATGCTGCCACCCTACTACCCTTTCTGTTATGTTGTGCCGGTAAATAGGTACGTATTCTTGCTCACTAGACACTTCATAGCAATCATATTTTAATGTTCCTCCAAATCCCAATTTCACTCTATGTTGCTAGCTGATATGTCATAATCATCATTGCCAGAATAAGCCATTATTCGATGTCAATCGTAGTATGAAGGCCTCTTCCAATGATTTTCTACTTAATTTGTTTTTCGCATGCCAATTTGATTTTATTCCGTAAAATATGCTCATGTGTATGTGCAATGAAGTTGCCACATCTGTCTGGAGGTATGGAATCAAACCCCAGTTCTAAGGAGGGTGCCAGCCAAAAATATCTCCATCCTTGTATCTAAGGATATTATTTTGTCAGGGGGGTCTGGCAGATATTTTCGGGAGTGTTTACAGGTGCATGTACAATACAAAATAAAATTTCAGGGGGAGAACTGAACACCCCTAACCACCCTTGCTGTGCTTACATTCTCTGCGATAGCTTTCCTATCAGCTGAATTGGGTGCTTGCCATGCTGAGCTGGTAAATTTGCTCACTTTGTAAGAACTAACCAACAGTAACAGGAACAAAAATAATTCAATTTGGTTATCCATCTTACTACCATTGAGTCTAACAGCATACCTTTTGACAAACCCTAAAATTTTGCAGAATCTTGAAAGAATTATTAACGAAGTCATGAAAGATCAAGCGTCTACTTAAATGACCCATCCAAAATGTGGGCACAGTCTGCATCACATTCTATCTAGAACTTCGGAACTTAGTTTGTCTGATTGAAATATCTCCCATGCTTACATAATAGGTCAGTGCAGTACAAAAAGAAAAGAAAAAAGATTGAACAATATAATTTCTCAGCATTTTAAATCCATGACACAAGTTTATAATTAAAAAAAATTTTTTTACACAACACATCAATTGCACGAAGGACTTGAATTTATGAAGGCTAGCAGGCAACAATTGAAGCTGCACTTCAATAAAATTCTACATTAACAGGAAGTGCTTTTCATACTGTCATGTTGCATGCCAAGTCCATAAATTAATTGTAATTAATTATAAGCCCATATAGTAACTAGCACATCCTGTAAGGCCATAAAATGTGCCATTTGTTTACATTTTATTTTTTAAATATTAAACTCGTTTTTAACAATCTGCCAGCATAGCTGCAAGATTTTTTTTTTATTTCACTGCTTCTGGCTTGTACGAATTATTTTCTTAATACTGACAATTCATAATGAACTAATTTTAGTATATAGATTCTACATACAGCAGTCTATCAGTAAAAGGAAATTTAATAATCGAAACTGCTGCCTAAACAGGTGCTGACACAAAAGTTTTCAGTTGTTTTCCTGTGACAGAGAAAAGGTCAAGCCTTTGAAAGCCTAGAAAATGTACTGCTAACCGAAAGTTCACCCTAAATTTAAATGAAACAATTGCCTCCAGCATAATTGGTTTTATACTTGGATTCTCCACCCTTGTTCGTCCTTCAGTAAACAGAACTCTTGTTAAACAGAACACATTTTCTTGGTTTTTTCAGGTTCCGTTTAAGACAAGTCTGCTGTACTAAAATTTTATGAAGACTTTGTTAAGTCGCCACAAATTGCTGTTCTTCACCTTGATACCAATGGCTTGTAGCACTGGATTGAATGCTTCCTTTCTCATCTTTTCCAATTTTATTTGCAGAGTTCAGTTTTATTTCACTTTACCATGGCAAACTAACTTAGTAAATAAAAAGATATATGTAAAGTCTTCAGTGTACTTAAAAGAGCACTGATACAAGTATTTTGCACTTTTTTCTTTTTTTTTGCGATAGGTAGATTATGGTTCCCTTATCACGGCTGGAAACTTCATTTGCACGTGTGTGCAATGGTCATTTATTTAGGGACGTACTTAGAGTTGCCAGCCGCAGTATCGTTTTCAAAGGGCTCCGAGCCGGGCAGTAGTAGTTCCATTTGCAAGGTAAACACAACTGGCCACATGGCCGCCCTAAATTGTGACATGGGCGCCGCACCAAAGTCGCAGACACGGAAAGAAAAATCGTTGGTAGCACAAGCACAAGGTGCGTGCCAAGCAAACAGCTAACACAAACTTCTGACACAAGTTTGCTTACACTCCTGCCGCATTAATATCAGTTAATATCAGTGTTTGGAGGGGCTTCCCACCTCACTCAGTTGCACGGCATATACTTGAAAATTGATTTTAAATATGTTCTAGGCTATATTTGCCCTTAATATTTCATAGATGTTTATATCTCTAGAAAAATAAGTTTCTCTCATTATCTTGCCTTCGAAATTTTGTGTCAGTGCTTCTTTATTGATCACGTGTTCATAACTCCAGATCGAAGAAATGTTTCATGTTGTGCTCGGTTGTTCTTGCCATGCCATGCCATGTCAGGGTTTCTTTTCAGGTAGTTCACATCTACAAAGCTTTTGCACCTGCAGTATATAGACAACAGCTGGTGGTGAATTGAGATCACCTCAGTTAGAAAAGCTAAGCAGCAATGACACGATATATTCAAAGAACTGTCTTTATTGTGCATGTTTCTGTTGAACAATATGAAAATGACCAACCAGACATCTTTATGAACACAAATTTTTTTTTTCTGGCATTGGCAATGAAGGGAATTGGGCATACGCATTATTTGGCAGGATTGCATGTACATGCACTGCTAAGTTTCCACCTTGTTCTGAATGCTCTTGCACTCTTGGACTTTGTACATATGTATACATCTTATATATATAATATATATATATATATATATTTGCATAGTCCCACATCACATATTGTACAGTGCATTCGATGTTCCTCATGCCCAGCCTGCTTTTCACACTGCGGAAAAACACTTTCAGCATTTTCAATGAGTGGTAACAAACTCTCTGGATTAGAATGAGCTTTACGATGAGCCAAATGCATACATTAAGGCAGAGGCACTGCAAGGAAAAAAAACTATTTACAAGTACACATAAGACTACATTATTTGCCGAGTTTCCTGCTGCATCCTAAAAATAAGTGCAGCCTCTCACAAGCCTACAGAGCAATCAGCGTTGCCAGTTAGTAGTGAGAATTGTAGCGTCAAGAGTGCAAAAATCTTTTGGCCCCATCTTGTGAAATAACTATGCGGCACTGATAAACAAAATTGGAGTACTTAATCTGACAAAACTGTAGTATACCGGCAGGTCTCCGGGATTGAGCAAGATTCAGCACATGCAGAAGATACTTAAAAGGCTGGAAGAGACATTTCTTTTTTTAACGATTCTCGGTACGTTTAAGTGTCTGCTACACTTGTGTGTGCGCTGACCAGGGTGAGCTGTTAAAAGTTTGAATACTGATTCACTGCTTATTGTTAGTCACAAAGAGTAGCTGAAATGCTGTAACCAGTTATTATCACAATCTTATTTACAAATAATAACAATAAAACGAAAAAAAAAAACCTAAGCTACACTTTTGTCAATACAGCACATTCTTACAATCTTGAGTAACTGTGAGCAAATTGGCATATGCTTGCCAGAGCAAGTACAATATGAATGTATGTAAAACCAATGTTTACTTAAAAGTATGCTTAATACTTTTTGTCCTAAAGTCTCCAGTTGAAATCTGCAATGTCACAGATGGGTTTTATTTTAACACGGTAGCTGCCACTTCACAAAATGCAGAGCTTTTATTTTTTTCTGACTTTTAGATTTTCCAGAGTTTGATTATGTGACAGCACTGGACTTAGATAACAGAGCTGAAGTTGTTAAAAAAAGAACTATACATAAGGGGAAAAAAACGCCTAGCCATTTGAACCTAGATTATGTTTTGAAACCAACTGTCATCTGATGGACAATTATCTGCTACTTTGCCAATGGTCAGTGTACTCATATCTGTTAATAAAGTGAAGAATATAGATGGGTGTACCAAATGCATTACAGCTGAATTAAAATAACAAAAACGACATAGCTGTGACTTCGGCAGTCAGAAGTGTGCCTGATTATCATGCTCTGGAAAGCAAAGATGAATGTTCCTAGAAGCCATGCTCAGTGAAAAGTGGAAGCTTTAAAGGGACCGCAAGACTCCACCACTATTAGCCACGGTACTCTTTTCTATTTAGGTATTGTACAAAAGCAGCACTTTTGAACATTCTTTGCACAGACTATTGTGTACAACATTAAAAGACAGTGCCAAACCTGTCTGAGAGTTGAAGCAAATCTTGAGTAGTTCAGTAGTAGTTCAAGAGACAAGCAGATGTGAAATGAGAGCACACAGCATGCAACATGGGAAATTCCTTCAGAAAGGGCTTAATATTGGCCACCACCACGAGCTACATATAACTCATTTTAAGGACTTTTTGTTAAATCATCAGTAATGTAAAAAATATTGATAGAACTGAAGAATTGGGAGGATTTTTCAAGGTTTCTGCATAATAAAAAATTAACAATATTGATGGGGTGAGCTTATGAGGCATTATAAGACCAGCATTGCTTTATACATGGGTAAAGGTAACTTTAACGAGTGTTTTTCTTTCTTTTTTTTCTACGAGGAAAGGAAATGTTTGCTCAAACAAGGATACTGCAATGTATCTGTGGAATGACAGAGAAAGCAAAGTGACTTATATCCGAGTATTGTTAATAAAGCAGCAGGCTAGAGGAATAGAGCAGCAAGGGAGCGTTAAAAGTTGTAGCAATCTCATAAGAAGGGTGATTAAAAGAGTTTGGCTGTTTAGTGAGCTAAAGTTAAATTGGCAAGAATGTCAGAAAGGTCAACTCTGGTGGCAAAATATTATTGATGAGCCCTGAAAGACTAAGAAGCTGGTGTAAAAGTAGATGACTGGTAGGACAAACTCTAGTAAAGCATGGACAGGCCTTTTAAAGATGAAACAGTTGGGCAAAGCATCAGAACAGATTTATCATAAATAATGCTTTATGCTGCTAGACAGAAACCTGCCTATGAGCTTTACTCCTAAGCAATAATCCATTGGTATAAAAATAACATTCTGGTCTCAAATTGAGCCGTTTCATGGAACACTTAGAACTTGAGTGCATGATCGCAACACATATGTTGGAGGCTGACTATATTAAAATGTACTGGGACAGAGCTACCTCATGTCCATGGCACTCGCTGCCTGAAGCCTGCTTTTGACTTTTATTAAATCAATCACCAAGCAAGAGCATTCCTCCAACATATGGAGTGACACCACTGGGCATTTCTATACATAGCGAATCTATAAACCTACAAAAATAAAAAAATAAAACATGTGTACATAAAATCTTTGTGAGTGTCTACATGTAGTCCATCACAAAGATAATCAGCGAATCAGTCTTTCACTGAAGAGCACAACACACACTGTTCTTGGGAAGCTCAGTAGAGTAGTCCACCTCCCAGAATATATATATATATTGTTTCTTTCAGTCTGCACTGCACAATGGCTTAGATAAATACAGAGTCAGTGTGAGTAAGTCCTGGCTGCTGCATCGTCTGCTGCTTCGAGTCAGCTGATCCACCCAGTGCTTGTCCCAAAGGACTGGAAATGCCTTCTGACCAGTCGGACTGTGCTGAATGGGGAGAAGAACTGGACCACTGTCCTGGCGACTCTGGTGATGGCGTCAGGTAGGTCTCGCCCGGATGAAGATAGTGCTGAGGTGTGACCTCAGCCCCACTGCCATGGCTGTGTTGAGATGGAGGTGTAGGGTAGTGGTAGTAGGCGGGCTGTACTGGGTAGTCATATGTTGGGCCCCCTTGCTGCAACTTGTGCTGATGTGCAGCTCGCATGGCAGCCATATGAGTAGGCGATGTTGGAAGTGAGGGTCTCTGCTTGGCAGGTGAAGAGGCCATGCCATAGCTGCTCATACTGGAAGGAACAGAGGTCTGGCGTTGATGCTGCTGCTGCTGCTGTTGCTGCTGCTGCTGTTGCTGCTGCTGTTGCTGCTGCTGCTGTTGCTGCTGCTGTTGCTTCTGCTGCTGCTGCTGCTGCTGCTGCTGCTGTGAAATGGCAGCAGGACCTGTGTTAGCATAGGCTTGCAGATCGTACACTCCAGCATAGACAGGCCCCACACAATCCTCATAGCACGGTGGTTGCTTAGTAAAACTTGCCACCGCCTCTTGTGGCATAAACAGGGGTCCCCCTGGTGACTCATGAGGTGAGTCAAGCGAGTGTGCAACGTCTGGTAGTGGTGGTGGATCTCTAGACTTTTTAATAGATGGTGTCCTCCTCTTCAGAATAGTAACTGCAGCAGCATCAGTTTTTGGTGATGTTGCTGACATGTCAAGCTGCTGCAGGGCACTGTTTGCACCATTCTTGACCAGTGGCTGTCGTCGCTTGCCCTTGGCAGATTTAGTAGACCCAATGACTGTTGGGCTTGACAGGAGCATTGGTGGGCTGGACAGCCCTGAAATATGGGGGCTTGGCACATACTTGTCCAACAGTTCGACGATATCAAGGTGCATGCGATCACGAGCAACATCACGTGGCCGCCTGTCCATGTGATTGGTGATGTCTCGATTAGCTGCATGGTCAAGCAATGCCTGCACCGCTTGCAAGCTTCCTTCACGTGCCGCAAGAAACAGAGGGGTCTCTTCATGCACATCTTGAGCATCACGATTGGCACCATGAGCCAAAAGCATACGCACTGAAGCAACATCATTGACAGCAGCCGCCCAGTGAAGTGGTGTACGCGAGTCAGAGTCTGCAGCATTGACATCTGCTTCTGCATTGATGAGGTCTTCGGCCATACCCTCCATAGCAAGGCGAATTGAAAGGATGAGTGGAGTCATCCCGTTGTTCATCTTGGCATTTAAATTTGTGGCACGACTTCGCAGAAGGATCTGCTGGTAAAGAAAAAGGGAAAGACAAATATATATAAGGCAAGTTTCACCAACCTTATGCCAACTACCACTTTTGAGTCTGTCTCAGTGTAACTATGTATTTCCTGTTGCCAAGCATGAGGATGACAACCACTAGTATATCTTGCTCACAAAGAGCACCATGTGACAATATAATTCACATCTGTAATAACATTTTGATCAAGTATCCTGCATTAAAAATTGGACCAAAAGAACAGAACTGTGTTGTGTCAAAAAATGGTTACCTGAAACACTCCTACAGCATCCGCTGCTATAGCTGCGTGAAGTGGTGTCCTCCCAGAGCTGTCCTGTGCATTGGCATCAGCTCCAGCATCAAGAAGTCGTTTAGCAGCATCAGCCCGGGCATAGCGAGCAGCAAGGTGCAATGATGTTTCGCCAGTCTTCTCAGTAGTGCTGCCAAGCTGGGCACCTTGCATTAGCAGGTCTTGAATCATGCTAGCAGATCCAGTGTCCTCTTCTCCGGGCTCCTCCCCAGTATCCACACCACCACCACGAAATGATGCAAGCATCAAAGGTGTCAGACCACCTGCAAGCGGCACAATTCGTGTCAACTCATCTTAAACGAAGCTCTAAATTTCATAATGTGCACACATGTCATGCAGTTATTATTATTATTATTAGTGTGCAGTAATATTTGTGTGAAAAGCATGACAACAATGATTATGGGAGAGGATTAGGAGATGAATGAAATAGGTATCTTGCAGTTTTTTTTTTCCCAACATAATTACTAACACTTTAGAAATACTCTCTTGTCACTTTGGCAGTTTATCATGTAGTAATACAACTTTCATATAGAAATATTCTACAACTATCAAATCATCCACTGAGCTCAATTATGATGCCTTTCACTCTATCACAAATCTCCACTGACGCCAACAGGGATGTAGTGAATGAATGTTTGAAACATTGCACAGATTCTCGAGTGTAATTAGAAGATATTGTGAACTTTTGTGATGTATTAACCCTTGGGATGTTAACTGTTAAACACAAACTGAAAGGCTTGCAAATTTCAGATCCTGTTATACAAACATTATAGGCAAACTTTGTTCGCACTGCTAAAATATACTGAGAACCTCAAGTCTTGTCAATGATAATTAGGTATGCTTGCTCGTGACCATGTGACATAGTTTTCTTAAAAGACTCCTGACAGCAAAAGTTTTGTTTGTGACTTTTTTGCAGTGATTTGTATCTTTGTGTATGGCAATGCCGAAATTGAATCGTAAATGCTCCAACACATTGTATAATTTATGCTAACATCGTTAATTTTGTAGGATTTTGTGTCAGTGCAAAACGCCCGCCTAAATACTTTAAAAAACTAGCGCCCCAGAGAGAGACAGTGCCCGAGACTACGTGCCCTCAAGCTTCGGTTACGCTGAACGCCCTGTTTTCAAATAATGGGACCTGCGAGTGGTAAAGGTCCTCGCTTCTGTGGCATATACAGAATTCACGACGTACATAAAAATATGCATCACAGTTGCATTTTATATAATTTAACTGCAAAAATCATAGAAAGGTCACTATTTAAAGCTGGAAAATGAAAATAATTTTCGTTTTGGTCAGCAGCTTCATAATTCAGGATTTGAAGGGTAAAATGAAACACATTTTTTTGGACCCTTCGGAACGGTTCTGTTTAACAAGAGTCTACTGTACAATGTGAACCTTTTCTTGCAACACGAGTTGATAAGCTGCTCCAAGTCATATTCATGAGAGCTTCTATAACTGAAATAAAACTTAGGGTCACCTTGAGTTCTGAGTTATCAAGAGCCCCATGCATGTCTGCAACTTCTAAGAGGTCAGAAACATCAACCATTCATCAACGTATGATTCACATTTTTTATGCGCCCGTGGTGTCTGTATCTTTTTGTCCATGTGTATGTTGTACACAAAAAAAGCCATGTATGTAATACATTTGATCTATTTTATAACCTCTCTATTGGTGTTTCCAGCTGAGCCAGCATTGCATGTTTATTTTACTGCATGACATGAATATTGCAATCAATGTACGCACATTTTTTCTGGAAAAATCGGAGCAAAGTTGTGGATGTCCTTATTATGCGGGGCAAATTTTATGAAAACTTTTCTGCCATAAGCGGAAAATGCAGAAATAAAAAAAAAGTTAGGTCCCTCAGCCTTTCGCTGTTTGCATACGCTGAGAGTGTTTTGAAACAGCTTCTTTGCTGCACTTCACTCATCTTTGGTGGTTGACGGCACTATCTTCAGCAAGCTGCCCCCCACCCACCCACCTACTCCGCACGCCATAAAAGCGTTTTGTGGCTATTTTTTCTCGCAATCGTCTGACCACAACTATAGGCACTATATCGCAACAGTGGTATCTGCTGTAATCTCGAGGGGCGCCCAGAAGCGTGTGCTACGACGCACTTTGCCAACTTTGCGGCTACCCTTCACAAAGACCGCAACGACGCCATTGACATTGCATCAAGTAACCAATATTGCAGAAAGCGACCACCGAAGCATTAAAACAAGCCATCGATAACAAGATTGATGACAAAATACGGCCACCGCCTCGCTATCCACATGAGAAGTTACTGTAGAAAAGGTAGCCTATATCTTGCATTCCTTGAAGTACGCACGGATAACTACATAGCATGAAGAGCAAATTGTTGTGGAAATAGTCAAGATCTTTTCTGGGGGACAAGAAATTTTCTTCTAGTTTTCCAAAAACCTGTGATGCGATGGCGACGAATGGCCCTTCGCGACAGCCATGACGACAGGAAATCCTGTCGACGTTGCTCGAAAGTTGCGTGCATGTGCTTGAGCCTTAAAGTTTCGTATTTGCAGGAAGCGAGCGTCGGTTGGCACGGGCAGTTTTGTGACCTTCGCTCGCTGTGTGCGGGTCAGCTGCGATGTCTCTACAATCGCACAGTTCGTGAACACCATTATGGTGCATAGATAATTAAAAAAGACTGGGGACGTGCTGCACACAGCTAGGAGAATAATACTGTGCAGGACAGAGGGTGAAGGGAGGAGGAAGCGAGTCGAGGTGGCCGAGGGGGTCGGCATAATAATAAAAGGCAGGAGAGATCTAACAGGCTAGGAGGGGCCAGGTGTTGGTTAGCGTGACTGCAGCGGATGAAGGTAAGGGATGCATTTATTACTCAGTGGAAAAAAAAATCCAAATTTTGACGACTAAAGTTCAGGGTGTGCTTATTATGCGAGTGTGTTCGTTGTGAAAGTAAATACGGTAGTACCAATGGTAGCCTCGGCACCACAAGAAAGAAAAAAATTGTCACGTGATAAGGAAAAGAGGAAGACATGAGCTTTCCTTATCGTAGATCATCCTTTATGCTAGCTTTCAACAGCACTTTCACATATGCGTCCCATCACTGGCAGTCCACTATTTTACAATGAAAGGCACAATTAGGCTCACACATAATTATTGAGAATATGAGTCCCATAACTGGCAGTCCACTATTTTGCAACCAAAGGCACAATTAGGCTCACATATATTTACTGAGAATGTGCAGGATTGAAAAGCAATGGTCTGGAGAATACCTAAAACAGAGCTGCTCAACTACTGCTTACAAACCAATGCTGTAATGTTTTTTTCTTTTTTTTTAAGTTTTCAAAACACTTTGTTTTCTTATTCTGTTCATGAGGTTTGAGCTTAGTACTGTCTCAATAAAGAGGAGCTTTGAAGCATACACACCTGGTCCTCTTACGTCAACATTATGGTCAAGATCACTTCCTTGTGGTGGGGTGAGTGCCTGCAGCACTTCAGGCAGACGGACGTCGGCAGCATCCAAATGTTGCTGGGTCCATGGTCGTGGGTCCCGTTCATCTTCATAGTCTGAGACAACTGTATCCCCACATCCCGAGTCTGGTGAGCTGCGTGCACGCTTCGCTGGAGGTCGCTCCCCCTCATCATCACTCCATGCCTCTGGTGATCCATCACCGTTTGCTTGAGCAACTCTGCAATGTAGTGTGAATAAGTTGTGAATGTGAAAGCAGTAGCACTTCTGCAATTTACCAGTGAAAAGTTACCAACTAGTCAGTCTTACCACTAGCATCTATTAAGCAGCTACGATTAATAGCCCAATTTCAGCATCCTCGAGAATTCAAAGACAAGACTAACAGGCAGCTGAGCTAGCTGGAACGTATTCATTCGAAAACAGTGAGCATGCAAACACGAATACAAGAGAATCGTTGAATGAAGAAACGCGTCTAATGATTGAGGCATGGTGGCGTGTCAGTAATAGTGGTAGCACATGCGTGAACCAAACATTGATTAACTTGCAAAAAGAAGAAGTCAAATGCTTTAGCAGGTTATCTCTCACTATGACCCCAACGTGTGCTGGATAAATATACATAGACTATTGCCTGAAAATGTGCAGACAAGTTTTCATGCCTACTTTCTTTTCTACTATGTGCCTTCTCAGTTGTTAGTCAGCATTCGTGGTATCGACTTTTAGCATAAATTAGAGGACAGTTTAGCAGAATCAGTGAATACAAAAATAAACATTAACTCATAGGGAGTTTAACATGAACAGCACCGATAAGAACGCATAGAATATATGGCACAATATGTCTAAAACCAATCAGCATCTTGCATCAATCAGCATCTTGCTAGTAAACAACCTCACATGCATGAGCAGGCATACATACATGCATGCAAACACACAAGCAGCCATTTCTCTGCAGGCTTGAGGATTAAAGGGTCTGACGACCATCCAAAACGTGCAAGTGAAAAAACTGAATTATGATGACAGAATCGAGCATTCTGTGAAAAGCCACAAACATCGCGTTGCCTGGTGACAAGCCTTGGTACTGCACCATAATGAGTTTTTCTCATTGCTGTATGTAGTCTCCTGTTGTGTAAGTTTACCACATTTCACGAATAAAATGAGTAACTTTTAAAATTAAATTAGGCATGCCTACTTTACCCTATGTTTATTACAAAGTAAGGGAAGTTTACTCTGAGAAGCGGGGCTGACTTCGAGGCAACAAGTGGAATCATGTTGAATTGTGGCATATTCGCAGTGAACTGCAGCGTAAAAACCACAGCATATTAAAAGGAACAGCTATCATGTTCACCTACGACTGTTTGGAGCATATATTGTGTGCACAACTTTGTGGGTGCTGTAAATCGAAACAGTCTGATAAAAAGTGTTTCACAATGTTTTTTGCATTACCACTCTATGATTAGGCAGAAGTTTAGAATAGGTAAAAATTCAATAGGTAAAATTCAATAGGTACTTCAATAGGTAAAAATTTGTGAACACGGGGCTTGAGCTCCAGTGACACCCCATGTTCCAATTTTTCATCACTCCATAATTAGACACTTTGAGTGGTAAGGTTTCTGTTGCACTAAAGAAAGCAGAAAATTGTACGTCAATTTCTTTAAACTTGTGACTTGCCTCATTTCCTGTCCATCGGGACCCTTACGTCTCGAGCGGCGTCTCTGGCCATTGCTCGTGCTCAGAAATCCCTCTGGAAACCATGTGATGCCTCGAGCACGTTTCTTCTGGGTGGTGAAGAGGACACCAATAAAAAGTCCAGCTAATAGTACACCGATAAGACCGATGACAATGTTCAGTGCACTAGTACGGCTGCCTTCGCCTCCACCACCGCCCTCCTCGCTACCAGAGCCAAGTACTTCTTGAATATGAAAAGGTGTTTCCAAGGCATGTCTGGCCTGTGCTGCTGCCAAAAATTCAGCTGCCTTGGCAGCAGACTGAAAGCATTCACTTCCCTGGGACTTGAGGCAGCGGCGATTGTCAATTTCAAGGTGCACAAGCGTTCTGAAAAACCAGATAAAACTTGGCTCAGCATTTGTGCATTAACATTCCAGTGGTGGCAGAAACATCACAGGTCATCAATGCTTACCCAGTGCGTGGTACTGGAAGGACAGAGTGGTTGGGCATCTGACCTTCAGTTGCTTTCCATGGGTAAATCATAGCCTGACCGTTAGGGTCCTTTTTGAAGAGTACATTCGTGCGCAGTGCATGCCCAATGTCACGAAGGAATGCGACAGTGTTGTTCTTGAAAACCTATAAGATGAAATGCAACTGTGTGGTAATGACCTCACTGAAGCTATGAGGATGCTTTAGAATTTTAGAACTAGTGTTCATTTTCACATTTACAGCAGTAGTGGTTGATGAGTTTTCCCCCAAAATTGAAATGATGTTATTTCGAGACTGTGCCAGTATCACCAAATGCATGAAAAAGACCTTCCTAACATAAACCTAGACAGTACACATGGGTGCACACAATCCTGGTTAATGGGAACATGTCACTACATTAACAGTGCTTTGCAGAGTTTAACTGTTAAGTCCTGGTATCACCCCAGTTTGCTACAAAATTATTAAGCATACACAAAACCCTGATGAAGCTCCACCTCAGTTGTTGCTGTGAGTGCATTGCGGTTTGATAAATATATCTGAAGAAGCCTGCTTCTTTGGTTTCACATTTTGCTCTGACAGATAGCTCATTTAACTGTCTTTTTTGAAGGAGAGATGTGAATCGGAAAACACAATTTGTTTCCAAAATTACATATTTTCATTTTTATTTGCTTTCACAAGTATAGTTTCTCTACTTTCAAGACAAAAAACTGAAGATTTCAAGTAAACTCGAAGTGCCATTAAAATCAATTTTAAAGAGCACAATGTGGCTACTAAAAGCTAGAAGAAGCTAAGTTTCTGAAGCGCCCTGGAAATTGTCACCTTACTTGCCAATGCATTTCACATGCATTGCCAAGGTATCATGATAGAAGAAATCACATTAAAAACATACCTTTTCTGCATATATGACCTTTCACTTATGCGTTTAAAATGCAATTTTCTCAAGACCCATTTTAGGGCAACTTCTTGAGTTTACACTTTATGTTTTTGGTAGTTATGATAGCCTGATCGAATTGAATTTTTGCCCACCTATTCCTTACCTTTTGAAGGATGCAAGTATATTTTTTAAATCTTGATAGCACCTGTATAATTATTGCAAACCTAAAATGAACAGTTAGTAGGGGCTGAGGATTCTAAGCATTTTCAAATTACAATTTTTATTGTCCAATAAAATGTCTTATACACACTCTCTTGACTATTATTTGCATTCTACAGTTAATGTACAGAATGAGTGAGAACTGTAAATGTTTTGTGGCACAAAAAACTTGTTCAAAACTAACTAGTATACATTACACAATGTCATGACACAAAGCTAAACAGCAAAGTGAACTATAAAACTAATTATATAATTGAAATCAGCATAAAATCCAATATATACAGCGAAAATTTTCTTGCCCTGGGCTATAGAATACTTCCAACTTTTTTTCCGAATGGCATCTCCCCTTAATATGTTATATATGTTACATGTAATTTACTATGCTACTAAATATTGTGCAATAAAAACAAGGAACAAACCTCTGGTTCAATAGAAAGCATGATGACAATGGAACCTTCAGCAAGGTATGGGGGTCCTTTTTCACAGTCTAAGCCATCCCAGTTGCATTCTTCGTTGTTGCAGCCTTGATCACAATATCCATTACCATAGTTCCTCATGCAGTAAGTGTCATAGTGTTCACTACAAAACAAACAATAATACAACACTGTCAGTCATATGTTAACTTTGCTAAGACTGCTATAAGACACAAGTATTTTAAATTTTCACTCGGGTATCCTTTGCATTGCTACTGTAGTAAACAAAGCATGCTTACTTGCAACGTTGAAGGTTTTTCTGACAATCAAAACCGTCAAAGAGGCAGTCAATATTGTTGCATTCCATGTTGCATTTACCATCCCTAAACACATCCCAGCATTTTATGGCAGCAGTGCAGTTTATCCAGGGGTTGATACCTAGTTAGTAAAAAAAAAAATCAGTGTCAGTGCAGAAGAATCAAAGTGCACAGAAAATTTTTTTTTGTGACTCCTTGACGCTAGTGTAACAAATGGCCTCATGAAGCCTGAAATTACCTAATGAACAGTCTCCACCATCAAAGTCACAGGCATATGTGTTGCACTCTTCATCACAATGACGGTTGCCTGCCTTCTTCTCACACCGACGCATTGTGCACTGCTTCTTTTCTTCTTCAAGGGACTTCAAAAATAGGTCATAGAAGCCTTCTACAGGTGATGGCAGACTTCCTCTGTAGCCGCCATCATACTCTTCACAGCGAGGTCCTTTCCACCTGGCAGGGCAATCGCACTCTATCCTGCCACCTGCGACTTCTCTGCAAACGCCTCCATTTCGACAGGCCCCTAGTGTGCATGCACTCTTACTGAGTTCCTCTTCAATGATTTCACATAGGCTTCCAGACGTTCGATGGGGGCAGACACAGGAGTGTCCCCGACATTGACCTCCATTACGGCATGGCCACTTGTCAGTGCAGCTCTGGTTGGCACAAGTCTCACCACGGAAACCTTCTTGGCAGATGCAGATTGGTCCACGAGGTCCAGCAGCACAAATACCACCATTCAAACAAGGGTTTGATGAACATGGATCCATTTTTAGCTCACAGTGCCTACCAGCATGCCCAGGGCGACAGTCACAACGGTAATCATCAATTAGCTGGACACAGTCCAGTGTGCCCACAGGATCACACGGCTTCGAGAGACACTCATTGACGTCTCCTTCACACCGTGGTCCCACATATCCTGGCCTGCATTCACATTCATAGCCATTCACTCTATCAAGGCAAGTTCCACCATGATGGCAAGCCCCTTCAAAAGCATTCATTGACGTTGTGTTCACACAAAATGCCTACTGTCCCGTGACGGCAAGAGCAGGCAAATTTGTTGACAAGGTCGTGGCAAGTGCCTCCATTGTGACATGGATTAGGGTCACAGTCATTGATATTGTATTCACAGTTGAGTCCTTGGAAACCTTCTGGACAGTCACATTTGTACTGGCCTATTAGGTTTTGGCAGGTGGCTCCATTTTGACAAGGGTTGCTAAGGCATTCATTGACTTCACGTTGGCAATAGCTGCCTTCATAGCTTTCAGGACAGATGCAGCGATGGCTGTTCCCAACATCTTCACATGTGCCGCCATGCTCACACAGGCCTGTTACTTTGATACCTGCACACAAATAGCACTTTTCAGGTCATTTCCATATTTATAAAAAAAGGGGGGATTTTGCAACAGCTGGAACAACTGCAGAGACTGATGTTTATTTAATCATTTTGTTCTTGGGTATTGTAGTTTTATAAATTCAGACCAACCTTTTTGGGATGCAGCATCTTCACATGAGACCATCGATACGTCACAAAGCAGACCAGTCCAGCCAGGTTTGCAGATGCACCGATATGTGTTATTGGACTGCTTGCAAGTAGCTCCATTGAGACAAGGTGTTTTTGCACACCAATCGACCAGCATCTGCAACATAAAAAAAAATGCGGTCAGGATTACATTGACCTGACCAACCGCTTCATTTTGTTAAAAGAAAAGAAAAAGAAGGAAGCTATTAAAACTAAAAATAGCAATCTGTAGTACTATAGTGACATCTATAATAAAAGAATATATTTCCTT
Organism: Rhipicephalus microplus; assembly: GCF_013339725.1. Classification (NCBI taxonomy): domain Eukaryota; kingdom Metazoa; phylum Arthropoda; class Arachnida; order Ixodida; family Ixodidae; genus Rhipicephalus; species Rhipicephalus microplus. The sequence goes on along the minus strand of NC_051166.1, from coordinate 169,327,939 downwards.
TGCACTACAGTAGTGCCAAAATTCGGCACTCTCCTCCAGCCAATAAAACACTTCATTATACTCTGTAAATGAGTTGGCAAAGTTTTTCATATATTAACTGCATGCCATAAAAGTGAATAATATCCAGAGTAACAAACAATTTATCTGAAGAATAACTGGCATTATTGTACACAATGTACACAAGCTCTTACTACTACAGTGTGTCACTTACACAATCAAAAACAGTCTCGGCTACTGAAAAACATTAGTCCAATATGTTGTAGCTCAGTAGTTCACGTTTAGCATGAAATTCAAGAAAACAGTGACGTGTCATCACCCACCTCACAACGAGGTCCTGTGTAGCCAAAGGGACAGTGACAGGTGTGGTATCCGATGTGATTGACACAAGTGGCTCCATGCGCACAGGGCTGGGAGTCGCATTCATTGATGTGGTACTGGCAGTTTGAGCCTGTGTAGCCTGGACTGCACTGGCAGGTATAGTTGTTCACACCATCGACACAGGTTCCACCATTCATACATGAACTGCACAAGAGAAAGCAAGGTACATAAATATTCTTGGCAGTACCATTCTTCAGGTGCAGTAAGATTTTGTCAATTTAAGCTCCGTTACAGATTACCTTTCTGAATGAATTTTTTAAAATTAATAACTAAAGTTTCACATGAACAGCACGCTAGATGAAATTGGCCTGCATGAATGCATACCCGATTGTCTAAACCATATCTTTTACACCCTCATTCACATCAGCCATTTCTCTCCCCCCCCCCCCCCCCGAACCATGCTACCCTACCCTATGACAAAGTGACAATACAAAATTTTGAGCTGCAGCCCCCACTATCATAGCTTCTAAGCTTTGCTTACTCTGTCTAAATAGATCAAATTAACTTGTAGCTTGTACAGCTTTAACAAATACCATAGCTCAGACACTATTAGTACATATTACGAGCTCAATTCTGAATTTAATTTTGCAATTTCAAGCCTCTCTTCACACTGCATTATTATGTGCATGACGTTTCATCACAAAGAGCTGCACTTTGAAGCCATTTGCTCACTTGGGCAACTCCTATTGCAAGCTTGTGAATGTTTCCAGCCATCTACTTTGTATCTCAAGCAAGTGGCCCCCAACCCCAAGGGTAAAAGATAATCGAACAAGATTTGAAGGCTTCCCCCTTGCTAGATCGCCAACCAAAATTTAATATAGTGGTAGAAAATTCTCTAAGAAGAATGCACACCTGTGCTTATAATAAAATGTTTTATTGCACACGCATGTATTTACTATTTTTTACTGAAGTAATAAGTGTCATAGTGTGAAATTTGATGTGTTATCACTGGGTCAGGAAAAAAATCAGTATTAAGGATATCATAGTTGAAATCAAAAAGAAATGGGCATCCGCCAGGCACGTGCGTAGTGTGTAGGCAGGATAACCGCTCGTCATCTTAAGGGTACCTGACTGGATTCCCAGAGAAGGCAAATGCACGAGGGGGAGATAGAAACTTAGGTGGGCTGATGAGATGAAAAATTCGTATAATGTGGCAGCAGAAAGCACAAGACCGGGTTGAGTAGCAGATCATGGGAGAGGCCTTAGCCATGCAGTAGGCGTAGTCAGGCTGATCATGATGATGAAAAGGCGGAAGAGCATTCTTCAAATGTTCCGACAATATGTTACCAGTCAGAATGCAGCCCCGAGGCACCACACTGTAAAAGCACTAAGAAATCGTGCACATGTCTAAACTCTCTGAACTTATGTTCCTAGGAATCACTGCTGCGAAATTCTGTTGTGCAGAACAGGTTGAAAACATGGTGGGAGTGAAGGGGAGCGCTTGCTCGTTTATTGGTACATATTTCAAATCGTCCGACAAAGGGAAGGGGCACTTGCTCAGGCAGGTGCTCTTGCTTGGGATTTTGCGGTGCTGTACTTTTCATTAGTCTGTCATTATCTAATTGCTATTGAGTTATGTGGCAGTGCGTACAAAATATATATGGCATTATTTAATAAATTATGTTTTCAGAAATAAGTGGCATATAAGTGCTCAGCTGAAGATAGCTGATGATTTCAAAATAATAGGATGTAATGAGCCCACAACATTCAATAAATTGAACCTTCATGTAACAGGTGGGCGTAACGAACAATTGCCTTAACATATTATCCACTAAAAAAAAAAAACATGTGGGCAAAGTCTACTTTAGTCTACCAGTGCTCTCATCTGAAGCACAATACTCAATGATGTTAAATTAACAAGTATTTGGATTACTTCTGAAGCCAATGTTTCAAAATAAGCACAGACTGTCCAGGTACCCTTCATATCTAGTTGATATGTCAAAAACGAGCAGGTTCTCAATGTTGGCTTCTGAATGATGTGCATTCTCTCTCTATTTGTTTGAGATTATTTGGTTAGTCATGCTTGTGTGAAGAAGAATCAAACAAGCATTACTAAATTTTGTCAGAACATTATGTAAGCTAGAACTTCTTTTTGTTTCTCTGATCATGATTTTTTTTTTTCAAAACCTCTTTAGCACCCCGAGCAGAGGCTAATGCAATATAATTTGATAAGCTTAAAATTATGGTATTAATATACACACACAGTAGCTGTTAAGAGTATGTTAATTAAAAGATTTTTTTTCTCTATAAGAAACCTAAATTATATATACACACACTATGGCCAGGTACCACTTATTGTAAGTACAAATGAACATTTTTGCCACACACATTTGGTTGAGGTTTATCACAACCACAAAGTGTGAATGTATGTGCCATCCTCATCCTAAACCAAGTATGTACTATCCTCAACCAAGTGCACGCAGCAAAAATGTTTGTTTGTTTACAGAACAGCTATATATTCTTGGCCCATATCTGAATTTTGCATGCAGAATACCTATGCGAATAGCACTCTATAACTGGTAGCATTATTACTAATGAAACTTAAGAGCTTTATATGTTAACTTCAGACTCATGCCCACAGAAAAATCTTTCTGCTGGAAGTAGTAGTATGTAAGCATGTGAAAAGTTTTAAATACCTAATCTAAAAGGAAAATTTGTCATTGGGCCAGCTAGTTTTATGCATACATTTTTGCATAAAATTATGAAGTGAGACTGAAGCAAGTATGCAAGCACAAAACGTGAAGTGTCTGCCCTATGTCTAAAAAGCCACTCTGTTGTTAGTCAAGCAAAACAAATATGTATTCAAAGCACTAAGAGTAAGCGAGTCTCAGTATGCATCTCTTGAACTAAATCGTGCCCTAGTCAACCTTTCTGTGAACTTGTGGCATTGAAGCTGGCATTTATCAAAGGCTGTCATGATTAATAGTGCAATTGTGGCAGAAATCAAGTGTTTTTAAAGCCTTCTTTTTCTCCTAAACAATTAAATTTATATTAAGAACAACCAACATTTGTATTTTACAGTGATGCATAAATCAGGTTTAATATAAATTGTGCTCAAAGAATTCGCACCCCATTTATACGCTCTAGTGCATATGAGAGAATTAAAGGCTTACCTTGACGTGCAGTCTTGGTCATTTGTTTGACAATTTGTGCCACTGAAGCCAGGCAGACATGCACAGGCATAGCTGTTGACGTAGTCATTGCATGTAGCACCATTGAGGCAAGGGTTGCTGGCACATTCATCGATGTCTTCTGAACAGTGCTTGCCACCAAAGCCGTCCACACAAAGGCAGTTGTACTCTCCTATTCCATCTAGACAAGTGCCTCCATTCTGGCAGGGATCTGTTCAAAGTGCAGGTAGCAAAGGTATCAAAAACTGTTAGAAAACATACTACAGTAGCCCTGTAGAAAGCCACATTAAGAACAATAATAATAATTTTTTAGCTAATCAGTATAATTTGTTTGCATAAATTGAGCTTATATTGCCATCTACAATGACAAATTTACTAGAAAACAACTCACAGGATGCACAGTCATCAGTGTTGATCAGGCAATCCCTCCCTTCATATCCTTTGGTGCAGGCACATTCGTAGGAGCCATTCGTGTTGATGCATGTGGCTTCATTGCGGCACGGTGATGACACGGCGCACTCATCAATGTCCTCATCACAAAGCCTGCCAGTAAAACCAAGCTTGCAAGAGCAGGCAAAATCTAGATAGTTTGAAGATGGCGAACACTGTGCCCCATTTCGGCACTTGTTTGGTGAACAGGGATTCAGTTCAACCTCGCATGTTGGGCCAGTGAAAGGCACTTCACACACGCAGCGGAATGTGCCCACTAAGTCAATGCAACTTCCTCCATTGCGACAAGGGTTCGGACTGCAGTCATCCAGGTTGGTTTCGCAGTTGCGCCCAGAGTAGCCTTCTATGCAGGCACATGAGTAATTATTCAGTGCATCATGGCAGCTCCCTCCGTGCTGGCATGGGTTAGACTGACACTCATCAATGTCTTGTTCACAGCGATGGCCCCCATAGCCAGGAGGGCAGTGACAGACAAAATGATTGACTTCATCTTCACAGGTACCACCATGCTGGCATGGGTTGCTTGCACATTCGTTCACATTGGACAGGCACCGAGCATCAAAGTAGCCACGAGGGCAGTTGCACTTGAAGCCGTTGATGAGATCAATGCAAACACCTCCATTTGCACAGGGGTTGCTGGCACATTCATTGATGTCTGTTTCACAATGAATACCTGAAAACAGACAAAATATCAATCATCACTCTTACTTTCTGTAGTAAGCTCTCATATGGGCATTATAAGTATATCAAGTTGGTTGTCAAAATTCTGATTCATGCATTAAGCTGCATATTTGGTTAAAATATGTTGACAAGTATGTTATTAGAAAAATTAATGCTGCACCAGTGGATGCATCTTATGTAAAGCAGAGTACAGCACAAAGTTAAACACTAAATACAAGTAGTGAGTATCAGAAAACTATAAACGAACACAAGGAATGATACTCGAAGCCATCTTGCACATAGGCATTCTTAACTTATCTTGCAGTCCTATGCTGCACACATTTATTCTTTTTCTTCTGTTAGAGAAACACATGCAATCTTTATATGGTACATACCTGTGTATCCTGGAAGGCACTCGCAAATATAAGAGTCGATTCCATCCACACATTTTGCACCATTTCGGCATGGGTTGGAAAAGCATTCGTTGACATTGAATTGGCAGTCTGGACCAGATGTACCACGACGACAACGGCACTGGTAGCCATTGACAAGGTCTTCACAAGTGCCACCATGCTGACATGGGCTGCTCAAGCACTCATTGATCTGGTTCTGACAGAGAAGGCCTGTATATCCAGGGTGGCAATTGCACGTGAAGGCGTTTGTGCCATCTATGCACTCTCCATGATGGCATGGAGAGGATTGGCAGTCATCCATATTTGTTTCACAATTACTTCCAGTAAAACCTGCAAGAAATAAATAAACCTGTCTAATAATGTTCAGATGGCTTCTATACAGTGCCTCTTTCTAGCTAATAACCAGTGCCAGTGTGCACTTCTTATAGATATTTGACATGGGTTAAGGCTGAGCACCTCTCTAAGTTCTCTTCCCAACATGGGCTGTAGTAATCTTGCATCTTAACTCATTCTATTCAGCATTTTGTGCATGCATATTTACAGTGTGATATGTTTAAGTTTAAGAATCTATGCATGTTTGTGATATGACCAGCAGTATTATATGGCTGTTCCGAGCACTTTCAGTAATTGTGCAAAAAAATAAGCTTGACCGTGTATCTTCATTTGCACTAACATCTGTCATCACATCACTACCCTCAGTCAGTGCCACATTAGATTATGAACCTGACCACTTTATCCCTGAACACTAACAACATGTATGGGTCATGCGAGAGACAGAATATTAACTAAAGTCTAGAGTATTCAACAACCTGTATGACATTTTGAGTCTGCAGTGAACACATCTACCTAGTAGTGTAGAGTGCACTAACCTTATAAACCTTGCTTTCATCTCAATAAAAGCTCATGTAAGAAACATTCTGGACACATTTTTATGCTATCTTCACATCAAAAGGTGTATGAGTGCATGAGTTTCAGTGCTACCAGCTCAGTGCAATCACATCAACATTGTTAGACTGCTTGCTCAATAATTGCTTACCAACAATGTGATACAATCATACACACACTATAGCTTGTAGGTGTTTCTACTGTTAGTTTTTGTTGTTAAAATCACATACCACTACATCTGGCTCATGAAAGCTGCTTCACAGCCATTAAAACTGTGGCCCTTAATCTTTGCGACATTTACACATTCAGTACATGAAATAAGCAATTGCTCAATGAGGGCTCATTGCATTTGAAGACATTATAATTAATAAAAATGGCAATAACCATCTGTATCAGTCAGCATGCACCCTTTGAGCTCTGGATTAATTTTGTGGAACACTTAAAACTTGATGACAACTGACAAAAAAACAACAAAAGAAACAGTAAATTACTGCTTTTAAAGCTGAAAAGCTGGCCTAAAATAGGAAACATACCAGGTGGGCAGTGGCAGGTGTAGCTGGCGATTCCGTCATGGCATGATCCTCCATTACGACATGGAAATGAGGAACAGTCATCTTCGTTGGTCTCACATTTTTTGCCAGAGAACCCTACTGGGCACAGGCACTGAAAGCCATTAATGCGATCACTGCATATTCCTCCATTCAGGCATGGGTTCGGCAGGCACTCATCTATGTCCACTTCACAGTGCACCCCTCGGTAGCCTGCATTCAAAGACAACGTGCATACATACTTAATAAAAGGAAGAGCCACACTTGCTTCGATAGTCGAGTTTTCCATTTACAGAAATACACAGTATACAGAAATACAGAGTATTCAAAGACCAATGACTGTCTGCACTAATATCGTTGCACTTTCAGTGTCAATCTTTTTCCGGATACAAATTCACATAAATAAAGTATCATATTGAACACACCGACTGCCACCTTCTACAACTTCACAATCATGTGACAATGTGGCGAGAAATTTCTGTATGGCAATTTTATTAGCATATATCCGGTGTTTTCCTAAAGCAAGTACAAGTGCAGGGGGGGGGGGGGGGGTCAAAAGTGCCTAAGCCACGCTACCATAGAAATACATAGGATAGTGGCCTGGGGAATTTTGACCAGCCCTGTACATGTATGTGCTTGTCAGTCAAAAGCATCTTCTCAATGCTAGTGTGCCAGCTCTCACAGAACTAAACTAGATATATTCCTAAAAAGATGTATTTTTTGGCTAGATACAGTGTGGCCCATCGTCACAGTAAAGGGCCCACACATTTAATCTACCCCTTATACCAAAATTTTTAACTTGAAATGTTGGTGTTGTTCCATTCTCCTGCATACATAGAAACCCCTGACTAAGTATCAGTGGCGAATGCAGGCTTGAACATTTATACTGTTTGAAAGTAAGCGCATGCGTCAGGCGCTGTTGGCAGCACCTTGCGACATTGTCATCAATATAACTCTTTAGAGTGGCTGCTGTGACACCTTGCGGCGTTTCGCTTGTTCCACAAGTATTGACGTTACGAAAAACACATTTGCGGTACGCCAACTACTCTGCTGACGGCACACGACGGGGGCCTATCTTCCAAGAGCTTGTTTGGTATGTCACATCACAACACCGCAGCTGAAACATCGTGTCATTATCATCTACTTTCAATGCCGCGGAAGTTCGTGTGCACGTGATAGTATGTCGCTCCGTCATCTGGGGGCGCTAGTTACTACAAATATATATATATTTTTTTCGGCGGGTGTTTTCAGGTCTTGCCAAAATTGATGAAAATTAACGACGCTACAAGTGATTATGCGCTACATTAAAATGCTTTAGATATTATTGCGTGACCATCGATGACCAGTATAAAAGTCACAAACAATAATTTGGCTGTCAGTGGTCTTTTAAAACAAGCTGTCGTCGTGTGTTTTTCAGAGAGAACCTGACGTTTGTGTTCGCGAAGGCCCAAGTAGTGTTCATAAAAAGATCACATCAACATAAGTGCGCTGCAAGAAGTGTGATTTCGTAAAATCACGCTCAATGCATTATGAGGAGCTTGACCGCTTATCATTTTTTCAAATATGACAACTCAAGTATTCGTAACGCAATGGTGCCAGTTCTTGTACGCTGAAAACACATTGAGCTTGCTCTCAAATATGAGATGAGACAAAGTGGTATATACATTTTTTTCATGGAACTACACTCTTTCATTGTTGATAATGCACTCAAATGATGGTTGTGCTTATCAGTCATAAAGACAAAAGGTAGGTAAGGGTCATTTAGTGGCACCTTTTATTTGTGATAAGTATATCATTTACATTACATTTAAATACTACTGCCAGTTTGCTTGCGGTGCATTATCTTATCTTTAATTAAGAATCAGTCGGGTGTGTACTAGACACAACACTGCAAGCCCCTCTTCTGCGATCGTGTTATGAATGAAATAGCCACCATGGGAAAACAGGAAATAGGTGTCTGTATTAAAACGCGGTTCAGCCAGTGTTCCACGGCTCCACGTGTTTGAGTGGTCGGACGCTGGACTGCCCGTCTCACGCCGGGTCGCGTACGCAAGTGCCCGTATCAGCATCATCTCCATTCTCACGAAAATGCTTGCCGCTGCGGCCTCCTTGTCTTGCGCGAGACTTTCTCACTCGCTTCTTGCGAGGGAAAGGCATAGGCGGGACCGCTCCGATACCTTTGCGTTTTTTACACACGCTACCCCGTTGCGCTGGCTCAAAGTAGACCTCTCTCGCCGCAGTCGGTGTACACGCGTTGGTCGGCGCGCTCTAATCCACCTCAATCGGGAAATTATCGAGCCGGACTTGTTTGTTATGCGCTTCTTTTCCCTCAAGAGTGTCCCTCCTCTCCATCGAAGAGACACAGCAGCCGCCGCCAAGGGTCATGGGAGTGGTCTTTCCCCGGCGGGCCTTGCTCGCTCAGCCCCACTTGGGGGCTGGGAACGCCGCAGCCCAGTTGCTGCCGCTGCTCGGAGGCACACTGCCGCCGCAGCATCCATCTTCAGCATTGCGCCCAACTCTCCTCCTCCGCATCTTTTGCCCTTGCTCACGCACGTGATCACCCCGCACACCCTTACCCTCTTCTTTTTCACACAGCCGCCGCGTAACATAACCGAGGAAGCAATGGAGAGAGAGCGCCGCGGCAGAAAAAAAGGGAGAAGGCGGCCTCAGGTAGAACGGCGCCAAGCAACCACCGCGGCCCCGTCCAAAAACGAAAAACCAGTTCCGTGCCTCTCTTTCTTGGGCATCTCGCGCGCGTGCAATTTTTCTTCGAAGCTACTGCCGCGGTATTGAGTGGCTGCTCTTGGCACGCAACATTCGTACTGGCTGCTCTAACGTTCACTTTTCTCGGTGATTAAACTAGGCCGACCGCTTGTGCCGCACACACTGAACAGACCAGAAAGCTCAGCCGAGGCATAGGTCTCATAGAATGTTTTGCTACCTTTCGAAAATCAGACGGGAAATCAAGTGAAACCGATTTTTCAATGCACGTGAGGAACACAATGTAGACGGTTCTAGTTGCTGCCTCACTGAGGGCGCGCCTAAACAGTACCGACGTTTGGTGTTCAAGTAACCAACAAGATAATAAAAAAATGTACCCTCGATAGAAATGTACGTCATGATTGCTTCGACAATTGCTTGTCAGCGGTTACCTTGACTCGCTCTGCGGTGCGTTAGCTGCATCCCGTGAACACTCAGTTCAACTAAGCTGATGGTTTTTGCGCTGGCTATCACGGAATACTGACGCTGAGAGGCTTCTAATGGCATATCTGGTGCTTTATAGGCAGAGGAAAGTGTGCTCGAAGATCGCGCGTGTGGTCGTTCACCTCGATCGTAGCGCACCATGCCGTCATGCGGTGCCGACCACGTTGGTGCGACCGACGCAATGCAGGCCCGAGGTCATGAATTACGACGGAGCGCGAAAACATCTGCACTGCGGTCCGTGCACGGGGGCCTCTTGCGCGAGACATCTGCGCCCGAAGGAGGAGGCTACCGCCAGTGGTGCCGGCACTTCCGGTCGGTTCTGGCAGGAATGAAAGGCCGCCCGGAGAGGAGGTGCAGATCCCTCGTCGTTTTCCCATGCCCACGGGAGCTTCGGCCAGGTGCACGGGGCCTTTTTCAAAGAGAGGCGCCGCTCGCTTTCTGTCGACTCACGATTGCGCCGCCCGCTTCCTTCGTCTTCGGGAACACTAGAGCAACCCTCCCCCCACCTTGTAGATGCACGCTCGCAGGGTCTGTAGTTTCCGGTATTTACCAGTCATAAACGCTCACATGTCGATTGCAATATATTAGAAATTTTGTTTATGCCGAAGACAGCGCTACACGGTGGTCGCGGCAGTGGAAGGCAAGCAGCTGGTCGGTGCATTGGCTGCAGCCGCTCGATAGCAGGCTAAATGCTAAGCATTGCCGAATGTTGGGCAAGCATACTTAGCGCCAACGGACGGAAGACATAAGGGCTCCCAAACATATCGGGGACTGTTGTCGGGGGATATAATTGCTGAATTTAGCGCATTGTGTTGTCACGGTCTACCTTATGTCTTCGCCCTTTGGCGCTAAATATATTTTCCGAGCTTAAAGGGGCTCAAACACTTCGACTCATTGTAGCCTGCTGAAACAGTCTCTGAAAACCTACATGCTTTTTAATTTAATGAAGAGACTCATTAAGCGAAAAAAAAAAAAACCAAGGTTGAATGATAATTTTGCTCCCATACCTCGGTACGATGTAAGTGATCTTTTTTTTTTTTTCATTTGACCTGTCCTGGCGTCCTCGGAGGAATATTGACCCTCTTAGAACAAACAGTATAATGTCCTTGATTTCTGACAAAACCTAACTAGGCCCCAACAAACAGCATCGCAATAAATATGACCTCCCGGTAAGCTGGTGGATATTGCGATCCATCTTTTTCTCTTGCGCCAGTCTGGACTAGGCACGGTAGCTAAGTGCGCAAGTCAGTCCGCCTGCATCTTCAGTCGCAGCACGAACTATAGAACAAGGACCATGCACAGTGAAGGCATGTGCTTATTTTCATTGGTATATATAGGAGAATCATAATTAAGCCTTACCGCTCAAGTAGGGGTGCAGCCAAGATTTCATTTCGGGAAGGGTCCAACCCCTCTACACGAATGCACGTGTGCTTCCATCTCTCTTTCTTTGGCTGCGCCTGTGAGCTCATGCTATGTGCTCTTACACTTCAATGCTGCAAACACACGAACCAATCTCCTCATAAAATTGCTGTGCACAATTAACTTCCAGCATACGAGGTCAAGAGTTGAAAATTGCGTTCGTAATTTTGCCCCCTGCTCCGAACTCCTCCTGGTGGTTTTCATAACGCATACTGAGACCGATGGATCTGCTTATAATATTGCTACGTGCCAGTGCATGGAGACCAGTGGATATTAACCAGTGGACAGGGGCAGGTGGGAAACGGATCGCCAAGAAAAAAAAATAATAATTAGGGGCCGAGTTCACAAAACGTTTCTATCGTAAGTTCGTATGCACGTACACATCCGACATAGTGATCGTCTGAAATATTCTATGCCGTTTTTTTAAGCGTGAGACGTTTTTGTTAATACGGGCCCGGCTGCTGAGCACGTGCAAGTTACTTGTAAGAAAATACTTTAATAAGCACGTCGAATCCTGATATATAAAATATTAGAAAATCCGGATGTTAACCTGAGCGCATTCGCGACAAAGCGGCAAAGAAGTTACTTGCACGAACGCAGCTGCACACATGACAGCTTCTACCGCAACGCACGAGCGCTGGATTGCACGAGTTTTCCAACACTGAGTGAATAAGCTCCTGTGCTACATATGCATTTTTACACAACATTAAATACTTCAGGCAAAAAAAGCGAATCTGTGAATTGAAATAATGATTTCTGGGGTTCTCCGTGAATAAACCAGTATGTGATTTCCAGGCTGCGGTGATTACCTTTTACCACCTGGGATTTACCACCTGGATTACCTTTTACCACCTGGGCAGGCGATTTCTGCATTTGACCCCCATTGAAATGCGGTCGCCGTGGATGGAAATCGAACGCGCACCCTGATGCTTAAGAGAGTGACGTCATACTTAGCGGCTAAGCCACCATGGAGGACGTATTAGCTCCAGCGAGCTGCAGCGCTTTCTTAGATATGCTGATTTCGGCGCTCGACAAGGTTGCGGTTTCAAGCACAGAGAGAGCGCAGCCGGCTGCACGACAGCGTTCGTTCGAACGAAGTGTTCTTGCGTAAGCACAACTCTGCGAGGTTGGGTCAGAACGGGCGCTCACAAAGCTGTTCGTACGCAAACGCGATTCGGGCCAGAATTCACAGCCTGTCCAAGTTTCCTTTAAGCAGGTGACAACGTGGGCAGTACAGTGGAACTGCGCTCACGTGCAGCGGCACCGCCGGAATTACAAGGTGATGATGCGCATGCGCGACTGGTCGTACGCTCCGTGGCCCGCGGTGCTTAAGCGCCAGCGAGCAAGAACTGCCCATGGCCGTACTACTATGGCGGTACCTTTCTCACGTCCTCCCTGCGCCGCAGCGTCTTCTAGTTTTCCCGATGCTCCTCGTTTTCTCACAGCGTGCGCACTCGACTTGAAAGAAGAGCTTGCATCTTTTTTTTTTGTTATTTTCTTTCTTTCCCTCGGCAAGTGTGTTCATACACATGCGTCGGCGCGCCGTAATCGCATTTGCGCCGCGGCTTCAGGCAGAGTGACGCGAAGTGGCGAAGGAACGATTATTTCTTCGCGTGCTCTCGACGTGGGAAGACTGCTCTGGGAACGACTCGGGAGAGAGCTCACGCTGCGGTGCGGTAGTCCGCGCTGTTTTGCTCCCAAAATTTTACTGGATCTACGACGTGCGCGTTTGTTTAGCGCGTAAGGCTTGGCCGTATCTGGCTGCGTGTCGCGCTCAGAAGAGGGCGCGACGCGTGCATGCGTTCCCTTATCTTCTGAAGTCGACGATCTCTTACGCGTCTCATGATCAGAGTGTGTAAACGGTTTTTGTTTCATGAAGGAAAGAGTACGGTGATAAAATTTTTGGATTCAGCTTTATTGAACGGCGAAGTCCCTGAACAGTGCCTTGAAATTACCTTAATCACACGTTAGCTGCGCGGGACGTCTCGGACGCTTGCTTTTAGGCGTAAAGTTATGCATTTGAGTACTAATTCTACACTTGCTGTGTGTATTGGTGTGATTCCATTGCATTGCACTCCGTCGAAGAAAACTGCCAGTCCGGCCTCCCCTTATCTTCAACGTACTTCAGGCCAGTTTTTTGTGATCCAGAAGAGGGTGACACCTGTTATTTTATTTTTTGAAAGAATTATACTTCCTTAGTGTACAGGGCACGTTTCAGAAGGAAGACAGATATGATGTATATTTCTTTCAAAAATGCGATAGCAACCAGCCCAAGTAGCCATTCTTTTACCCGTTCTTACGCAGCTGATCGACTCATCCTCAAGCAGTGCGTGCTGCCTTCGGTGGCAAGCTGTCGGTAGTAGCCCTCGCACGATACTCGTCTTGAACCTTCTTCATTTACGTCCACCTAATAGACGGCGTGGCCAGCTTGGCCGTCCGAGTTCGACCATTATAAGAGGTCCGATTGACAGGGCGCAACCTCCGGTGCCTTCGCCGAATAACGGAACCTTCCCTTCCGGGCCGTTGCGTATATACAAAAACCTTTTGTGGTTTTTAGTCACTCAGCTGTGAACTTGTGCTCGCCATAGGCGAAGCCACCGTTTGGCTTTACCTATGGTGTGTGCCTATGAAATTTTCGTACGTGAGTCGCCTCGCACACTACTGCAGCTGTTGAAGCATCTATTCCGCCGTGCCCACCTTCATGATTGCCCCGCCGCGGCAGTCTAGTGGCTGAGGTGCTAGGCTACTGACCCGCAGGTCGCGGGATCGAATCCCGGCTTCGGCGGCTGCATTTTCAGAGGAGGCAAAAATGCTGTAGGCCCGTGTGCTCAGATTTGGATGCACGTTAAAGAACCCCAGGAGGTCGAACTTTCCGAAGCCCTCCACTACGGCATCTCTCATAGTCATATCGTGGTTTTGGGGCGTTAAACCCCACATATCAATAAATCAATTACCTTGATGATTGATGCGGCAGAAATAAGTAAATAAATAAATCGCAGAAATTTACATGCCGAAACCTCATGTGGTTATGATGAATATGGATAATTTCAAACCACCCAGTACTACCGATTTCTAGGCTTGCGAGAAGTTTTATTTTCAGTCATTTTCACGAATCATCCTCCTACAAAGAAAAAACGCAGACACCGAGCAAGGAGAGTAGCTAACGAGGAGTGAGGCAGATCTTTGAACCAGGGCGAATGAAAATCAACAACTACAAGCAGAAGTGCCTCCTTCCGTAAGTTATTCACATTCATGCAACTGTTTACAGCTGCAAACAGAAGAGAAAAGTACCACGAAATAATTTTGCACCAGTCCATCTTCTATACTCCAACTGCAGTTAATATTATCATTATTATTATTATTATTATTATTATTATTATTATTATTATTATTAATTATGATGTTCTATTTTCATTCTTTACATCTTGCATTGATTTCTTTTTGTCTGTGCATTTTCGGTTTCCTTATTTAATTTCTTTTCTGAAGACAACCTGTATTGTACTGTTTATTTTTATTGTTTTATTTTGCTTGTGCCTACACAAAGACCTTATGGTTGTTCCTGGGCAGTCAGATAAATGAATTATTAATATTATTATTACTATAGACGTTCTTTTTATTATTTTTTCAACATGCACACGATATCATTTTAAAGAGAAAGCGTCCACATTCTGCTTTCATTACCTATAAAGGAACCTCAACGTATTTTACGAAAGCAGCAGTGAACTAGCTTTTTCTGTGACTCGAGGATAGCAAACAAAGTTGTTAACAGCTTCTGTGAATGACAGTTGTTCAAGCATATATGCAAGTTTTCCTTTTATTCATAACGAGGCATAGTATTTGCTTTAGGCTACATATACGGTATCATTTTGTGTGGGCCGTCCAAAAGTGAATGATGGCAAGGGCACTGTATCCAGCATTCCATGTCTGGAAGCTGAATACATGACCCTTACCATCGTTCGCTCTTGGCCCATATAAACTACATGAGCTTTGTTTTCCATGAAAGCTAGCTGCTCGCTGTATCTAATGCAAACATCAACACTGTCCAAACACCAGATGAGATGCTGACGTCGTCATAATGGCTGAGCAGGGACAAGGTCTGTTCCTGCTGAGACCGATGTAGATGACATAAGCACTCGCAGCACGAGCAACAGAGGCCGCTCGCAACCCTGGGGCGTACTCACCGGGCATGCAGACGCAGCGGAAGCCGCCGCGCTCGTCCAGGCAGGTGCCCTCGTTCTGGCAGGGGTTCGAGTCGCATTCATTGATGTTCACCTCACATCTGGGCCCGGCGAAACCACGGGTGCAATTGCAACGGAACGAGCCAGGTGTGTTGACGCAGAGACCCTGGTGTTCACAAGGGAAGCCCTGGGCGCACTCGTCCACGTCTTCTGTGCAGTCGACGCCCTGGAAGCCGTTGGGGCATGAACAGAGGTACGTGCCGTCGATGGGGCTTGTGTCGCAGATGGCACCCGCGTGGCACGGATTGCTGGCACACGCGTCGTCCAAATGACACAGCAGTCCCGTCTTGCCGGGGGCGCACTGGCAGTAGAAGGAGCCGACTCGGTCGTGGCATGTGGCACCGTTGAAGCACGCAGCCACAGCGCAATCGTCGATGTTTTCTGAGCAGTCCGCGCCCGTCCAGCCGTTCACACAAATGCATGAGTAGCCACCTATAGTGTTGGTACACGTGGCGCCATTCTTGCACACGCTGGGCCGCAGAGCACATTCATCCACGTCCTTGGTGCAGTACGGCCCCGTGTACGTGGGCGGGCAGTGGCACGTGTACGAGTTGACGCCATCCAGACAGGTGGCGCCGTTCTGGCACAGGTTTCCCGGACAGTCGTCCACGTTCGTCTCGCAGTTAGTGCCTGTGAAGCCTGCGCCAGAAAAAAAAAACTTGTAAGCGAGGTCCGTATCGCGACGAGAATAGTGTTCTAATTGAGCGACTTCTTACCGGGAGGGCAGGAACACTGGTAGTTGAGCGAGTCGATGGCCCGACACGTTCCGCCATTCATGCAGGGACTGGGCTCACACGGGATATACTGAGATTCGCAAAACTGTCCTGTGTACCCGGCTTCACAAACGCAACTGCGACAAGAAAAGAAACCATGCAGAATTAAGAACCGTGCCTCCTGGAAGCTTTACACAAACGCACGTGCCGCATCATACCGAGACCTACCTGAAGGAACCCTGGGTGTTGAGGCATGTTCCATGCATACACGGTCTCGTCTGGCACTCATCCACGTCGACCGCGCACGAGGCTCCGCTGTACCCCGGAGCACAGATGCACGAATACGAGTCCTCCTTGGACTGACAGCTACCGTAATTCAGACACGGCTGCGAGGCACAGTGGTCGACCTTGTCGCAGTACTTGCCTGCATCAACGGGTAAGCCCAGATCAGATTCACTGATGTCCAGTCCACACTTAGATCAGACTCACTGATGTGCAGTACACAATTACTTGCTGTATGTAATTTCCTAAATGGCTTGACAACCGGCCGAATTGTGCCGCAAAACATTTGTTGAAGTAAAAATATCGTGAGTTATAGTAATAGAATTGAGCAAGGAGTTTCCCTTGTACGGTCGTTGGGGGCCAAGAGCAGACGGCCACGTCAAACTATTACGGGGCTGCCGATATGATGATGGCAGGGAAACGAACACAGCGACTGCGCGAGATGTCTGAGCAAGAAAATTACCAGGAGACGATCGGTGTCGTCTGTCGCACAAACAGTTAAATAAAGAAGGCAACCAACATAGTTTTCTTGTGGGAGCATTTACAGAGACCTCAAACCAGCACTGCTTCTAATGCTATCCAGTAGGTAAGAGCCCGATTTCGTGCGTGAGCGCGGCATAGATGTCCGTCAAAATGAATCTATGGTCGTGACAAGAGCAGCTATGTGTTTTATGGCAAACTTGTAAAAGCTCGCTCGAAGATAAACCAGCATCCCTGAAAATTAGAAAGAAACCGTCAGTTTTCGACGCATTTATTTTAGAAAAAACTTCGTTATGTGAAATTTTAGGCGGTTCAGTTTCTTGATTGAAGACAACACTGAAACTTACAGGTACCTGACACGGAATGGAAATTTTGTTCTTATATCCACAAAATTTGGTTGTTCCTTTATGTTTAGGAGAAGATGGAAGCTTAAAAGTGATGAGAAATCTTTATACAGGTAGTCTTGCTGAAGGCAACGTCGAGACTTGAAGACTTGTATTCACAAGGTCAACGGCTGCCTCTCTTAGCCGCCCCGACGAAGGCCTTTTCTCAAAACGTTTCCTCCAGCGACATTCCCTGGTAAAGCTATTTTCTAACGACGACTTTGTCGCCACTCACCTCGGAAGCCGTTGGCGCACACGCAAGTGTAGTTCTGCAGTGTGAGCAGCTGGCACGTGGCCCCGTTGTGACAGGGCTGCGAGTCGCAGGCGTTGGGCACCTTGATCTCGCACATGGTAGCCGAATAGCCCACGGGGCATCTACACGAGAACTTGGGTCCATTTGTGACACTCATCTCCACGTTGCACGTACCGCCGTTCTGGCAGCGGAAACCCGGGCCGCCGGTGTGGCACGGATTGGCGTGCTGGCAGTACTCGCCCACGTAGAGAGGAGGACAGCTGCGAGACAAGAGAAATGTGGCATCGATTAATATCATGGGCTTCCACTAAGTTCGCTGTTTGTGCTTACAAAGAACGTGGCATGGCCAGGCAACTTCTACCGACGGCGCTACATGCCGCGAGAAACGTGACAAACAGACATGGTGTCCTTGCCATTCCCGCCCTGCACTCGGGGAGAAAAATTCGATCTGCTTATTTCACCTCGAAGCAATTAGGAAGTACCCTGACCTTCTTCTTTCCTAAATGGTATTCAGGTGGCCACGTATAGAAGGTGCAATCCGAATTGAGATTTTTGGAATGTTCTCAACTGCCCTCCTACGGATTCGACAGAAGATTATTTCTGTCGCGTTTGCAGACAATGCTCAACGCTTCCAGCGCCCCTAAGTATAGACAAGTTGTTGAGCACTGCGAATTTGTGCACGTTTCGCGGCGGCGGCGACTGGCAAGGACGAAAAGCGTAATGGGGGCTTTTCCGTTCATCGGCGACGCGATCAACAGACTCCCGCTGCATGCCTTGTCGGTTCACGAACAACGAGCCCATGGTTGTGCACCCACGGGGACCGAACCCGGCGAAAGTCACCGCCATGTCGATTCCATAAACCGCCACCACCCCAGCTTTCATGCTCGCGTTTCGCTCAGCAAGTCGGCTGCGGGACCTTGCGATGCTCGCAAAATCACAATAGATGCAGCGGGCCGGTGAGAGAGAATGTGTGAGGGGAAGGGGCCCGACAAGTTCAAAAGGCTCGGGGCGGAGTTGTTCGCTTTGGTACTGGACCCCGCTTGCCTCTCGCCGATGCTTCGCTTTTCCCTTTACTTATTTTGTCTGCAGCGAAGGTTCCGTCGGCGTGCACGACACTGCAGAGAGTTGCTGCATGCCAGTGAACGAAACTTAACACTATCGCGAGTTTTGCCGACTTGTCTTGTTTCTCCATTTGGCGGTGAACCTGACGGCTTTACTAACGCCATATTTCATACAAGACAAACCACAATGCGTTCATACAGCAGGTAGCAGACGTGTACAGCATTGTGGACCGTCATTTTATAGATGATTTTAACAACAGTAATAAGACTGAGGTGAATACTATTAGCGCTCACGCCGCCTGATTTGGTACTGCAACACGACGAAACCGGTTGGTTGCTCGTGTGCCGCGGCGTCGGTTGTTTCGACTATGCAATGCGAAGACGGCGCGCAACGATTGACTAATAAGCGTCTGGCTAGCGGCTAGGTAAGGACTCGTGGCGCCTACTGGGTGTCCTTTGTGCAGAGCCTAAAAAAATATATATATATATTCGTTTCGATGATCGAGCGAGCGCTAAGTCGCCTCGGACAGGGCGGCCCCCAGCTGCCGTCGTGGCGCGTCTGCCGAGTAACGATGCGGTGTGGGGAAAGGAGGGCGGATTTCTCGTCGAGCTCACTGCGGGGGACCCCCGGCGCCACTTGCTTAATCCGGCCAGGAATCCTCGACCATCCCCGAAAATAAATGGATATTTGCCAGGGGATTAGATCAGTTCACCGGTAGCCGTGACGGGGGCTGCTGCAGCGGAGGCCAATCGACCATGTTGTTCTCGGGCGTCTTCGAGGCACGTGCGGCCCAGCACTGCCCTTTCGCGGTCTTCGTCTGAGGAGACCTCACCCCGCTGCCTCGAAAAGGCGCGGGTCGCTTGAGTGAATACGGCGAGGAAAAGGCGCTACTGTAGCAGCCCCGGTAAAGACAACTGTAGAGAAAAAACGTCTATTAGCAGCTGCCGTTCAGCCAGCCGCCACGCTCTCTCGATCCGCTGTCACTTGCAGTTATCAGCGCCATTGATTTTAGCCTTTATTAAAAAATGAAAGCGCAAATTGAAAGAAGGCCTACATTACATTATATAGGTTAAATCAAGGTACAAGTTGTGATGCGTTGATTGATTCGAGCAGTTCTTGCGGTTAAGTGTATCGGGAGATTAGAGCGCGCGTAAAATTGTGGAAGAAGCCCAGACGATTATAACTAGTCAGAACAAGGAGCACCCGTATGATTGGTGCACCAGAATCGTTCTAAAGAGAAAACGTCAACCAATTGTAATGTAGGGCATACCATTAGCGAAGAGAGAGAGAGAGAGTGGTCCGACCAATGGGCGATTCACACTTACAACAAAATCTCTTTCTTTGTGTGTGCGTTTCAGAAAGAGAGAGATCCGCGATGAAAGCAACACGCGCACTTTGGTCTCTTTCTGACAAAAAGAAATCAGTATTCTAGAATTTCTGTGCAACTAAATATCAGTCTATCCTAATCCGAGCACATGTCAATACCGAAGCCAGCCAGCCAATAGCAAGCAACAATGGCTCCTGGTTTTCAGCAGTGACTGTATACCAGCAGAGCAACAACGCTGCTCTTAAAAATGTTCCGATTGGGCATTTATGCAACAGCTGTGAACCACTCGAATAACTCACTTCAGGTCCGGAGGACAAGGAGCAAAAGAGCTTCTTGAAATATTTGATGCGCGTACAGTTGCAGTTGAAGTTGCATACGCCCTCAGGCAAGTGCGACACAATCGGTTCTTATTTTGTTTGTTTGTTTGTATCCTCTAATCCATGGCTCGTACCCACTCTGGGGAATTGGCCAAGAGAACACATAGTCTCATATGCACGATAACTGCATTATTGCTTACAACGAAAAAAAAAGGGCCGGGGGTTGTATAGTGAAGACAGTATGTTAAAAAAAAAGAAAGAAACCAAAGATTTAGATAGTGAGAAAAAAGAATCAACAACAAAGTAGACACTAATAGCTACAACTTGATTTTGGGAGCCGACAAGACAGCTGGTTTTGCCAAACCCGATTAATTTGGTATGTCACGGAATTATCCAGAATTGGAAATTACTTTTCGACCCGTTTTTTTTTTTTGAGTATCTGTTAACGTGGGCTTTATGTTGCAAAACGTTTAGAGTCTTGAATAAAATTACACACCGCATCGAATGCATCTCTGTGGCAATTTCCCAAAACAGAGGCACCAAAACTTAGAACATTTTCTGTGGTTAAATTTAAACCTAGCTTCGCAAATGGAATATCGGTTCTGAGACTGAGACACTTCAACCTCTTCTATGGCTAGAAGCGTCCTCTAGTCGACACTGGCACCAACACCTACGTAGCCCCTTCGCGCAGCTCGCATCATCTACACGGTACTGCGCTAGCGTCTTATCTACTGACAAAAACGGTCACTAGTAATAAGTGGATGGATGAAACGGCGGATGACCAAGAGGAAATTTTCGTGCGGATATCTTGTTGACGAAAAAGTAATGTTGGTACATTGGAATCATTTTGTAGTTGATAAATCCACACGTGCGTTGCGTAATGCTGAACCTTTTTTCAGAAACAAGAAAGCAACGACGCTGAGCTGCACTTCAAAGCTGTTGATATCCCATGTAAGCCTCGTCGCACAGACGACGTCACTTCCACATCAATCTCCTGTGATTGCAAAAGATGCCAGCAGGTGTCTCGCTTTCTCGTAAGAAATGTCATCGAGTGTCACCACGCATTCAATTTGTTTTTGCTCGCCGAAGCTTCGACGTCAGTGTGCGTAGAGCAGGTGCGCGCAGTTGGATCTTAGGCGTCATCGCTTTTTCGTGGCCGATGCGAGAGCTTTTTTGTTTTGTTTTCTTCTTTTTTTATCTGTGCACGCGAGTGTAAGCGACTATTGATATTTCGGAAATACGGTAGGTCCACAGAGTAGAAAGTTGGGCAAATTAATTGGCCAAGATGGACCACAGCGTTTCAAGCAACCATGACCGTGCCATGATTGTGGCATCTTGTTCGGGTCAAAACATTGCTGAGCTGACCGGACGACGTCGGGCGTGAAAAGGGGACAGCAGAAGGCCTGTTATCTGCGTTCCTCACAACGGCGCTGTATAAACGGGTTAGCTTAAGCGCTTGAGCGACGAAGCTGCGCATTAGCTGCACCTGTAGACTATATCCTTGCCACGCACTAAATGCCCAAGTTCATCTTTCCCTCTTTCTTTCTCTACTCTATCAGCCAATCCTCAGTGTTAAATGTAGTTTATTTTCAAGAAGAAGAAATGCAAGAAGTAATGCTGTATGTTCGAAGTATAAAAGACAGGCTTAACGATATGCGCTTGCAGATGCAGCAACTGGTGTGAATGTGTATGTCTCGAAGTAGCACGCCGACATTCTTGTCCCGGAAAGAACAGCATCCCCACTTAAGGTAGCCGCCTGCCAATGCTGCGTACAAATTGTGGGCGTTGGGGTCCCATGAATGGGGCTCTAGATTGCTGCCTATTCGGTGCGCGGACAGGGGGGAAAAATGCAACGCCGGAATCCCGCAGAGCCTGTGCACACACACTGAAACGAGGCGCTCGTCGACACCGCGCCCCCACGTGGAGCAGTGGGAGGAAGGTTGGGGTGTAGGAAAACAATTTGGGAGCAGTGCGGATGCTCGGGAAGAAACGCTTTCTAGCCGCTACCCTCGGGCGACAGCGGTCGAGGGGAGCACCCACGTCCGGGAAGTGAGTGCTCGCCGACAGAGCGAAGAGGACTGGGGAGCTGGTCGCCTTTCTTTCCTGGGGTACATCCGAACGACTCAAGAGAGTTCAGTTTCTTTCGACGAAGAAAATGCTCGGGCTTACCACCAAGAGCTGTGCACTTTTGAAAATGACGGGAAACGAGCTGCTTCCCCGCTTACAAGAGCGCTATTCCGCCCTGGGCGATGGTACAATACATGACACAACAAAAGCTAGCCAGGCGAACTGCAAGTGCTAACGCGCTGCTTGACTACATCACATTTAATGTAAGGCATAACGAAGGCGGTGGTGCTTCGGTGTGTTGTGATGTACCCGCGTTGCCATTACAGCCAACGTACTCAATGCCATTTGAACTCTGAACCTTTCTAAGCCGACGGAAAAGGAAAAACACGCATATCTGTCGCTTCTATGTGTGTGTGTGTGTGGTGTGTGTGTGTGTGTGTGTGTGTGTGTGTGTGTGTGTGTGTGTGTGTGTGTGTGTGTGTGTGTGTGTGTGTGTGTGTGTGTGTGTGTGTGTGTGTGTGTGTGTGTTGTGCGCTGTGTGTGTGAGAGAGGAGCGAAAGCAGGTGCCCAACAGAAACAAACACATATACTTCTGAATTTTTCAAAACGCTGGAACACCGCTACCGCTGGCTGTCCTTGTCGCACTGTAGCTTGAGCCATTCTTTACACCCACTTATTCGTATACGACTGACAGTGCACTAGCACTGTGCTGCTACATGAATATTTCTCGGCTACACATAAAACTTATCTTCAAAAAGGTGGCTATAAAAAAAAGCAATGAACGCGCGTGCCCAAATGTCACTCTGTGTAGAAATTCCCTTGGGAAGGCAGCTGCGTACGGCAAAGTTTCTTTCGACGCTTCCACTGCTTCATCACAAAGCATGTACTATACGTTCTGCGTCGCTCCATTTTCATCTGTAGTATACGGTCATTGCATCGGCCGCGAGACCTTTGCTGCCCTCTCATCTACCTGTCAAGCCAATGCTGTTCCCACGCATTAAGAATAATTTTCCACTGCATGCATCCTTGCTGTAAGTGGGCGCTTCAGTTCGCGTGACGTATGGTCACCTGGTCGCAATGTGCCCTCGTGACCCGCCTTGAGCGTGCGCCGATTCTCTCACGCGCCGCGCGTCCTCGGCCGAGATGCGACCAGGCGCCCGAGCCATGCGGCCAGGCTCTCAGCCTTGAAGTCGTCGAAGAAGCGACCAGTCGTCCTTGCCGGCAACGCTATCCAGTATCGCGCTCATGCAACACCATCCGGGTCCCTATTCGTTCTTGACCCCGATGATATCGAAGACGCCACCATGGAGAGACTTGCTTTCGAGCGAGGTTACCATGCTGTCGTCAAGCTGCAGATGCTTTTTCAGTGGTCTTCACAGATGAATTGTAGGTGATAGCCGAGCAAGTTCAGTGGCCTGATCTCGCCACGGCATGAACCCGTGGCTTATTGTGCGAAAGGTGCTTGGGGACATTGCAAGAACAACATTGCCTGGAGTGCGCAATGACCGCGCCAAGCTCTCGGCCACCGACGGCTCTCGGTCGTTAAAGAATCTCCTGCCCGAGCCTGGCGACCGCGCCTGCTGGGCGTGCATGCTATTCGCAGGCGGACACCTTGCCAACGCGTGCCCCACCCGAACATTCACCGGGCCGGCCAGGGCGCGGCCGTGCGTTACCCGGCCGGCGGGGGTCAAGGGATGGGTATACGAATTCACCAAGTGGCATGCCTCGCTGTGCCACTCGAGAAGCATGCTGATGGCTCACTCGAATAGTACTCCGCCTATGTGTGTAAGGCAGCGGCGACACAGTCGGTGTGCTGTCCCCCCTTGGACGTAAATTAAAGAAACCTTGGAGACCGGTTTATTTCTGAGCCACGAGTAGCGTGCGCTCAGGCGCAGGCCTGCTCAGATGGCGAGCGAGCAGAGATTTGAAAGCGCGATGCTCTCGGCGGCCTCGCACAGGGCAGACCCGAGTTATGGCTGCTGAGGCCCGTCCCAGGGCGTGCACAGCGAGGCGAGTGTGGTCTACCGGTCGGACGGGTTCTTCGCCGCAGAAGAGGAGCGACGCCCATCCAGGCATGTTTGCCGCCGCTGCCCTGCTCGCCGAGGTCGACGAATCCACGCGGCCAGCAGACTTGCCTGCTCGTTCGATTGCTTCCACGGCGGCGGCACCGTTTATTCCGGCCTGAGCTGCACGGTGCCGCCGAGGCGCGCCCAGAGATGGCCGCGTCCCTTTTCATTTTGCTCATCCCCCTTTCGCCAGTCGTCCAGAGCGCTCCTTTTTCTCCCCCCCCCCCCCCGCCTCGTCTGTGCGCGCATAATAAAACGAGCGAAGCTCCCTCCGTCACCGTCCGCCAAAAGACGCTTCGTCGTATCTGGCTGCCCTTTCTTCTGCGCCATCTGTCAGCCCTGACGGAAGGAATGCCTTCTGCCGTTGTGCGCTTTTGTTTGTTCCGTTAGGTTTCCGACTCGGTGTGTGTGCCCCGCGCACTCCGGATCCCCATTATTGTCGGCGAAGCGATGTTGCGTGCGTCGCGCCGTTGCAATTTCGCAGGCGGACACCGCTGTGGCCGCAATTTTTCAGCGCCAATTTAGAGCGTGCACGCGCGCTTGGTGCTGCAGCATTTCTCTCTCCCCTCCCCACACTCGCCATCAGGCAGCAAGTTTACTCCACCACAAAGCCCGCATCTTTTTATATCACGCGGGCAGTGAGCCCTCCTCAGCGCGATTGTAAAGCCACACTCCGATTTCTAGTCGCAGCTGGGACTGGCACAACCAATCGGCGATGAGGGCAACGGGAACGCAGAGACGGGTTGAAAAGACAACAGAAACAGTTGGAGCCGCCACTCGACATCGATGTCACTCAAACGGCTCACGCACGTCAGCGTACTGGCCGCGGGCGTTCGTTGCCCGTGCATGACCTCTTTGTGACCGCGTCGGTGCATGTCTGCTTGGGGCTCTGGTGCGGACCCTTACTTTTGTGAGCATCGCGACAACCGACGAGAAAAAAGAAATGGCTGATGTCTCGCAGGCGACCTTCTGTGTGGGATACCTGCGTTGAACGCTTCTCGCACTCTTCTGTTTTAGGAGACAATAAGGTGGCAGCACGAAAGACAGCTACTGACAAAGCAAGCGACCCTTAACAAAAGTAGAAAAGCTTGGGAACTGTGCACAGACGCAGTGCACAGCCAGGAACCTGCGCGGCCGAGCTTCTCTGGAGAAGGCGAAGTGGCAAGAGAAGCGTGAGAAATTTCACGCCCTGCCGGTCAAATCGCACATTTGCAGCAGCCCTTGTCTTTGCATACCGCTGCCACGTTTGCTGCTCACAAAGACCGAGAGAAAAAGTGTCCGAGAGGGGCATCGCGGTCGCGTTAAGTACCTTTGAAGACACCGTCCTGACTCACGACACGCACGAAGGAGGTCGTGAAGCAACTGACAAAAACACCAGCTCAGTGCCACCGAATGCCCCGCAGTCAAAACAAAGAGCGTCCCTGAACTTTCACGAACGCTGCCACCGATAAATTTCAAAGAGAGAGACAATTTCTTCGGCGAGAAACGAGTCATAAGGTGGGAGGCGACGAGAGGCAATCAGGAAGGCGGAAAGCGGGCGGCTTTCTTTGTGCTGGGGGCCCTTTTCTGCATTTTTATTTTTATTTTTTGAAGTGGGTGGAAAGTGAGCAGCGTTCGGACGGGAACGCGTGGGATGGCAGTCGAAGGGCCATTTGCGAGTCCCGAACACTCCGCTCCCACTGGTAGCGCACAAAGCGCTGGGAACAAGAGCTTGTCTTCTTGTCTTGAGTGAAGAGCAAGCATCCCCGGAGGCACATTTTGGCGTATGCCTCGCGTGCGACGTATGAAGAGCAACGTTCGACTTGAAGCGAACGCTAGCGGCGGCTTTTCAGCCATGGACAGAAGTAATATGCGACAGTCCGAAATGAAGCACCGCTACATAGAGGAACGGGTGAAACAGGAGCGTAGCTTTACGGGGGGGGGGGGGGGGGGTCAAACGTGCGTTTGTATGTGTGCATGTACATATACGCAAGCAAAGTTTAAAAATCCCCCTCTCCCCGGCTACGCGCATGAGGTATAAGGAAGACGATGCAGGCCATCCTCAATGCTTTTGTTCTTCTTTAACGTCGTTTGTATTGGGAGCCTTGACACGGCATATGCGTCGTACCAGTAATATAAAGGCGTATATATGCCAAGGTGCATTCATCCTCATAGTTACGGGTTAGCCTTTTACAAAAAAATAAAGGTGCCCTCTCACCCTTTCTGTTAGCAAGGTACGAAGCCCATGCGAGGCTAGCAGCATCCTAATGTATGCTAGGCGACAAGAGGTCTTCGCCATAACGGCACAGGTTGTACGCTCACTTGCCGCTGGCGCAGCCATGTGTATGAAAGCTTCGAGCATCACAGGAAGCTTCATAAAGTGCACTGAATCGGGCCCGCGCACCGCGTCATGCGGCCCCGATCAGGCACTGCAATTTCGCGGCGCCGAAGCGGCATGCATCGCCAAATCCCGTCGAGCGCCATCTTGGCGCTACCGCGCTCCACTGAGCACGCATCTACCGAACGAGGAGTGGCATGGGTCAGCATCGAAAAACAGCCGAGGGGGAACGGTGGCTTGGCCGCAGGGGCAGGGCCCAGGGGAGGCGCATTCCAGCAGCACTCGCATGCCGGCGGCTAACTAACCGGGAGCCGTAAAGATGCCAGCATCCTCCAGCAAATGAACATGACCGGGAGGCCGCTGCGGGCGAAGCTAATGACAGGCCTTCGGGCGGCCGCTGCCTCCTCTTGGCCACCGGGCGGCACGGCTGTGGAGGGAGAGGGAACACATGTAGAACTGGCAAGGCGGCGGCCTTGGCGCAGCTCCGGCTCGCGTCGAGCTCGCTGCTGCCCACGTCATGCACAGAGATGATGCCAGGCTCGAAGCATGCCCACCGAGTCGAGGGGGGCTGCCGTTTCGTGCTTCGCCATCCCTGGGGCGCATCTTCAGGTGTGCTTCGTCGTGCGCGGAAGAGCGCTCGGCTGATCACTTTCCGATTGCAATCTCCGGGCGCGCACGCAACGTGCAGTACGGCTCGAAAATCGACAAGATACTCGCTGCCCCCAGATCACTCTCCGTGGTGTGCTTCGTGGTGGCGAGGCCCAACACAACCACGACTTGCTCTCGTTCCCCGTGTGCCTCTTGCAGCGTTTTCATTAAATCTCGAAATGAATCAGACGGATACTGCTAAGGCGACATACTTATGATTGACGGTCGACCTATACACGTATTAGCGAATGCATTAGCCTAGTCAGTGTAGAGGAGGTTGCATCTGAAAGTGCTTACAAACGCACTCTTCATGTCTTGCTTTTATTTTTCATTTTGAGCCTACCAGCGCATCAGTTTGACAACATTGCGTAACTAATTTCCTTCTCGCAGCAGATTATGCGGCGAACCTGAAATATAATCTCCATTCGCTCGGCTGATAAGAACGCGAATGTGAGAAACGAAACCTCGGTCGATTTTGATGGTTTCTAGGCGTAACTATTCTTTGCGAGAGACCAGCCCCAACCTTCACTGACAGGTTCGTCATCAGGTTAGGCTCAAGGAGCGAATACGGACGGCACTGTAGGATACCGAAAACGTCCATCGAATACCGAGATTTTCTTATGGGAATTGCTCTTTTATGCAGCAGCTCCAATGCTCTGTTTGTGGTCTGTGTTGTCTTCGAACACTTTTGAGAACTGATGCGTCACAACCATAAAATGCGGCTTCGATGCGAGCTCTCCATTCCTCCGACGTTGGCATGCTAGAATAGACCATGCGTGGAAGCATGGACGCGGGCGATGGACGCGGGCTGAAACGCGGGCGATGTGCGCCCATGGCTGCTGGATGCCAGAGTACTGCTCATTGGCTGCCACCGGTCAAGAGCTGCGCGTTAGGCGTGCCAGAAGAGTGGGCCGGCCGACCTCGCATTGCGAGCCAGCTAGCGCCGCCAAACGCGTGCGCGCTGGCACGCTGCTGTGTACGAAATTATGGGCGGTGTTTCCGCTCCCGCAGGCCGAGCGTGCCAATTCTGCAATGCCGTTGAGAGCCGCAGGTAGATGTTATTTACTGCATGCATGTAACGGCGGAACATTTCTGAGCATCGCGTGCGTGCTGTCTTGAGATATAGAAAGCATATGGACACGCGCTATCCGGGGCAGAATGAGCAACTCCGACGTTTTGCAAATACGTTAGAGTGCTTTCATCTCGGCTGGATGTTTCTGCATTCTAATGGAGTGGGCGGAATTCAAGAGCACCGATGATAGCCGCTGATGCTGAGACGGCGCAGACGTCGAACCAACAATCTGCATCCGCGTGCCTAGTCGAGCTACTGGATGGACGGGCGGCTTAATGCGCTTGTGGCGGTCGTTTCTGGCTGAGTTGTCCGCACAATGACCGCAGAGCACTTGCGCGGCCGCCTCGGTGGTTCCGCAAACAAAGCGACTTCGCAGAGACGCCGCAGGGGCGGAACACCGCTGAGCCGCCGGTTTCTTTTAGTTCCCATTGTCCTGGAATCCTCCCGTGGTCAGCCACGGGGACGCATTAGGCTCACCTGGGACCGCGCCTAACACGACGATCGACCAGAACGGCCGAGACAGGGTCTGCAGGAGCTTGAATCATGCCGAAGGGACCATTTGGTCGGACTCCGATGTATAACGACCCGATTTCAACCGAGGCGGTCGCTCATTGTTTCCCAGGAACTGCTCGCAGGGATGACCCCAGCAGTGGTGCATGTCGGCGCAAGGCTCAGAAGCCGGAAAGCACAAGTGCCGCTTCGCACGAGACTACTGAAATTCTCCGCGAGGCGGAGGAGGCGCGACATGTTTGCTCAACTTGCTTTGCTCTCCCGCAGCGGAGGATTGCGTAAGAAGTGTTCGCAGCGACAATGCATAGATAAACACGCGCCGCCAAAAGATTGGGGTGGCGGCCGACTTGCTCGCAGTTCGCTCGACGGCCCTCGCGCAAGCGCGCCAGAGGGCCATCAGTGACGAGGTGGCTGCTGATGCTCTACCAAACGGCGGTGCGCACTCGCACAGGGCGTGTGCAGGGAGTCGTGCAGAAGGACCGTCGCAAGCGCGACGGCGGAAGATCGGGAACGGCGGCCCACCACGAGGACACCGATCCCGTCGCCGCAACGCGTGCGAAATCCGCGCGCGCCCCAAATAGGCGTCGCCTCGATTGGGATGCGGCGCACGTCGACGGCACCCCCGGCCGCCGAAGGGCGCGATTGCATGCAGCCACCTCGAACCGACTGAACAGCGGCGGAGATAAGACCCTCTCTCAGGCCGGTGAAGAAGAAAACAGGCTGCGGCTCCTCTCGCGAGGAAGAAACTCGCTGGGGGAGACGACCGCGGCGTCCATCCCGGCCCAGGGCGCGCGTGATCGCCATGCAGAGACGGCGATGCCGGTCAGCGGGAGTGCGCCTCGCCAACCGGTCCGCGCGGCTCCATGCCGCTGGAATGCCGCGGTGCATCTGTCTTCAGTGGCAACAAAGATAGAGAGGGGTCGCCGATCAGACGAATTCGAACAGAAAGGCCGCTGACACTGCAAGTGTCTGCACTCTTCATCTTCGGAAACGGTTACACAAGCACACTGCATTTCGCTCGGCGCATTTATGGCTTGCCACAAGCTTCACTACGAATAGGAAACGGCGCGATAAGAGAACTGGCGTACACTCATCGAACTTCGTTATAACGAAACTGAAGGCAAAGTAGGCACACTTTTGTTGTACAAACACTGGACGGACACGAAACAACAGTTTCGTTATACCCGTCATTTCGATATATGCGGTGAATTCGCATCCGTGTAGACGTTGCGCAGTTTAAGGCATAGTTTTAGCGTGTGGCAGCTTGGGATAGTTGGTATGAAATGACGATACTTACAGCGCGAGAACAGAATGACGACACAGAGACAAGAAGCGCTCGTGTCCTTCGTGTCCTTCTTGTCTCTGTGTCGTCGTTCTGTTCTCGCGCTATAACTATCGTCATAGTTTTAGCATTTGAGTCAGACCTGAATTTTGGTATGATCACTTGACAGCGGACTGTCTAACATGTATTTGGCTTACTCGGGTTGCATATATGTCATATAGCAACCTAATCCCACTATAGTTTTGATTTCTTTGTGTTCAAGATATGCTTTGGTATGACGCCGCTCCGCGTTCGCTCACCAAAAAGTGTGTATCACAAGGGAAAAAAAATAAAATACTGGAAAGCGGAGTTGTGAAGATACCTCCCGAATTTCTATTGGAGCATCCAGCGTAATAAAGATCCAGGGTGGAGAGCACGCAAGTTGACGTGCGCTACGTCAACTTGGCGGAGCGCCGTGTGAGCTTGTACTGCCATAGAAGGCGCACTTCTGCTTTCTTCGAACGGGCAATGAAGGCTGTCCAGCACATCTGAATTCGTGCCCGCCTTTCCCACAGCCCCTGCCGTACGTCGACGCCTGTTCACAAACACACACACAGAGAGAAAGATACACCTTTCTGTAGTCGAGGCCCGTATGTCTGCAGGCAGCTGTCAGCAAGCGCGCTTCCGCACCAACAAGCGAGCAAGAAACACTGTCGTAAATATTATATTGTCTTTGAAACGCTTTTCTGTTCCAAGAAAAGGCTGCGGTGAATATGCGTGTGGATAGTCAGTGAGCTAGAGGGCAGCGCATAACAAAGCACGCTTGTGCGTGCGCGTCTTTGTTGTGTAAGAGAAAGCCGTATATTTTGTGCGTAATCTTCCGTACGACGCCAGTTTTTCCTCGGATTAACCAGCAATGACAACTGATCGGCGGTGAAAGAAATGTGAACGCGCGGCATGGTCGTCAAGGGGCTACAGTTTTGAGCTTCAGGGTCCAACGCCACAAATGCTAGCGCATTCACTTTCTCGTCTCTTCCATGTCGATCGGCTGGCTTGCGGAGGTTTTCGTCACCGCCGGACGTGGGCAAGCAGCCTCCTTTCCCGGAATGCTGCCCATTAGCCGGGCCACGTGACCCCGCCGTCGCTGGTCCCGTATAATTTCGTTCTCGGCGTGCGGTGCGCGGCCCCTCCTCGGAGGCTGCTGTCCCGCTGTAGCGGCGGGGGCCGCACCGAATCCGGTTCGTGACCCACCCCGGTGAACCGCGAAGGCCTGTGTGCGTCGTCGGACGGCCGCTCACGAGCGCGCGTTGTGGCCGATTACCACACGACGCGCGTGCGGTCGGCGCCTTCGAAGAAGCTCTCACGTGACCGGAAGAAAGTAACTCGCGAGCCCGGAAGTGCGAGCTTTCAAAGCCGTGCCTTATTGCACGCGACGCGTTTTCACGAGTCACGATGCCCCATAACGAGTTTTCAGCAGACGCCAGTCACGTAACGAATTTCTCAAATCTTATTCGTGTTTTTTTTTCTTCTGGTGATTGTCCGAACGATGAAAGATGAGCATGGTGCCTGTTGAAGTCCCGGTCAAGTGCTTACGACAACGTCACCGCACAAGCTCTGGTAGCTGTACGAGTGCCTTGTAAGGCAGTAGGGCCAGACATGGGATATATTTCGTTCAGCGCATCAAAGAACCTGCACCGTGGCATTGCAGCAAACCTTCATACGACAAAGAGGTGTCATGGCCTCACAGTCGCATTCAGAAGTACTGTGTCTCGATAGCACGAGAAGGCACCTTATTTTGTACCGATATGTATAATGCGCTTCACACGAACGCTTCATCGGCCAACTCAAGCCTACGCAGCTCTGAATACCAGCCACAAGTCATCCGAGATCAAAAGAACGGGTCAGGACTGTGGCTCAGGGCTAGCGAGGTCGCCGCGGCGAGGTCGTCCGACCGCCGAGCGCTGTTTCGCCATGGCATCTCGATGCACACCGAGGAGCCGCAAGCTGCGCGCGGCCGCGGTAGCCGGCGAGCGGAACGACCTCGCGGACCGCATGCAAATGGATGGCGCCGAGGAGCGCATCGGTGGCCGTTCCCACAGGTGGCGACGATCAGCGCCGATAGCTGCTTCCCGCCGCTGCTAATGAGACGCGCTCCGGGCAGCGCAAGATGTAAACGGGGTGAGCTGCTCATGAGAAGCAGAACCATCTTTGCTCCACTTTCCAAGCCCGCTTTTTCTTTCTTGTTATGCGCGGCATCTGCAACACGTAACGCAGCCTGATTTCGCTCAACGACGTGCACCGATTGGATCATACGCGCATCGTGTTAGAAATGCACGCCCCATTGAACACGCTCAAGACCATGCATCGACTCAGACGCATTCCTTAGAAGCACTACATTGCCTTTGTACGGATAGCTCTCTCGCGACGATGAGAGTTGATTGTGTGCATTTATTTATTTATTTATTTATTTGCAAATGTACTTCTCTCTCATTCTCTAAGGCGACAGCGCCAGTCATGTAGAACACTTGTTGACCATTTTATACCACGCGTCGAACACAAACGATGTTTTTTTCTCGCCCCGGGGGCGTAAAGTAGTTCTGCCTGTCGTTCCGTCGGCTGCCTCACCCGATGTCCTTGCGAGAGCACACCAAGCACGTGTCCTTGCACGAGAATCGGTCGAAACGGCCGTACGCACAGAGAACAGTCATCACGCCCAGCAGGACTCCCGATGGAGCAACAGCACTGGAACACAAGGCAGTTCAGATGCCTTTTTTTTCCCTTCCTCTTCTGCAAATGGAGGCGGAAATGAAGGAGGCCCGTGTGCTCAGATTTGGGTGCACGTTAAAGAACCCCAGGTGGTCTAAATTTCCGGAGCCCTCCACTACGGCGTCTCTCATAATCATATGGTGGTTTTGGGACGTTAAACCCCACATATCAATCATATTCTCTTCTGCAAGCAAACCGCGCAGTGCAATGCACAGGAATGGATGCAGCACTGTTTTGCGGCGGCGGCGGCTCTTTCAGTCTGCTACGCTGTTATCTATTTCTTGGTTGCCGTTTGGTTCTTCTCAATGCGTATAGCGATTCCTGTGTCTAACTGTAAGCACGTGAACCCACCTCGCGATCTGGCCTGCACGCCACATCCTCCCTTTAGTCAGTTTGTACAGCAGTGCGAGACAAAGAGGAGCCGGCTACGAGGCTGTCTTATCATCAAGGGTTACGTTCCCATACGGCAGCTGCTTTCCATGGGCGCACGGCAGATGTCGAGATGGCTCCCTTTGAAGCGCCACACACTACGTTTCTCTAGCGAACTAAATGTTTTTCCCGCGCTTCGTAAGGAATATTCCGCGTATACCTATTTTTGTCCCGTTGTTTTAGGGGCGCCGTGTACGTGAGCGCCATCCTTGCTCAATGTCGACAACAAACCGCTTCGCGGGCGAGTCGGGTCACAGGACTCATTTTAAATCTCGTAGTGAATCGCTATGCAGCGTGAGGAGTGCGCTGCTACGCGACAAGATGGAACGGCCGATAGCCAGCAACACACGCGGTGGTTTCAAGACACGACGTTCGCTAACCGCGTCGTTGAGAGGCAAATTAGCAGTTCGATCACGTCTTCCTTCCGGCTTGAGAGCGCGCGCGGATCCGGTTGGTTTTTTCGACAAGAAGCAATGCAAGCAGCCAAGCCGCGTACGACCACTGGTGTCCCATGTCGCACTCTCCGGGTTTTCTCACGGTGCGACGACTCGGCGCAAGCGCACCTTTCTTCTTTTTTCTTCGATTGGCAGCGAGAAAGCGATTGGCTGGCGTCAGGGTGCTCCATTTCCGTTTTCCCATATCTCGGGCTTCTTCGCTGTTCCCGTGTCCCACAGGACGACGCTAATCTGTCTTCGTCCGTCGGCGCTAGTCGGTGTGCGCGCCGAATCTCCGCCTGCACCGCCCTGCATTCTATGTCGCATCTGCACGCACTGCCGCGAAGCGCGCGGTTTGCGTCTCCCATTGTCAAAACAAGATAGTGCTCTAGAAACTGAGATGCAAAAAGAAAGAAAGAAAGAAAGAAAGACAGAAAGAAAGAAAAAAAGCGACGAAAGCACACAGGCCAATGTAAAGAGTTAGGCCGATATAACCATCATTTTCTCCCTTTTGGTTTAGCCGGTCGTTCAAAGGCTTCGTGCTTGCATGCCAAGCCACAAGAATAACCAACAGTTACGAATAATAATTAAAAAAAAAACACTCGCGAGTTCATGATGTGGGGTCGTGCACGAGGGATACGCAGCGTGGCGAAACACAAAAAATAAAGGGGCGGCGCGCCGAATGGCCGTCCGTCCTTGTTTGCGCCTAATTGGCGCCTTCCTGCGTCGCCCCGGAACATCAGCGACGGCCGCTCTTTCTCTCCTTCATATATAGCCGTGTCACGCCGTCCCTCCCTCTTCCCATCCTGTCCGCACTGCCGACGCTCGGGTGGGCCATCCCGGTCCAGTTTGCTCGTTTCGCTCGTCTCCTCACCCTCTAGACCTTGTTTTCGCTCTTCCGTCTACTGCGTCCCCCCTCCCGTTTTCCTAACTTTGCCGTCCTCATCAACGCTGCACTACGCCGTGGTCGCAGCCCGTCGGCTTCCGTAGGGACCGAGGAGGACGCTTCATTTCCGTCACACAGACCGCACAAAAAAATAAGATCATCGTCAAGGGGCCAACGAAAGCTGTAACGCAGCGAGCGACACTGTTTGTCTCAATGAGGATGATGGGTGGTGTCATATCTGCGGAAGTGTAGGCGCGCGCTAATAAAGAAACCGCACGGTCCACTGGGGAGTGTGGCGCAAAGAGGGGCGATCTGCTGACGGCGTAAAAGCTTTTTAACGCGGCACTTGTAGGGGTAGCGAAATAATTTGTTTAATGTAGAAAGGTAACCATCTAATACTCAAACGACCTCGTTGAGGCTAGTATTCGCCAGCGTACCGTTAGTGATGCCACCAAGCCTGCGATGCGATTGTTTCGACATAGTTTCACTCCGACGTTTACTTGAGAATGTACGACGAACGCGCCACGCATCTCTTTAGGCACGCGCTATCGCCCCATCGAGCCCATGCACGGCGACGAGCCGAAGGCTAGCTACGTAACTCACCATGCGATGCATCCAAGACTGTGCGCAACCAGGCACCCACTGTAAGAGTCACCCCACATGCGGGGCGCTTTCTCAATAGCGTGGCGTCGCGGGTGGCTTTAGACCCGTGAATCGCTCGCCTCTGGACTCAACTGTGCGGAGGAGGCCAACTTTCGAGGCGCGCGCTTCCTCGCCGCCGAGCTTCCTGGAGATGCTTCTCAAACAATGGAGACCGAAACGAAGAGAGCGCCGAAATGTGCGATCAGGGTACAGCTACCCCTCGCCGAGCAGCCGACCGGGCGGTGCCGTCAAGGGAGACCGGAAAAGTGGACGACAATGGCCCGGATGGAGGAAACGGGCTTTTGCAGTGGAGTCGCGCGAGAAACCCATGGTTCAGGGTACATGGCAGCTGTCGACTAGCGATAATGACGAGAAAAACAATCAGTGAGGGCCAGGGCTATTATCTCTCTAATTAAGTACAATAATCTGCTGTTATTATTAATGTATAGCGTAACCAATGGGCTACAGTATATGTAAATAAATAAATAAGTGATCTAACTTTTGTGCGTTTTCAATGTCACTACCAACTTCATCTTACGCGCTGACCCGAAAGCTTATAACTGTTGACTAATTCTCACAACGATAAAGTGTCAACCATTGTTAGAGTTACAAATTTTATTATTATAGCAGAACTCCGGGTTCTGTGAAGATTGTTCTGAACTAGCTCCGCTACAACGGATTTTTTCGTTTGCTTACTTGACTTCGCGTGAGTACTTTCTCTTTTAGCCCAATGGTCTCATAGCCGGGAAACTTGAGGCGGTAGGGATGAAGTCGCAACTGCGTGCGGATCCAAGCACTGAATACAAGCTGCGTGGAGCCCCCCATTCCCAAGGCCGAAGGCCCAAGTCAACCAAGCAAAACGGTCTTGAGTGCGAGCTGTCTGCTATTCCCTCTGCCGTCTCCTCGCATGGGACATGCTCTCTTCACAATCGCACTGTGCCCACTCGGTTCCCAAGGCCGTGACTCCGGAGGTGCGACCGCGGGAAGAGGGGAGCTTTGGCTCGACACTATAGCAGGCACGCGCATTTCAAAACGCGAACAGAGGGATTCGTTTCCGAAAGCGCCGTTCCGTTTGCCGGCGACGATTGTGGTGGGGTGTACGCGTAAGGCCGAGCGGGATGCTCGAAAAACTGTCGATAGCTGCGCGGAACAGTTCCTGCAGTGGGGCGACCCCAGGCGGCAAAATGAAAGGTGGTTGGGCTCAACTGGCACCGGGGTTCCCAGGGTTTCGCCTCTGTGAGCACCACGTTCTCCGTAGACAATATCACAATAGTCTACTAACGGCAGTTTCTGACTTCGCCTAAGAGAGGCCGATCGCGAAGCGTCAAGCAACGCTGATTCTGCACGATTCCAGCGCGTGACGTGGACGAGAAAGTGCAATGGCGCCAGTTGAACCGTTCAAGTTCTGTATAACTTTTTCGGACGCGTATGATTTGATACGAAAAGCCCGTCGGCGGGCTCCTGCGAGGTAAAGGAGCGAAGGGATGTGCAAGTTGGCCATTCCGGACGAAGAAGAATGCGAGAGTGGGCCTTCTCGGTCGCCATCGTTGCGGCAGCGAGCGCTCATCGAAGGGACGGCCATCCGTGCTTTCCGCTGGGCACCGTTGGCTCGCGGCCTGACCTCGGTCGACTCTAGCAGCGCATTTACTTTCCGCAGCGCGCGGCCGGTTCGCGGCACTAATTGGGTCAGCCTGCGCCGGTGTGTCCTTGCACGGAACGCCAAAGACCGGACCATCGTGGCGCCTTCCCGCGACGCTCGCAGACTCGTTCCGTCGGACCTACGTAGCAAGCGATGCTTCGGCCGCGTTGAGCTCAAATGTTACGCTCTCTTGTGGCGTGGGTAGGCCGTCTGTTCTGCGCCGCGCAGGGGGTCACGCGCGGGTCAATGTGGACTGCCCCGTCGTGTTTTCTTAACAGTGGTTGATCGCTCGCGAAATATCAGTGACGCAAGCCCATGCCTCGGTCGCGCTTCCGCCAACGCGACTCCTCATTTCTGGTCGGGGAAAACGTAGTCGCAACGTCTTCGAACATTGTCCACGATCAGGCGCAAATTTTTGCACTACGCTACATCGTAACGCGACGTAACGTAACGTAACGAACCAGAGCAGTCAGCGCATAGCGGGTGGGGTGCAACGTAAATGTGAGATTGAATATATTATGCGAAGCGCGTCAAGAGTTAGTTTATCACGGTTGTGAGATAGATAGATAGATAGATAGATAGATAGATAGATAGATAGATAGATAGATAGATAGATAGATAGATAGATAGATAGATAGATAGATAGATAGATAGATAGATAGATCTACTTGAAGACGGATAGTGAGAAGCTAAAACGGCACTCCATCGTCAGAGAACTATACGGCACTGTGCTACTATATGGTACTATATGGAACTATATGCACTGTTCGATGCGACCGAACTAACAGCCCTAGCGTGAAAACTCGGCGCGTGTGTGAGAAAGAACAAAAAGTGATTAAAGAAGCGCTATAAACGTTTGCTAAATTAAACTTAGTTGCCTCATCTTATGTCTTATAGTAAAATAACTTGCGCACCCTGCATGCTGGCACAGAATAAGTGAGCTTCCAACTTCGCCTCCGTTTATTTTCGACACAAAACGCTGTTTCGCGTATACAAACAGAAAAAAAACTAGCAGTTGTTCCGTGCACGAATACAATTGATGAGCGCAGCTCCTTGAAAATGGGACGCGGTTAAGGCACGATGAGCGCGGAGCTACAACTTCTACGCCCGACAGGATCCTGCCGTACGTGCTAGAGCGGCCGAATCTAAGCGCCGACGCTGTATTTATGTTGCATGGAGCTTCGATGGCGGTGACGGCGGGGTGAGGGTTTAAGGAGCTGTGCGCGTAAAAAGATATAGCTATTGATGTCATGCTACTTGAATATGGACCCTTCCTTTTTTGTGTTTAGTAACGTTTAATAAATTTCTTTTCGTGAATTTTTTTTTCGTGAACCACAGAGTGGCCCATCCTTCCCGTGGCAAAAACACCCCCGGACAGCGTTGTCCCGCTTCATGTGTTATTGCGGCATAATCAGTCGCCCCTGGCCGTCCGTTTGCTTGAGATGCGGGATTTTCCAGCAAGCAGCAATTTCGGGTACATTAAACGTTCGAGTAAACAGCAAATATCTGCGCAACCTTGCCGAGGGGAAAAAGCGGGGGGGGGGGAAAGCACTCGGAAAATGTTGTGCGTCCTAATGCATGGAGATGTCGACAGTAATTTGACTGCTGCAAGGCGCTATTTACGTCTTTCGCGACGCCCCACCGCAAGCAGATAGGGGAAAAAAAATAAATCTAGTCGCGGTCCTATTTTACCACGGTCGCCCATCGAACACAGCGTGGCCTTCTTTCTCGTCCCTTCACGCAAGTCGTTCGAGCTGCGGCAGCGCACTTAAAGAGCGCAATTGTTGAACACGGACCGTCTCATGGGCTAGCGTACGTTCGTTTAACCAGAAGGCAATAATTACCGTGTCTTCTTCCACGTGCGAGGCGTTCCACGGAGCTTTCACGTCGAGACGCACGAAACGTGGAGCAGCAGTTCCACGTGTGGGAGCAACCGCTGCAGTCAAAGCAGCATTACTGGAAATTACAATGCCTGATGTAGATGACCGTCAGCCACGCTTGTCGAAGCGATATGGTTAATGCAGTATAAGCTGGGGCGTCCCGGTTTTTAAATGTTCATTGTCCAGACCCTTACTCGGCGCTACCCAATTGGTCGCCGGTGCACAGTGTCGAGACCCGCGGATCAAATACGGTATCTGCGAAAGGCGCTGCGGCCCAGGGCACGACGGCGATCGTTGTTAACGGCATGGCGCGTTGCGCGACGTCTAATGGCGGCCGCCGCGCAACCGACATTCCCCGCCTGCCAGCCAAATTTGGGGAGCAGCAGCACTGCGAGGGGAAAATAAGGGTATTCAATAAAGGGTCGCTCCCCGCCGCCAACGGTCGGCGGCCGTGAAAGGAGGATCTCCCTCGGTCGGCAGCCGGCAGACTCCAACCGCCACCGCCGCGCAACACACCTGCCCTGTCACGTGACCGCTAACGGCATTGCGCCTCGAGCGAGTGACAGATGTTCACCGAGCGCGATGCGCCAACGCCAGCCAGTGCGTCCTTTAACCATTAAATGTCTCCCCGCTCGCTCGTATCCGCGAGGCTCGTGCGCCGGCGGCGCTTGTATCATACCAGGTGCCAGCGCGGTCTCGTCGACGGCGCTCTGTTGTATAATTCGACGCGGCTTCGGAAGGCGCCATCTCGCCAGTGCAGCCGAGAGTTTGTCCTAGAGGGAGCACGTATTTTAAACTGCCGGCCAGGGACTGCGTCACACGGGGCTCGGCGGGAAAGCCGCGAATGCACGAGCAGATTTTAGATGGTATACTGTAAAGCACTCCCTCAATGAAAACTGGGGAATTGTTTGTTAGGACCTCAATTATGTTCAGTACCTACCTACCTGCCTGGTGCAGTTGCACTGATTATCGAGACGACACGACCCGTGTTGTGTATGACACCATGCTGCCGAAATCAACCAACTAACTGTTGTGCCATTAGTCAAAGGTAATAAGACCACATCAATAAATCTGCACTCAATGCTGTAACTTCACCCGCTCAGCTAGGAGCTGTGCGTACGCCTCGGTTGAACCCGAAACACCATGTTCCCGAGTTCCCTTACCCTTCTACAAGCCGAAGACAACACAGGAACATAATTACTTTTCCAAGTGACTTCTCATTACTGACGTGTGTTACAAACATGGCAAACACGACAACCGGGCCTTAAGGGCACATCTGCATCGCAATACGAAAAAAAAAAAAACAAGGAGCGTAGTTATCAGATGCTCATCGTTATTTGTGTACGATTAAAAAGCGTATAGATGAAAGTATCTTTTCGCAAAAAAAAGGACGGGCAATAAGTCTTGTTAAATCACTCGCAAGTATTGGTAATAATGGGTTGTTTTTTTTTTAAAGATGATTGAAACAGATTCTCTCTCACCGCAGCGTAAATTTTTACTATCTGCCCGCTTTCTCAACACTGCTTATCATGCGGAGACAATGTTTCAGAATGGAATGCTTTTCTTATGCAAAACATTCTTCTACCGCGCACTCGCCGAATTTCCGTAGCAACTTGTGAATTTGACGTCCTACGCCATGCGTTGTACGCTTATCCAATCTCGTTCTTTCTTTTTAATTTTTTGTATCAGCCTCTTCTTCTTGCAGCATTCTGTGCCGTGTTTGATGCATCTTGCTCAAAACTGAGACAAATTATTATTTTTTCCGAGTTTCTACAATTCTGTGAGACATGTTGTTGGCCCCATACATCGACCACAACGCCGATTTCTGCTTAAGTAGCACTTCTAATCCTGAGAACGGCCAGGCCCTTTGACGCCGGTGACACCCATCTGTCGCGGACGCGTCGCGTTCAGGAAGTCGAGACAACCGCGGCAGTTCAGTGTGCCGTTGCGGAACCATGAAGCGGGAAGTGGTGCAACCGCTGTTTCCTATAGCCTCACCTGCGCGGCGCCGCCGCCGTAGTCAGGATTCGGTTGCTGCCCACGCCCTCTCCACGGGACGTGGCGTGTAGTACATGCACATACTTACGGATCTGCGTTGACATCGCACCATTCCGTTTGGTTCGCAAGCGACGTAACTTAACATTGACGAAACTCTTGAGTTGCGGTATACGTGGGAGACATTCAGCGGGAGTTGCTTCAACCGAAGTTGCTAGTCTGTTGCTCACTCGGGAAATGTAGCGGCACCGGCTGTATCTACGCCATGTAAAACGTAAGGTTAGCTAAACCACAAGACAGTTGAGAGCATGAAAAATAAATAAAATACAAACAAGCAAGTGATACGTACGAACTTCGCCTCATTCATTTTTCTCGTTTGTCATTCGTTTAGTTAAGTCCTCATACACGCTCTCACTCTACTACGACTTCTTTTTTCTCCCAGCTTTCCCATACATTACCAAACTTCTCGCCCTCTGCAAGTTAGTAACACACGTCTGGATGCTGCGAGAAGCGTGCCATGTGGTACCTTCGACAAGCTGTAAACATCAACGCACAACAAAAACCAAGTCGCTGAAAGCATTCATAAGTTCACTGCCTCTTAAAATCCTAGAGCATACATGCGAAGGTTCTTTAAAAGAACTCAAAGCAACAACCAAATCTCAACGCTCTTCCTCAGGGCGTTCAGACTTCGTTACAGCTTTCGCCAACACTAGGTGGCGAGCTCATGACAAAAGCGAACGATGCGGTTGACTATTCTGCTCCCCCTCCCTTTTTTGTGTATGTCTTCGTTTCACTAACTACGTTCGGAGGAACAATGGTGTATTCGTTTTTGCTAC
This sequence comes from Rhipicephalus microplus, assembly GCF_013339725.1. Lineage (NCBI taxonomy): Eukaryota > Metazoa > Arthropoda > Arachnida > Ixodida > Ixodidae > Rhipicephalus > Rhipicephalus microplus. The sequence goes on along the minus strand of NC_051166.1, from coordinate 169,286,348 downwards.
GCATGAGTTGGAACTTAGCCCGTGACCTTTTAACTTTAATGACGCTATCAAGCACCCGAATTGTAGCCCGCGTAAGTGATCATGACGCGACCTTGGTCCTGTCATCCATATATGCAAAGTTAGCCATCGCAAAAGTTGTTTTCTTTTTTCTACTGTTTTACGCCCTTGCTGGTATCTTTAGAAAACGTCAAAACATATATGAAAGTCGCGGCTTTTTTTGTTTTTAACTGGCATTTCCGCGTCACAGTTACCAGACAGCAGCGTAACCAGTATCGAGCCTTCTGCTACCCCGCTGGTCCCTATCGTTATTTGATGCGTATTTGATACTCAAGCAGGGCAAGCCATGCTACGCACTTCATGCCTGCGATGCTGAAACACCTTTTGCGCACACGAAACGTCTTTTGCATGTACTCACTTGCAATGCGACTCGCCGCTTGGGTTGGACGACACGCAGGAGGCTCCATTCTTGCACGGATTGGGCGAGCAGGACACGAAAGCTGCGACAGAGGAGGCACGAAAAAACAACAATGGTGTTAGTTGTCCTGCATACAACAGGAGACTAGTAACATACAGTGAATAGAAAGAGTTGTGGGAAGCGTAGTATGCGCACTCGAATATCGACACCCGAGAGTCCACAGACGTGTCCGACGGTCACGCGCAAAGTTGCCTCCCGCATGCTCGAATGTCAACCCCGGCCGAAAGTTGCGTAAATTTGAATAAACTTAATTATTTGCGGCTGTACGCAATACAACCGTGCTTAAGACCAGATACGTAGTTTATTTAGATCTCGTAAGGTTGAAATTTTTGTTGCTTGTTTTTCTTTTTTTTTTCCTTGTTGCGGTGTTGTAATGAGTCGGCGTCAAGGTCAAACACTCTGGAATGATACGAAATATTCTAGGGCCTTTCGGCATTGAACCGGGTATGAGGTGAGAATGCGAGACGAAAAACGAGAGAAGGAAACCACGCGTTCGTTTTGCGCATTTGCTTCAGGCATTTCGGTCCCTACCAGTGGGAGGCACAATTCGCCCGCTCGGAGACCCAGGAGTGCAAGTCGCGCGGCTAGATCAAGTCCGGAGGGTGCCTAAGGCTACTGGAGCTCTGGACTTGGGGCCTCGGCCGTAAAGACACCAACAAGCTTTTGTCCTCGAATAACGTTACACAAATAATTTGTACCGCGCCGTTACATGAAAGTTACTTTCCAGATGACAGGCGTCATTACCTTCACAGGCATGCGCCCCGGGTTCGAACAGGAAGGGGGGGGGGGGGCTTTCTATGAACATTCGACCCTTTTAAGGTGAACCCTGCGAACGCGTATGATTAGTTTTGTCCGCGGCCCGTTGCTTTCGGTTCTCATTGTTCGCTTATAATAAAGGCAAACGATGACTTCTTCAATGCCGACGAATAATGGTATAACAAACAGTCGCAGCTGCCCGGTTCACAGTATATGTCACGAGGCGGATGATTGACGTTGTACTATGATTGTGCGTAAAAACTGTCAGCATGTGCTCCTGCGAGTATTGATTGATTTGTGAGATTTAACATCCCAAAACCACCATATGATTATCAGAGACGCCGCAGTGGAGGGATCCGGAAATTTCGACCACCTGGGGTTCTTTAACGTGCAACCAAAGCTGAGCACACTGGCCTACAGCATTTTCGCCTCCATAGAAAATGCAGCCGGGATTAGATCCCGCGACCTGCGGGTCAGCAGCCGAGTACCTTAGCCACTAGATCACCGCAGCGTGGCAGTACTGAATATTTAATAAGAGAGTATGAATAAGCGTCGGTGGCGGCTCCTGGACAGCTTTCGATCATGGTCCGAATAGATAAGTGATTTTCCAGAACAAAAGCTGGATGGAGGGACAAAAGTTTTGAGAAGAAAGACGGTCGTTCGCGTTAAGACATTAGATATGCGATCGCGCTTTTTTTTTTGTTACTTTCAGGAATTATAGGCCCATATTTCAAAAGGAACCTCCTCGCCTGTTATGACCTCTCTCCGCGCACACACAGAGACGCCCATATACTGCGACTCCGCAAGGGCCCTAAAACGCTCTACTTTATGAGTACGGCCTTCAGCTCCTTTTTTTTTTCTTTCGATCGCCTGCTGCGTGCCGCGCGAGCTTGCTCCGTGCCTTAGAAGTTTTGTCATTGCATATTTTCGTTCTCCTCACTTCTGCGTGCGAGTCACTCTCATACGAGGGGACGACGCTTATTATTGTTATTTTTTTCTCTCCTTCGTGTTGCCTCCCTGTCAAGGCTCGGTCCCTGAGTCTTGTTTCCACGAAGCAGCAACTCGGCGAGCTCGAAACAAAGTGCCAGTCACCAGGCGGGGGCACGAACTCACGGAGCTGCGTGCGACAGGGCAAGACGCGAAGACGTCCGGCTGACAGAAAGCAGGCCCCAGAGTGAAGCAGTGCCGGTGAGAGCGAGGCACAAAAACGCGTCATCCCCAAGCCAGGCGTCGCCGAGGGGGAGCGCTGTTGCGTCCCACACGACACCCAACGGGGCGTTTCGCTTTTCCGCAGGCTTCCGCTAGATTCGCTTCCATGTTGTTCTTTTCGTCATTAAATGAAGTTTAAATGAACCTTCTCCGAGGGGTTCCGTATGGACTTGACAGAAAGTGGCGATGCTGCCGGCGCATAGCAGTTCGACCCGAACTTTTTGTTTGATTTTTTAAGGAAAAAAATAAAGAATAAAATGCCACGATATAAGCACGTACGTCTGCACAGCGAACGCCGGTGTTCTCGCCCGCAAACACACGTATGCGGAGCTATGAAATTCTTGCCTTAGCGCGACTTAGTTCGGGCACGCAGTTGTTGACATAGCTCTAGGGACAACAAAGGGACAAAGTAATAAGAGCGCTTATCTTTCAGCGATTGGTACGCGGTCTTGACACCGCTAATTAAAATCGACGCACCACGTGTCACATCTGAAGCGTACCGTTGGCGCCACGCGCTTGTATACACGCAGGTGAGGCAAAGGCAGAGCGTCGGTCCATTGTTCGGCTTTTCGGTCGCCAGTGCATAGGAGGAGAGCCCCCCCGCCGGCGGGGCAGTCTCGTCGGTGGGCCGTCGCCGCGGTCCTCTTTCCCTCCATTCCGGTTCCTGGGCCTGCTCTGCCTCAGACCGAGCACAGGCCCGACTACTACCGGTTCCGTCTCTACGCCCGGTCTATGAAACAATGTTTTTTTTTTTTTTGTCGTTCACTTTTTTTTTACTGCTGTGCGCACTCTTCGAGTATCAGCGCGACAGGCACATCAAATGCGCCACGTTTGAAACGGCTACGATAACGTTCTGAAGAGGTTAACATTTCTAACAACAGCACAAGGAAACAAGTGCGGGGTGGTGTTTTGGTCGGCCTTCCTGTTGGACACGGTGGGCGACTACCAAACGTCTCATTTGACTTACTATTCCCACCTTCTATAATAATAATAATAATAATAATAATAATAATAATAATAATAATAATAATAATAATAATAATAATAATAATAATAATAATAATAATCTCTGGGGTTTAACGTACCAAAACCACTATAGGATTATGAGAGACGCCATAGCGCAGGGCTCCAGAAATTTCGACCATCTCGTGTTATCTAACGTGCACTGATATCACACAGTACTCGGGCCTCTACCATTTCACCTGCATCGAAAAGCGACTGCCGCGGCCGGAATCGAACCCACGACCTTCGAGGCAGCAGCCGAGCACCCTAGCCACTGTTCCACGGAGGTGGACTTTCCCCCCCTTCTTTACTTATTTCAATTCAAGATAGATAAGCGATATTCAGTTAGAGAGCGATTGAATGAATGGAAAGAGATGGAAAACATAACCGGAAGAGGGTTAGATGGAGTGACGAAAACGGTAATTTAACAGACATAGAATGGAAACAGCTCGCACATGACAAGGTAGGGTAAATTGGTTATTGTGGGGAGAGGTCTTCGTCCAGGAGCGGACATAGAATGAGCTGAAAATGAAGATCTCTCGCATCGCGAACTGTTCCCGAATTTTTGCCTCGGCTTTCTGCGTGCAAGAGACAATTTGCCAGAAAAAAAAAAACGGTACTAGGTATGCGCGAGACGGTATATTTTCTAACCGAATAACATCGACAATAGCCCCGCCACGGTGGTCTAGTAGCTAAGGTACTCGGCTACTGACCCGCAGGTCGCGGGATCGAATCCCGGCTGCGGCGGCTGCATTTCCGATGAAGGCGAAAATGTTGTAGGCCCGCGTGCTCAGATTTGGGTGCACGTTAAAGAACCCCAGGTGGTCGAAATTTCCGGAGCCCTCCACTACGGCGTCTCTCATAATCATAGCGTGGTTTTGGGACGTTAAACCCTGAAAATCAATCAAATCAACAACATCGACAATAGTCTACCAGAAAGATCCTTCAAACGCTCATCCCCGCATTTTCTTCGCACAAAAGAAACACAAAGGTACAACTCGGTCACAGCGATACCTCTGGCCCATATGTGTGTTATGATGGATGACCAACATTCGCAAGCCCACGTTCTTCCTCCTCCCTTTCTCCTGGTAGACCGGGAGAGCTTATCATGAGGCGGATATTCGAGCAGTAATTAAAACAATTCGTAATCTTCGGCCACTTTCGATGGAACGTGGAGGGGCGAATACACTTAGAGTGAAAACAAAAATCTCTGAACGCGAGTGTTCGGTTGGAGAGCGTCCCTGTAGGAAAGCCCATCTGGCGAAATTTATAGAAACAGTCAATTCCAATTTGGAAACGAAACAAATTACGTGACATTCAACCATCCTAGGCCGCGTAATGTATTAGCACATGCCTTTGCGATATTCTTCGAAGCCGAACGAGCACCGAGTACTCGCGGTGTAATGTGGGAAAAAAGGACGGCGATTGACGCGATATCGGCGACTCACCGATGGACACGTTTAATTTGCCTCGCATTCTCTCTTACTCAATTTTTTTTTAAGCCGGCGCGAAAGCCGGTGCCCATTTGGCAGCAGGGAGTCGCGCTTTGCACAAGGTCGACAACTTGATGAGTTCGATCGGAGCTCAAGAGTGTGCGCTTACACTTTTTTTCCCACGAAACAGGACACTTTTTCTTCTTCTTACTCGTGGCGAGGGATTTCCTTCACAGCGTTCCCACGAAGTGAGACTCTCGGTGCCAGCCCGTGCAACGTAGCACGTATCGCGAGATGTGCGCTTTATTCAGTTTACGGAGCACCAATGTGTCTCGGCCACGTGGTAGCGGTCGGAACGCGTGGAAACGAAGGGGAAAATGAAGAGTGTCAATGGCAACTGCGTCTAAGAGTATCAGTCAAACTGGCGAAAAAAAAAAAGTGTTAAGCTCCCCCTCCCCTGATTTTTTTATTTTTTTACGTAGCATGCAGAGTACAAAATGACACTCGACCCAATCTTCCCTACCCGGCCCCCTCTTCAAAGAGTAATTACAGAAAAGGAGAGAGACGCGCGCACACAACAGTTCCATTATGTGGGATACTGCCAGCAACACCGCAACCGGTCGCCCGATTCTCACCATAGCGATTGCCGCCCGCATCGCTAATTGATGATGATAATGATGATTCAGTCACCGGTCAAGTCGAGGTGAGAAACAATCGGAACGTTTCGGGACGGGCCCGCACGGGAACGGCGACTTGCCGCTATTTGGTCATTACTTTCAGCGCACCGACGGCGAAATGAAGCGCAGTCGCGATATGGCGCGGTTTGTCAGGCTAAACAGAAATACTTGGAAGAAGGCTGCTACAGCAGATTTTATTCATAAACCGTACGTTAACAGATGCTACGCACCATTCGCACTATATAGCTTGCGCATTGTCGCTGTTACTTGGAGACGCTTCAGGCCCCTTCAGCATAGGAGTGCACACGTGTGGGGCAGGGGGGGGGGGCAGCCGCCACCCCCCTAGCCACTTAAGAGGCGGGAGCAAAATCTGCTCGATACATTGGCTAGGGGGTAGGGCACCCTCCTAGTCACCTAAGGGGGGGGGGGACGCAAAATCTGCCCCATACTTTGTTTGCCGGGGCGATGCGATGAACCATCATTCCACTCTCCACCCCCTCTTCAGCAAACGCAAACAGCTTTCGTGCCTTATATTAACGGGGCTCAAGTACATCGCGTAAAGCAAAGAATCCAAAGTCGGCTTAAGTTTTGCTACAGCTCAAGCGTCTGGCCTGTCCTAACAATGCGCAATACAGTTGTGTGTCGGGCTCATTAGGCGTTTAAGACTAAGCTTCCCTCTGTATGGCCAGAATGCAGTGCTGCCGGAAGCACTTTCCTGCAGCTCACGTAGCGGCAAGAAACGGTGCTTCAAGACCACCCAAAACACACAGGCAGTGGCGACTACCCTGCGTCGGCGCCAGGAAACATTGAAGATGCACGCATGCAAGGACGACCGTGGGAGTGTTCCGGGCCCCTTTTGGCACAATCACCGACGCGACCGGCGTTGACCTCGATCGGGAACCAAAAGCGGCTACCAGCAGGTTAGTCCTCTCAGCAAAGTGGCCCCAGAATTGTGCACTGCCCGAATTTTACCGCGCGCTCATGCGTGCCCCAGCTTGCGCGCGCGTCAACGGGGCAGCTCCTTCCTTGGTCCGCGGATCTGCATTCTTTTGCGCCGCTGTAATCCGGACGCGACTGCTGTTCAGACTATGAGGTGCACTGGGGCGCGACTCCCCTGGTTCGATAACGAAGCGCTATTTTTTTTTTCTTGGGGGGGGGGGGGGGGGGGAGGGGCGACCTGCGACAAGGTGCTGCCACGCAGCGTCACGCGCAACATGAGTCAACTGTGCAGGCCACTCGTTAAAGGTGCGGGATTTCACCACGCTAGCTTCAGGGTCGGGTCATTCGACGCGAGACGTTCGCTATAATAACTGCAATCTAGTTCAGGTGAGAACTTGACCTCATACGGTCGCAGGTATATTCGATAAAATTGTCCTACACAGAAAAGTGCTACGATGGGCGCCTTTTCCTCGTAGCAGGCATGTTTGTAGTTGAGTCCTTCGAATAAATAGCTCTCGTGCAAAGCGTCCAATCGGTTTGAACGAAGAGCTCGGTGGAAGTAAATCAAGAAGAATTTGATAGGCGCCACAAAGAAATGTGAGAAGTAGTTAAGAACCACGTAACGTGCGATAGAACGAAAAATAAGACGTACACGGTTAAGAGACAGGAAGGCAACATAGCGGACAAGGTAACGAACAAGGATAGGTGACATTCTCGTTGATGAGGTGAAATCTGGAACTGGGTATGTGAAGTATTGCCAAGGAGAGATAACTGATGATAGGTTGGAGCGACGGAATGGACAAGAGTCCTAGCAGAAGACGGCATATGGTTAGAAGGCATAGAGTGACGGAGTTAGGATGTTCGCCGATTTAAAATGCAATCAGATCGCACAAGAGGAGACGAAAAGTAGGGTCGTCAACCAGGCAAGCAGCAGGTTTGCTGTCCTACGCTGCGGGTGCTCGATGTATAGATGAGTCAAAAGTATTTAGCGTTTTATGGAGAGCGTAAATGCATCCTTCGCATTCTTCGGAAGCCGGTGACCTCGTCCCTGCTAACCACCAGCACACAGGCGCAGTCGCCTTGCGTGTGTTAATTCATGCGCACGTATGGGAGCTTGGGGTCTCCGCCCCACCAGCAAACCTGCTTTCTAGCTGCGCCCTGCAGGTCGACCGAGTGGACGAAGAGGCCGCAGCGAGCAATGAGGGCAACGGCACAGCACCACTGTGCAGGTGCAGGCCTGCTGGCTGCAGGGCATCGCGGGCGGCCATTTCGGCTGCCCGTAATGACGGCCGCCAATGCGAGGAGAGGAGGCGGTCGCATCTCGCTTCCTTCCCCGCCGGCTAATTTCTCACGCGGTGCAGGGGACGAGCTCATCCCGTGTGTCCTTCTGCGCGTGACATGGTTCCCATGACTGCTTCGCGGTGGCGTATCTTGCTTGCTTCTTCTCGCCCGCGCTCTGCGACCACCGGTCGGCCGTCCCTTTTCGCAGGGGCTGCAGCGCTGCGTACGCCACGCCTGCTGGTCGGCGGGATCATAGGGCTGCGACTGATCCAGGAAAGTGAGGCTGAGAAACCTCCGGAGGCCAATACCCAGGCATGTCGAAGGCATGGCGCGAAAGGCCCTTGTAAGTGTCGCTACCGGCAGCCAAACGAGCGTCGTACAACGCCCTCCAGGTTGCAACGGTGTTCCGTGCCCAGTCAGCGTCGAAACGGCCAGTTCCATGCGCCCCATAACGATGTTTTCCTTCGCGGCCTGCAAGCGATTAGGCCAATTCGCTTCTCCCATGTACTGTGTAAATGTAAGGCTACTGCGCACGTATTGTACACCACACATGCCTTCAAAAAAAAAAAAAAAAAGAATACGAGGGCCCCGCGCGAGCGAACACAGCTTTGTGACTGTTCATCAGTGATATAGCCTTTTTGGGAGTTTTCACAACGCTTACCAATGCGAACACAGCGACGTCATCTACCACACTCTTGCTGTAATCATCGCGCATGCGCCGTTGTGGGGCAGCGGCAGCGCTAGATGAGTTCGCAAAACCGTTCTCATTTGCCGAGTTCCTCCCCGCAGTGTGAAAGATGAAGCCCCAGAGGTCGTTTATTTACTTGGCATTTTCGTCTTGAATGTTTAAACTCTCGACGCGCTGACATTTAAAAAAAACGGCTCTTTGTACCCGTAGTGTCGTCATTAGTTTACAGCATCCTTCAAGCAAACGCTCCAAGCTTCGCTTAAGCGGCTACGTGAAACGCGGTGAAACAAACCGACACTGGAGTGAAAGCCTCAAAGCCGTATAATGGTCAAACATTGGCGTCAGTGCCCGCACGCTCGGTCGCGTTGAGAGTGGCGCGAAAAGATTTAAAAAAGAAAAAAAAGAAGCAACGAGTGAGCAGTGTGTGTGTGTGTGTGTGTGTGTGTGTGTGTGTGTGTGTGTGTGTGTGTGTGTGTGTGTGTGTGTGTGTGTGTGTGTGTGTGTGTGTGTGTGTGTGTGTGTGTGTGTGTGTGTGTGTGTGTGTGTGTACTTCCTAGCGAGTAAAAGGAGAAGAAGAAAGGCTCCGCCGTGAAACAGCGGACGGTCGATCAGTTTGCGCGCGGTCCACAAAGGAGGCGTGTTCGCAAAACCCGTTCTTCGGCCGAGCCCGCACGGCGGGCCTCAACAGGAGACGGCGTTAAATAAGCGCGAGAATGCTCGGCGCCCGGGCGCATGCAAATTGTCGTCCCAGCATTGTGTTCCGGTGATATGACGAGCGGCGGCGACAGCGGACAAGCTGTACGCCCAGGAGTCTTCTTCCCACCCCGTCTTGGAGACAAAAGATCGCCTCATCGACTACTTCTGCTAAAACAAAAGAAGACAGTGCTCCTCCCGCGGAGGCGACGCAAAAGCGAGGTGAAGCTGTTCCCACGCAACGAATGAGAGACGGTTTCTTGTTCGTCAACCCCGCTTAATTATTTTGTACGCTTTTTCTCCTGTCACGACTTAGTTTGGCCGGTGCGTTGCGCATAGTTTCGAAGTCAACCAGGTCTATTCGTTACGGCTTAAAAAAAAGTAGGGGAAAGACAGCGCCGCATGCGGACGTTTGGTCGACACGCGAACTCTACTACACGTCGGGCAGTCGACACGTCAATATACTTGCCTGTTCATGACCTCAAGTTCCAACCTACGAGAAACGAGAGCAAACACGAGAGTAGCGTATAGGTCACATCGTGCAGTGCGTGCGCTTAAGTTAAGGCACAGTTCGGGTTTTCAAGTTGACACGCAGCGTTCGGACCTCCACATCTACAGCTCGTGGGCCCGTTCACACCTTATTACAGATTTTCCAAGGGCGTAGCGAAACGGTGTAGCCGTTAGCCTTGAAGGCTCTCTCTCCTTCGCTAGGCCGACTATGTTTCTTTGTTGTTTTTGCATCTTCCTCCTCACGTATTACTAAACTATCGCAACTACAGCGCGCCAAACAACTTAGCGTATATCCAAGCTTTTGGCCGTCACGTCCACGTTATTTTATTCTTGTAAGCGTACCGCCATGCGGCCAATAAAATATTCCCATGAGGCAAGTTCGCTGGTCTTGACGTTCCTCGACAACGACGCTTGTGCAACAGCTACCTTTCTGGTTAACGGATATTCCCACGCTGACCGAGCTACGGGTTTTTCTTTTCCTTCCCCCCCCCCCCCCCCTCTAATAGAGCAGCCGCGCGACAAACAGTTCCATCGATTTCTGTTTTTTTTTTTTGCCTCTGACACAACTATGAGAACGGCTTTTCGTTATTTTTCGTTCACCGTTCATTAAATTCTCCTTTCGTTGCAAACGAAGGTGAAGTTATCACGTCTCAACCCAGCTGACGTATATTCGCGCAATGTCGCTGGAAAGCAAGGCCGAATCGATCCCATGCGAAGAAGCGCGCGAAGATTCTCGTTATCGGGCATCGATGGCCCCTCGTGAGAAGCGCGCGCGTTTTTTTTTTGTTTTTTTTTTTCCTTGGCAGCGTCGCGTTTCTCGATCGGGTGCTCTCCTCCTCTCGAGGAGATCGGGCGACGAGAGCGCGCTACGGAGCTATTCTTTTTGCTTTTCATTTCCCAGGATTGAATTTCTGTGTCCTTGGCATCTGCCAATCCGCGCGCACACCAGCACACGCACGCACGCTGTTCTACGCGGTCTGTGTATACAGAAGTTTGCCACCGTGCGTCAACCGTTTCCTTCCCACGCCGACAGCGGCTACGGGCCCTAATTACGGCTTCCCAGGAGCGCGCGTTTGGCTCGGAGACTGCGCTCTCTCCAAAGGAGCCCGAACAAAACGAAAGCGAGCTCTTCCACGCACCGTCGTTTATTTAGCTACTCAAGCTAATGTGACATAAGAAGGAGAAAAAAATAAGTAAAACAAATATGTGGGTGGGTTTGGGACGCACGCTCCACGGTAGCTCTTGCAACAGTTTTATAGTGGTGCTTCTTGCTCTGTCAACTCTCCACGCCCCCCCCCCCCCCCCCCCCCGCTCTCTCTCGTCTAATGCCACTGCCGCACACGGTGGAGGCCAGGACCACTGGCAGCAGCGACGGGAGGGTCCCAACGCGACGCAAGATGTTTCCGCCCGATGCGGTGTTCCGTTTCGTGACGGCCGGCGGGCTCTGCCGCAGATGGGAAGAGCGCGCCGCCGAGTGGCGACCACATGTGTGCTCGCGTCGTGTGTCGCGCCTTGGAAGGAACACCACCAGCCTCGCAATGCGGCTCCCTCGTCAACTGTCGGCCCGCACATTGCCTGCCGGGGTTTAGACTCGTCTGCCTGCTACTTCCTTCGACAGCGGAGATGAAAAGGGAGAGGGGAGGCTTACATCTGCGCGCGTTTCTGTCGGGCGCTGCGCTTCCGTATTTGCGGAGCGAGAATCTCACGACCGCGTAATTTAGCCACGTAGAAAAGAAGAACTGCACAGACGGATGGTGGCGGTTCCTGGGCAGATGAAAGTTTTCATTAAGTACATACACACATAACAGGAGCAACATCTTGGGGATGAGGGGGGTCTCGGGAGGAAAACAAAAAAGTGGAATGAACAAGTCGGTCCAGAAGAGCTGAGCAGCCGAGGTTCCCGCGCCAGCCGAGTGTGCATTCGGAGGCCGCACGCGAAGGCGCCACTGAGGGTAACGTGGGAAAAGTGGGCCTCGAATGGCGCATCTGGCGACGACCGCGAAACGTAAGATGCCGACGGAACTGCAGCGCGCGCGTCAAGGCGTTGTCGGGGGGAAATCCGGGCGCATCGAGGAGCCTTTCCGACGCGCTTGGGAATCGGCGATGACGCAAAGCGCCTGCTCTGCTCAACGAGACTGCCGAGCGTTCAAAAAGAAATTAAGAGAAAAAGAAAGAATGTAGAGCGCCTCAACATATGCGCAACAGATGCGCACTGTACGGGAAGTTTCAAGAGTATGATTTGCGCACGCTAATTAGCTGGGTGTGATCAAACAACCGGGCACACCGACGGCCAATGACAACAAATGCGTTAAGCAACGAGAAAAGTTTTCGCAATGTTCAGCTAGACCAAGTTATTACGAAAATCGGCTACCACTCGACCCGTAGCATAACGTTTACACCATCTGAGAAAGCTGACGAGGCACGAATGAACTGACTTAATTTTATTCGCCTGGGAGTTGTTTATTTACATGCGCTTAAGTTATGTACACGTGCGTTTCAGCTTTTAGTCCTAATCTAAATGAGGCTGTCTTGTCCGAAAATCGAAGCCGTGCTCCTGAGGCTAGAGCCAAGGTTTCGAGAATGGAGCTTCTTTGGGGGCTGTAGTAAGAGACTGTAAAACCCCCATGTGACCTCACGATTGAAGGCGGCGTGCTTACTGAATCGTTCATGAATTCATCATAAAGAGTAATTACAAGAACAAATTTACCCGTGAATCGGTTATTTATTGTGGTCTGGGCTTGTTACAAGCTCGACGCGAGCGCTGATAAGACCGGTGGATGCAGACCAGAAATGGCCACAGAGCCGTGACAGGCGCTGCTCGCTCTGGAAGTGATAAGCTGATAAGCGGGATACTATGGATAGATAAGGCAAGGATAACGCAATTCGCGGGTGCATCAGGGCTTTTCCTCGCCGGATGGAGAGACGTCTCGGCGTTTCACTTCCTCATCGGCAACGACCTCCCCAGCCACTTCCGTGGTTTCAGTGGCGCAGCGATAAGCAGCCCGCAACTGATACGCGAGGAATCACACTCTCAAAGCGTGTGAGCTTCGCAGTTTTTCTACACACGCTGTGAATGGCGGCGCGCAGGGCCTGTAGCTAGAATTTTTTTCGGGAAGGAGTGGGGGGGGGGGGGGGGGGGGGGGGGGTGTTAAACCACACTTCATGTAAGTTCTCGCGTGCGTTTGTATGAGTGCGTATACACACGTAGGCAAGCAAAATTGAAAATTTTGGTAGGGGGGGGGGGGGGGGTGGAGTTGAACCCCCTGACCCCCGCTCATGGCTACGCCGCTGGCGGCGCGTATGTCGACTGAATGGAGCCTGTCAAAGCTCGCGCACGCTGCTGTCAAGTAGGACGCGCACATCGTTCTTGTGGCGACGTGCTCCTTCCGTACCTCGTGTCGCTTGTGCCGATGCTGAGAACATTTCACAGGCGACGCGAGGTTCAATCTAACGAAATCTCCAGCAAAGTATGAGCCACATTTCGTCCAAGTAATGTAACTTGACAAATTCATACCGCGCGGCACGTTTGCCGTAGTAAAGTATTCACTATGGCAACGTAGTATTGAACTGACGCGATGACCCATGCACACAACGTGGCGCATATCCGAATTTCCACCGGTGCAAAAGTAGTAGGAAAGCGCACTAAACCTGGACGTAAACGCAAAGAATAGCGTATAAAGACGAGGGCAGAATGAGAATCGAACCCAAGCCCTCTGTGTGACAACGCAGTACTTTACCGATAAGCTACGCCGGTGCTTGAGACCTCGGCTGACTCCATGCAGTCTTCATGTCGAGTAAAGAATGGCATTAACTCGTGTATAAAGAGCTTTAGAACAGTAACGCAACAACCAGGCTAATTGCGTGTCGAGTTCGTCGTTGAATGCTGCCACCCGTTAGAAAAACCTCAGGCAGAATTCTTCCTCGTCGTCAGCAACAGCGTCAACAAATGCGCATACAAGTGTGTAGCGGGTACCACTCAGAAAAAATAGAATTAGGACATAGTGGACGCTTCCACACTACACAAAAATGATGATATATGGTGTAGTGGGTGCGATGCAAGTATTTGCCCCAAGAGCGTTCAAAAAATGCTCTAGAAAGGTCACTCTCACATGTGACTGTGCTGCGTCTTCAGCGCATGCTCGGCGGTTTTGCAGCGAAATTGTGTTAGCGCCAAGTACGTGAAACTGGGGTCCACGGGGAACCTATATCCCTAAAAGAGAACCTCGCTCGCACCTATCCCACGTAACGAACCGTCCGAACGCCGCCGCGGAGGTGCGATATGCGCGGATGACGACGGCGGTCGACAGGTGCGCTCAAACAGCGCTGTGGTGCGCCGCCGAAAATTATCCGAAGCACGGCCGTGGAACAACGGAAGCGCGTGCGTACACATACGGCGGGGGAAGACGTGGAGCGTGGCTCCGGGACGGCCCGTCGAAAGCAAACGCCGAGCTCTGTGGGCGCAAAGTTCGCTTTCATTGAAGAAAAGCTGGCCGCTCCACGGCGCCCGTCGATGCGAGACCGCGATTCGGGCCGCACAGGTGTGTGCGCTGACACTCTACTGCACGCCTCGAAGGCGCCGCTCGTCACTGTTGGCTGGGCCGAGGCAGTGCAGCCAAATTCGCGGTTCGCGCACGCCTACACCGACTGTACGCTGTGGGGCTCGTTTCTTTCGGTGTCGCTAGCGTCGCCCGTCAATAGCCACGCGTTGGGTCGGCGGACAGAGTGGGTATATATTCGGGCAGGACGATCATACGTCTTGCTCACGTCTAACATTTACTAACAGGTGCTAGCATCCATTATGGAGAGAGCGCAGTTACTGGTACCTGCCCTGGTGATGTTTAGCACGAAGTCTGTGAATCCTTAGGCTGACTCCTGTCAACGTACACTTACGACAGGCTAGCATTTCTGTGCTCTGGATAACGCAGTTGTATGCCGACCTCGGACATCCGCACGGGCGCAACACGTGCATTGCTGACTGGTCCCGTTATGATACTGCCGGCAGCCAGGTGCGCGCTCTTATATATCACAGTTTTCAGCGGCCCGTCGTATAACTCAGCCTACAATGTGCGCGGACAAAGCACCGAAACGCTGTTTCCGGGAAACCGACGCCAGGGGGCGCAGTACGAGCCTCGGTGTCCCGGTTCCACGGGCCGCACGGACAAAGAAGGGGGCTTCCTGTCCGGCACTGCTTTTGACGAGACTTTTCTGCTCAATCTGGCACTTGCTTTCTTCCTCAGCACTAACCTGCACGTGGAGCCTTGCAGAGTGTAATCCACGCTTTGTTGCTTCAAGTGGGTACTAGTTACTATAGCAGATACCTTCGGGCGGGCTTTTTCGAGACAATTCGTTGAGGGCTGTAACAGCCACACTATGAGGGATTTGTTGTTTTGGCCGTTACGTTACTGCGCGAAACCGCTTGCTGCACTATACTGTCCATCCATCGCGATAGCATGCACATTCGTCTCACCGCATAGTGTAAAAGCAAGGTTATACGTGATGCGAGTCCTTGAGTGACGTCCACGCGCTAAAGCTTCTTTGCAGTAATTGCACTTTAGAAACTTCAGATCTGCATTCACTTCATACGACGTTGCCCTAGGGCAGTTTCAATGATAAAGAAAAATAACGAAATAAAACAGCTAGTGAAGTGCGCCATAGCTGCGTGCAGCAGCTCTGGTACACTGCAGTGAGCATGAGGTGATAATTGAGCATCAGATGAGTTCCAAATGCATGTAAGCAGGCTTTCCTGCAAGCTTTTTTTTTTGTAACCGAAAATTTTCGTTCACGAAATTGTGCTAAGTTTCTCTCCACAACTCTGTTCGCCACTGGCCATTCCAGTAAAGGCGCACGAGTAGCACAAAGGCTTTTCAAAAAAAAATATATATATATGTTGCGAACATGTCGCGCCTCATAATTCCCTTACGCACACACAAAAAAAAAACGAAAGGAAGGAAGGAACTACTGTTTATTGGAAATGGTAATTAGTTCTAAAAACAGTCATTAGTCGAGTTTATTTGGTTAGAAAACATCCTTTCTCGCACGTGCCCAATAACATTGAAAAACTTTAATTACAGAGCTAAGGTGAAAGAAGTCAAGTGAAACCGCCTTTAAGAACTCAAGCGAAAAAAGTGAGAAAGGAGAGACGAAAACTGCGGTTGTTCAATGCAGAGTGCTGGTGACTTCACGGGAGGGAGTGGGCTGACCAGCGTCTTAGGTATTAGAAAAAAAAATCACGTCAAATAAGGCTAGCAGCTTACCCCTTCAAGAAACGCGGCCGCTGCAGCTATAGCGAAGAGACCTTCTTGACGTATATGACTTCATCGCAAACTTGACGATGAGATCACATGCACTACGAAATTACAAGGCAGATATCTGCTGATCTCCTCTAAAGACACGGTACAGTGTCCACGCCTGGTCAATGAAAGCGCGCACTTCCCGCCGGATCCGCACAGCGCTGCTTCCTTCTCAATGCGCCTGAATCTCAATGCGCATTTCACGCCGCAGAGTGGCGTTCGTCGGCAACGCTCCCGTGCTTTCACTCGTACAAAGAACATACAACACACCGGGCTATGCTATCGACTTGGAATTTTTATGGAACATCACGGCGACGGCAAAAATGAGCTTGGGGTATCCAGATAATTGCTGTCGTAGTAAAAAAAGTGTTTACTTTCGCGTTCAGTGAACCAAACGCAAATCCTAGAAATTGAGCATTTCGTAGAATTATTTGATTGCAGAAACTTAGTGCATATGCACTTCCGGCCAGGTCTGCGAACGTGCCGCGCCCGCCCCCTCACGGATCGCTTGATCAAGTCCTTGTTGAAGTCCGGAATTAGAGCTCTGCGCCGCAGTGGGCGCGCCGAGAGCGAATCTGCGATGTCGTTGATCTAAGTTTCCTGGTCGCGCCCTGATAACGTGAGTCTGCGATTTTATATTGCCGCACCAGAAGTAACACTGCTGTCTTGGGACTCAGGTAACGTACAGAACATATACATATATAAGCTGTAATGTTTACCAAGTGCAAAAATGGGGTAGCTTGAACGCACAATGTTGTCGAGGAAAGAAAAAAGGTTGTTGCTTTTGGCTAGCCGCGAAAATACGAAATAATAACATGAAGATATATGACTTCTTCCTAGATGTAAGCAAAACACTGAAGGCTGGTAATAATATCAAAAAGACGCCGTTGCGACAGAGAGTCCGAAGACGCTACGCAGAAGGATGCTGCGGAACTGTTGCGATGCTAACCTCGAGGAGGCGTGTTCGATTCCAGGTCACGGCAGCCGTCCTTTGATAGAAGAGAAACGCGAAAATTCCCGAGCATGTACCTATGTTTTTAGCTGCACCATAGGAACCCCGGATATTCCAATGCATTCTGGAGTTAACCACTACGGCGTGCGCCTTCGTGGATTTGGCACGTCAAACCCAAGACTCTTTTTTTTTTCTTCGACAGAACACAGTCATATCACCTCAGACCATCTACGCAGGCGAAGATCGCCTCTACGTTGGAGAAACACCACATAAAGAATTTTCCGATGGGTGTTGGGGCACAAGGAGGCCCTTTACGGGAATAAGCATCGTACCGCTTTTATTTCGCTCTTCTAAGGTGACCACTAGGGCTGTCTCCGCATAAAATTAGCCATTGTCGTCGAATCTGTTCAGCCGAGCAGGCGGCTACAATGGGAGTGTAATGGGGCTGCACATACTTTCTCCGTAACGTCTTTAGCACCGCCGTGGTGGTGAACCTGCAGAACTGTTCGATTCCACTGTTTTTTTCTTTGAATCCGTTTTCCACTCGCCTCTTTACCCACAGGGCTGTAGGTTATCACAACAAAAACTACCCTAATAAATGCACGCCGTGTTTCTCGTCTCGTATTCTACCATAATGGTTACACGCATTGCCCCCGTCTATTATTAAAAGCCTCAATTTTTTTCTGCTTTTCTGAACACATAAACATGCTAACCCATCTGGGACCGACTAGCTCATTTCCAGCTACCACTGTTGCGTCGAAACATACGGTAAGCACGAAAGATTGTCCTTGTACTTATGCATTCACGGAAATCTTTGGAGAGTGCTCGTGCCTCATGAAAGGCTGTCCATTTTACGAAGTCGGAGCACCTTACGATTAGTAAACCAAAGCAATAGCAGAACGCCGCGAGCACCTGACTTGAAGTTCTTTAAAGTTTACAAACACACTCGCCAATGCTGGCGCGTGTCATTTTTTTCCCAAAAAAAGTACATATATACCACGAACCCATTTATTTCGAAGGAAAGTGGATCACATCGAGACTTTTCCCCACCGTGGATACACCCTGACTGTCTCAAAACGCATATGTGGCGCCACGCTCGACACTGAAATGATGGTGACGTCATGATGTCGATAGTGCGCCGCGGAGGTTTCATTTCACTACGGCAGAAATCTCTTACGTCAAGAAGAAAGAAAGAGAATACATCGCAGGGCGATTCTCTAACGAAGAATGCGCAATGCTGGATTTAGCTCTGTCCGGCGGCCAGGTTTGCACGCGCGCTCCCCATCCGCTCGCTCGTGTTTGCACCGCGGCGCTGTAGACCCCATTTCCCACCGTCACGCTCGCGTACCGTGCGGCCGTTTCCCACGGGCAGCCTCGTCACCATGGCGGCCACGTATGACGTCACGAATTTGAACACGTGGCTTTATTTTGAAGAAACACCAAGAGGAACGTTTACTTTGTTTGTCTGTTTTCAACTTCAACCAACGTGGCGCCACGTCCGCATGAAGATGCTTTCTTGAGAATAGAGAAACAAACGTGATTTGATAATGTGCTGTTTCGATTGAATACCTATGTCAAAAAAGACACGTTTGCCCGAAACACAGTCTGTGCTGCAACGCTAGCATCGTTGCAGGTTTTCACACATTTAACGGAAACGAACGACAGGAAAACGCTCCCACTTCCGTGTACGAGTTTACGTCAAAAAAAACGGAAGTAAGACCAGCGTGAACCTGTGGTATACGCCTCCGCCTGTTTTTTTTTTTTTTTTAATTCGGCGAATCAAGCGTCATTTGAGCTCCATCGTCTAGCGCAGGCGAAACCAAAGCATTTCCCCTGACGAGTGAAACCGTGATCAAGAAGAACACGATGCGGAAAGAAAACTCTCGTCCAAACTTCTCTACAAAATGTAATGAACCCCAACTGGACCAAGGTAACGCGTCTTCTTGTATCGTCTCTTCTGCACCTTTTTACGTCAACAATATAATATAGCCCAACTGCACTAAAAACATTTTCATAGCGTTGATCTAAACACGACGTTACCCCTGCTCTCACTGACCATTATCATAACGCTTTCGTAAATGCTCACACACTGTCGCGAAATATATCTTACGTTTCGTGTACAGGCGAAAACACCGCATTAATCAGTGCAAAAAAAAAAAAAAAAGACTGGCCCTGCGCACCATATCTGAAGTATCAATATCTTCCTAGTTGTGGAAGGGGGAAAACAAAGTATATCTGCTGAAGCCAGTAAGTCAGAGCACGCGGAAGCGTTCGGGTAGAGCTGCCGCCTACGTCAATCGTGCGGCTAGAGGCCTTCTGCGGCTCGGATAGCACGTCGGTAGGGCTGCAATGCCGCGCGCGCCTCCGGCGATGCCCGGAGCGGACAGAACAAAGGCGCGAATAAGCGAGAGCCGGCGGCAGAAAAAGCGCGCTCGGAGAAAGCCGGGGGCTTGTGCTTAGAAGGAGCATTAGCGTCGGGACCTCTTCGCGAGACGTGCGTCTAATGAGAGAGCTCACGCCGAGACAAAAGGCGAATCCGCGCGCGGCTTTGTGGCCGCCGCTTGTGTGCTCTGGCCGCGCTCCGCTGCGCCACTGTGCCACTCCGCGCGCGTGTCTGTGCGACGATGACGCTATACTTGGACGCCGTCGAGATGGGTGAGTATGCAACGTAACACTCGGGACGGGGATCAATACTGGTCTGGGTGTGAATGACCAGCAGGAAGGGGGGGGGGGGGGGATGCTCTCTAGAAAGCCGGACATGTGGCGACGGCCGAGTGACTCGCTGACACCGTGACATAATGCAGCGTCGCTTCCCGGCTATGCACACGCCAAGCATAAATCGTGCGAACCCCAGTTGGTGGGCTTTTGATTGCGCAAATAGCTCTTCGCTGTGTTAGCAGCTGCCATATGCGGTTATTTCGCTCTAAGATGCATAGCCGTGAGGGTTGTATTCTTTTTCCTCAATGCTTTTTTGTTCCCCGTTTTGAACATGTTTTGGTTTTATAAGACATTGTTCTTAGCTGCGTCATATCCCGAAAACACTCGTCATTTTGCATGTGGACAGAGAAAACGCGCATTTTTTAAACGGCTTCCCGTTTTGTATAGTTCTAAAAGCGCATCTCTCTGTGCGATCGAAAAATGTGTTGCACAACGTCCACTGCCTCGTGTTAGGTCAGAATGAACACGAGCCAGCGATATGCCAACGTTTTCTCTTTTGTTTACCTGAATACGCAACGCCAGTGTGACAGCTTGGCTGACCAAATTGCAGCAACGAGAGAATTGAGTTTCATAAATAGATAACGTAAGGGCACTGTGAGCACCACTAGAGGAGTCAGTTTTAGCACGCCGCAAAAAAACGTCGCAGCCAACATTCCGCTTGCGTTGCACTACGTCGACACTTATACACGCAAAGCATCGTTCTGAATCTTCCAACCCGCTACTTCAAAGGCTCGCTTATTATGCCACTAGGCACCGTACTTTCTAATGACTCAGTCCCGTTTCTATTTCGTCCTTTCTTATCCGTCGAGTTGGTTGGTGGATACAGGCGATAACGTACTGTTCAAAGCCAATAACGAAACCAGTGCTCAAGCAAGAAACTGAAATTAACATTTACGATATAGGGCTCCATGACCTTCGACCTACATATCAGTGACAGGGAAGGCTGGGGGGGGGGGGGGGGTGGAGCTAGGTTCTGCTGTTTGAACGAACGAGTTCACAATGAAGAAACGCAAAAAGCGCAAGCGCTCGTGCCATGTGTCCCTTCCTGTCTTTTTTTGTCGAAGCCATTGTTGAACAAAAATTCTACCAGTAAAGTGGCGTCGTCATCTTAAGATGCGCAGGGAGCCGCAGATGTCACGGTTACTACAAGACCGCTAAAGAAAGGAAGGAGAGGGTTGAGGAGCTGCGTACTTCGATACGAAAGAAAGTAGGGGGGTAATAATGATTATTTTGCGTCAGGCCCTCTCAAAAACTCGTGACGTCAAGTTTTTGTCTTGATGTCGCGCGTGAGGGCCCAGGCGACTCCGCCCTGGTTGCGTCGTTGGCAAGATGGGGCCGGGAGAAGAAGGAGACAGGCGCAGCTCGGGCGCGCATAGTTCACACGGTCTGGGCCATCTGCCGTGCCCGCGGGCCCCTCCCCGGCTGGAGCAGCTGCTCGGAGGGGGTGACTCCCCTTCCGCCGCCGCGTCTGTGCGGGAAGTGACTGAGCGCACCTGCGCGCCATCTCGCCTGGCCCCCGAGGCCCGAGCCCGGCAACTTCCTCCTACGGGACAACCGCGTCACTCTCTCGATACCCCCCCCCCCCCCTAAAACTGGGACAATTTTGGAGTAAACTGGTCGCTCGAGTACATGGCTTCCCGATACCTCATTAGCGTTATGCAAACCGCAACCTGAACATTTCAATTTAATCGAAAACCAACATGGAGTGCGTAACGTAAACAAATATGATATACAAGATGGTTTAAAGGGACCGTCGGTCAAAACGGAAACGTAATCACTACCGAAATGTTTGTTGTTTCGCAATGTACAACGTCTCTCAAAATTTAGACGAGAGGAAAAAAAAGTATCATTCAAGATGACTTGCGTCACTGAAGCAGCCATGTTTGGGGCACTAACATGGTGGGACGTGTGCTCTGTGATGTCACGTTAGCATCGTCAGTACATCACGTGCTGGCTCTTTCGCGATTCATGCACCGAGGCCCAATAACATTGCAGCTATGTCGCTACCACACTGAAGCGTTTTAATTGCCGCATGATTACACTGCATTGACGTCATCCAGGCCGCCATTATTAGGCTTCGTATGAGGCCCGTTTAGCTGCGGTAACTTGAGCATATGTTGTATTGTAGCTCTACCAGCTCGAATACAAGCGAAATGGTTCTGCTGAACAAGATCAACCCTGTACCGACGTTATTGCAACCTGCAGGTCATCCTACCACAAGGTGGTGAAGAGTAGTGCCAGCACTAAGTGGTCGAAGGAGAGGTGCCTAAGAGGGCAGAAAGCAAAGCACAAGTCTATTTATTGCTCATGCGATCAAACGTCTACTAGAGTTTATGGGACATCTCTGAAGATAACGCGGCCGCGTTAATGAGCTCTTCCGCGTTGAATAAGGTGGCTGTTAAGGGTCCATCTGAATTATTTGTGCCCCTTAAAGATGCCCGAAATGACCATGACTTACCTGTGTTAAGGGTCTGATAAAAGGTATTCGAACATCTTCAAAGAAAGGCGAAGCTTCGCAGGTGCGCACTCGAAAGTTTGGCGAAAGAAATGTTCTCCGTGTAATGGACATTCCCATGGGTTAAAATTCCCCAGGGGACTTTAGCAGAACAGTCAAACCTAAGATCAGCTCCTGTACCAAGCGGCATGTATGTTATGCTCGTTAGAGCAGGCGAGGGGCTGAGAAACCCAAACTGTTGCGCGGCGCTGACAGAAATTTTGAACTTTGCGGGAAGCTGCTGAATAGTCAGTCATTCAATCAAAAGGGCATAACCGACATTCCCGGTACTATTGGTCATGCAGGAAGAAAAAGCGTACCCCCGTCTTCTTGACGAGTGTAACCATTTACAACCTAGCATGCCAGAGAACTGGATAGATTTTGCGGTACCATCAGAAAATTGATGTTAGCGTCCGTTCCTTGTGGTCAAGTTAGCATTGTCACGTAAATGGGAGATCGAGTGTAAACACTGTGAGAAAATAGGAATGCAACGTCGACAAGCGCTGAAAGCGCGGCAGTAAAGAATGCGCCAGGTCTGAAACAATGCAATGAATCTTTATTTTTTACACCAGTTGTTCATGCTGTTTAAATGCGCCGAATTAAAAACAAGAAAATGTGCGTTTTATTAGGCCCTCAACGCGGGTAATTAGTGGCATTTTTGGGCATCTTAAAGGCGCACAGAATATAGATAGGCCCTTAACAGCTTACCTTATTCAACGCGGAAAGCTTCACTAACGCGGCCGTGTTATCTTCACAGATGTTCAATAAGCTTAAGTCATCCACCAAGAGCACACGCCCCTACTTCCATGCACCACTTGTTTAATTTGATAAGCGTCGAAAACTATCAAGCCCGTCCAGAAATATGTTAGTAGTAATCATGAGATGATTACTAAGATATTTTCCCGTTTTCTTTCACAATATAATGCTCTAAAGATCGGAGTACCAAATTAAGCAATGAATAAATCAGCACAGGTCATCAAGCACCGCTTATGCGCCTCGTTGCAGGCACCATAAAGAACTACCTAACCTTCTAAATAAGTGACAAAGTCATTAAACAAACTTAAGGCCGGCTATAAACCCGACAGCTTGAGCGCGCTGAGCGGTTTCCGATCGGAAAACGTCCGTCTTTTGTCAACGAACCACTGACTGCCCAAATGGAGTTAGGCTTAACCACGGCAAGGGGGGGGGGGGGGGGTGAGCGTCTCGGGGGAGAGCGCGACGCCTTCCAGGTAAACAGCTTTCTCCGCTAGAGCAATGATACACCATCAAGCCCCATCACCCATTTTACAGCGGCGTTTATCCCGTCGCAAAGTAACTCCGAGAGCTCATTTTCAGCGCGCGCCCGAACAATGCCCTCCCGCTCGGCTTGCTCCTTCCTCCGCTGCTAGCGGAGCAGCAGACGACGACTAGGCCTAATCACACCAGTGGTGACCCTCGTGGGTCCGATTCGAAAAGCGTGGACAAAAATAAACACGCGTCCACGCGGAAGGGGTAGAGAGCGGCGACGGCAGCGTTTAGCGCAATGCGACCACTTTGTTCCTTTTCCCTTTCGATGAACTCGCTCGCGTAAAAAAGCAGGCACAGAATGGCACAAGAGCGCGCTCCACCGCAAGGTTCGCCAGATGGTGGAGCACACTTGTAGGAATACACGGAGTCCATCGAAGAGCTGCGCGCTTTCGGTCAGAATACTCGCATGTTGCACGTACAGTGCTCTCGACGATAGGCGCAATCTTTCGAGTAGTGAGCCTTATCTGGAGGCCCTAGAAGGGGAAACAGGCGAGAGGCAGGAACAAGAGAGCCGCGCCGATTTCTAGCGCTGCCGTAGCCAGACTATAATCGCGCCTTTATCCTGCACCTCTCAAAACGCGGGCAGGCTGAACCTGACCTTTTTGTGGCATTATTATTTACCGGCAAATGAGCGGGCTTGATAACCCAGAGGTGGTCGAAAGTGAGGCATTGACAATACGACGTCGAAGTTGCGTGACGACCACGCGTTCTGAATACCGTCAAAAATTCGCATGCGGCAGATCGCTTGAACCATGACATGCATATAGTACGTGCGAGGGGATACCTTCAACACTGCATATTGAGTGGCAAAATCATGGCCCCACAACAGATCGCGTGCGTGCAATTACCGTTTCATGTCGTCAGCACTTGCGGCCATTTCCGACCGACAGGTAGTGGGAAATGACCACAATGCTGTTAGAAAAAATCAAAAGACGTGTCAAAGTTGGAAACCTCTGTTTTCTGACGAAGTGACTATTACATATGAAAGATCCACTCAGTGCCTACCGAAAAACAAGTGTTAGGTGCTGAGTGAGTTCAAGAAGAAACGACGCAGCAGCACCCCCGTGATGTTGTCGCACAGTGGCGAGCATCATCACAACGGGCTTCCAAAAAGTGGTAATACAATTGCTCACCTTGCACAGTGGCTGGTATCGTAGCTGCAACCAGTGCGAGCCACAAGACGAGGGTCACCCCGGTTTTCCGAGGCTTCATTTTCGGTAGCGTCCGTCCGTTAATCCGAATCGCAAGGTTCTCTCTGCTGAGCTGTTCGCTGTCACCGCCAGCGGCCTGTCATTGTTTGCCGGGTGCGCGCTGCCACAGTAATCCAGCAGCACGTAATCCACAGCACGCCGGCACGCATCAACTCTTCCCCTCACACGCGCACAGTCTCAGTGGTCCACTGACTGACACTTTCCGTTCACTCAAACCACCATCGTTCACTCAACAAACTCGGATGCGAACACAATCGTGCCGCACCGCAGCACCACCGACACAGCACTGAAAGCGGACGCGGACCTGTTCGAAAACCCCTCTCGGCAGTGTTCCTCCTCTCCTGCTCCTCCTTTTCCGCGCCCCATCCGCGAACGTCCCGTCTGGGAACCACCTCCGCAAGAAGGTTTTTGAACTCCTCCCTTTGTGTCTAAAACTTTACACGCTGTGGCCAAGTTGCTTTAAGTCTCACAAAGTGTGAGCATCTTTGCTCGCTAAAAAATTGGTACTTTCTATAGGTTTTTTTCTCGGCCGAAAACAACTTTTTCGAGCGCAAATCGCGCGCACTACTTTCCTACGCGCACACTGCGCTAAAGCGAGGAGTGGTTGTCACGTGACTCGGCGGAGGAATGTTGCCTGCCAGGTGGTTCTCTCTGCATCGCGTCTCCTCCTTTCCACCGTCTTGCGTCCGGCTCCGCACTGCTGGGAGAGGGAGAGCGCCTCCACCGCTTCTTTCCACTGCGGGCTCTTGCCTTCGGGCTTTGCTTTTGTCGACCCCTCCTTGCTCGACGTCCCGTCTTTACTTTTCAGCGCTCGAAGGCCTTTTCTCCGCGAAGCCTCCCCCGGCTCTCTGATTATGCTTTTGACGCGCTTGTCCAGTGTGGGATTGACTTTCTTTGCGCGCGTGTATATATCTTGTTTTCAAAAGCTCCCGACGGGGGGAACGACTCGCGATCCCTCGTTGTCATTAGCGCGACTAGTTTTTCTGTAATCGACAGGCCATCTGATAGCCCATAGTTATGAATGGCGCAAGAAAACACGCGGGACACAGATGAAGAAAAACCACACAGACACGGGCGCCTGAGTCTGATGGCCGTCTTTTTTGGAAACGTGACATGCAGGGGTAGCCTGCGTACTTCGAAAAGTTGTGCTCATGGCGGGCTCCTTCCGTTTTGGCAGCGCTGTGTTCAGTAGTGTAGGCAGTATTTTCCGGGGAGGAGGGTATGCCGCTCTATTATGTACGTTCGTGCTTGTGTTCATATGCCCACCAATCGTAAAAATTTCGCGAGGGGAGAACGTAACTGCGTTTGCCCACCTGTGATTTCTTTTGCTTCGACTCGATCGTGGAGTCCCAAACCTGCGGACACTTTCTCTCTTCTCTAAACTCTCTAACAAATAATAAAACAATCATTCTGCCACACCAACTGATTAAACATACAACAAAAAATAAATAAGTCATACATATTCTTCGCGTCTTGCTTTGCAATTATATTCTGTTTGGTTATTATTTCTCGTAATGTCCTAATCCTAATCACACTGTGCGGGGTGGCACTTCGTACCTGAGTCCCCGGTAGAACTCCCTACAGGTCCTTTATTCGTTCTCATTATTCTCATTGACAATTCACTTCTGAATTACATCGCTTATGCATCGTATTTCAAAAGAATGGTTTACTGAGCTGTAGAGAACCGAGCTGTTGAAGAGAGGCAATCTCGATCGATGTAAACAGAGATTATAGAAGAAAAAAAAAAAACAGTTTAGTGCGCGTTCGCACCAGTGACACACAAATTTATTCTGAGGACTTCGGCACGAGAAGATATATTGCCCCGCCACGGTGATCTAGTGGCTAAGGTACTCGGCTGCTGACCCGCAGGTCGCGGGATCGAATCCCGGCTGCAGCGGCTGCATTTCCGATGGAGGCGGAAATGTTGTAGGCCCGTGTGCTCAGATTTGGGTGCACGTTAAAGAACCCCAGGTGGTCGAAATTTCCAGAGCCCTCCAGTACGGCGTCTCTCATAATCATATGGTGGTTTTGGGACGTTAAACCCCACATATAAATTAATCAATCAATCAATCAATCAAACGAGAAGATATCTTTTTAAAATGTAAGGGGACAGGAACTACGCACTTGCAAGCTGCTGCTTGTCTTTAAACATGTTAGTCTACTCAAGCAGTCGTTCACTAGTCAATCATCACTACGAGCAGTCAGCGAGCTGAAAATTCTTTCTATGGTGCGATTAGAGTGAAGTGACATCGATCTACGGAAAGCAGTCAAGCTGGGCTGCAGTTTGCTCTGTCGTGCTACGGAAAACAGGAGTAACTATGATAAGATGGTGTAAAGTTGCTGCTTCTCTATAGTCAGGTGCGGTTGCTTATCTCTTGCCTTCACGGTTGCGATGTTTGGGTTGGACAAATTCCCGAAACAAGCTTACCAGATGGTAATATCTCATCTACGTGTGTAGTGGAAGAGATTGGTTGATGTTATTTCCTGTACGACATTATAATTGCAAGTATGCAGTTAGAAAACTTAAGTTGAGGGGGTGGGGAGTGACATAAGACGCGAGCATCCGCAGTGGGGGTGTTTTTCTGTTTCACATATCTTTGCTAAGAAAAGGCGCGTGACGTAGTGGCATTTATGAAATGTCTAGGCAATTTCGGACACACATAATTACTGACTTCACATTCTAAATTACTGATTTAATTACTGGCAGTTAATCTTGTTCGAGTTGAGGCATGTTACCACTAACACATGTGTGCTTATAATAGACACGTATGCGTTATTAACTGTCAGTACTCTAACTACTGTGATTACTATTACTGTCGGTACTCTTCGATACAAAAATAAGGGGGGAAACGGGAGGGAGAAGTGACAAAGTTATTCCCGCTCAACAACGTGGGTTTGCACTCAGTGTGCTAGTGACATTCGCTAAACAGTGATGATGAAACAAAGTCTGCGCCATAGACGAACCGATATTACAAACGCGGACGTTTGAGAATGTTATTTCACTGTATGAACTGCGCACCGCCAGATACGCAGCGCTGAGCGAAATGCTATTGTGATGCCCTTTGGTATCGACAGCTGATTTTACAACGTCCCGATACGCGTATGAAAGTGTGTCGTTCGCTTTTCTCGTAACTGAATTGGTAGCGTACTTCTTACGGTGCATTTCGTTTTGTATACGCTCATAAATTTACGACAAGTTCACCGATTCAGAAACCTCAAAACGTACTCCGTTTTTATTTATTGGAGAGCCTCAAATTGCGGAAAATTGAATGCTAGGCATATTTGTATTGTTGTTGTTTTTTCAATCTACCCCCCTCACTTTTTTTTCGATCAGAGTGCCGTAGGAGGGTGGCAGCATATATTTGTCATCCTTGATCTTGATTATTCCACGCAGCGGACACTATTCAGCGAAAAAAAAATGAAAAGAATAGTTTATTGATTAACTAAAATAAGCAATTAACGTTAACGCGTTCCACTATTATACTTATAGCTGTTGACATATCGTAGCCGCTGACCCTGAAAATCCAGTCTACTTGAAGTCTGATCGAGGCACACGTGCTATGCACCCCACTTTTCAAATGGGTCCCGTGAATTGACATCGTTTTATCTGATCCTCCCTGCTTCTTCCTTCGCCACACACTCACTACAAAACGGCCGTGTGTAAAAATAATGTTTATCAAATTGCAGGCCCATTGAGGCAAATAATTAATGATTATGTATCTATACTATCGACTGATCCTGTTCATTCATTATTTATGGCATCCGACCTTTTTCCACAAAAGTGCGTATCTATAGCACACGCATCCTGACCGTCTCTTTGTCACCTGCGTCCTATATATTAACAAGCAACGCGGTAGATGAGCAACATGCAATGGACGTTCAGCGCGATTCAGTTCAAACGCCTTGCGTAAAGAAGTCTGTGAAAACGCCGGACATTATTTACTGTTTCTTCCTCTTTCGACGCGAACCTCCATTTTGAACGCTGCTTCGCTCACTTGGCCGCTGTAGTGTGTATTGCCCCATAAAGCAGGGGCACGTGCGCTTCGGGGCGAAGCTCGGTACTGAAGCGAGTCGACATATAGTATACAGTCAACCAACCATACGGGACTGTCACTCGATCGCGTCTTGTATTTCTCAATAAACGCCTATCTTCTCTCGACGAGCGTCAGATGTGGCCGCCGTCACGGTTCCGTCACTGCGTCGAGCGCTGCCATGCGTTTCGGTACAGCTTGTGAACCGTGCAAGCCTCATGAATTACGTGATACTGCGTTGATCAGAACTAGCTCATAATAATGCCAGGGGAAAGCATGGGGATTGTTGTCAGAAGTATAATTGTAACGTAAATGTGAAGAAATAAGAGTGGGCGAACAGATAACTTGCCGCCGGCAAGGTCCGAACCGGCGACCTACGAATAACGCATCCATTTATTTTAAAACATCTAAATAACGGATTGTCGAAAGCTGCCCATTACATAAAAACTACAACACGCATGTATCGGCATATTGTTTCTTCTTTTTCTAAATTCACTGTAAACTGTTGCACCAATTTTATAGCCCTCCCTGCTTGGAGTACGTATCCGTAGTGTTTTATAAATGAATAAATAAATAAATAAATAAATAAATGAATAAAAATAAATAAATAAATAAATAAATAAATTTCATCATATGTGTTTTTATTAATATGAACTCGACGTGAATATAAGTCCATACGTGGTCTCTCCATATCGGAACTGCTTACACAAAACTTTGCATTTTGAATGATGTATGTGTAATCTAACTCCTCCACAGTAAGGTGTCCACGACGGCAGAGGACATTGATCATCTTTTGCTCGGTTGTCATTGGCGCGTCACACGTAGACACTGACTTGAACAGGAGGCTCCGTTTACTAGCTGGTTGCAGCAGCTACTCATTTGCCAACACACGAGGCCCATAGCCATCAAAAACGAAGTGAAATCACTTAAGCGCAGTCTTTTTCTTTTGTTGGCTTTTTTGATGAGTTCATTGATTCGACTATTCATCGTATTGATGCGTCGTATTTACGTGGCCTGAAACATTCGCGAACTTTGTTGCAGCGAGAACTTGTGAAGAACGACTATGGCTTATCAACCGCACAGATTTGGTGTTTTTATTTTTGAATTATAGTAACTAATCAAAAATAAAGGGCAGCCGTTTCTAGCCAATCAGTTACTATATGGCTGATTAATGAACAATTCAATATAACTAACAATATTACGGTAGTTATTTAGGACAGATGCTTTACACATTCAGAGAACGTTCGCGTCCCGCATTTATGCTTTTTACGCGTACAGATGTTTATTCGATACAACCAAGAGTTGGAAGAAAAACGTGTGCCGCGACTCAGGTCACAGTAAATATCACCAAGTCATCACCATGAATCCAGAGTCTCCCGGTTCGGCATCCCACATAATCATGGTGTAGTTTTGGCGCGCAAAACGCCAGATTTTTTTGCATACTATACTTCTTGGTTGACGTGCTAACAATTCCAGCAAGTTACCTCATCGCCTGCCGAGAACCTAAGAGGCCTGCGTGCATACCATGGGAGCTCTGACCGGCGCTTGCGGAAAACTTTGTGCTTCGTATAGTGATCTGCAAGCAAGTGCGTGTATTTATGCAGATATTAACGTTTGTCATGCACGGAAAAACAAGGAAGTCAGTGCCCAGCACAATCGCACCAAGACGCATGCATAAGAACGAAAGGGAAGAACGAGTACATGTGAAGTACGTGACAATCTCTGTATATTCTCTTTCGTCTGTTGTTTCTTTCTTATCAGGCGTTTTCTTTTCCTTCTGACACTGAAATTTATCTTTGACGACAAAGGATGTCTTGCACCCGAAAAGTTATCCACACATGTACACACGTGAACGTATGATGATAACTCACTCACTCACTCACTCACTCACTCACTCACTCACTCACTCACTCACTCACTAACCGCAACGCTCGACGCTTGGCGCCGATGGATATATCATGATTGTATAGAGATACTGTATATATACAGTATCTCTATACTGTATACTAGAGTGTATACTAGAGTGTAAGTTGAATTATACCTGTGTCACACGGGCGCGCAAAAAGTCTTTTAATTAAGCGGTCTTTTACGAAGTTGAAAGACTTTTAACAAAGAGGTGTTTGCGGCGCAGACACACGGCAGCAACGATCTCCTTTTGGTGTTTTCGTTCGAAGACGCTAGCGAAAGCGTGGCGCTAGCAGTTAAAAGAGAAGCAATAAAAATTAAACGATGTATCACGATGTACAAATTAAAGACTTGTTGCACTGCTCGTTTCTTCAAATAAATTTAAGAATAAGAGATGAAGAAACACCAATGTAAAAGTTTTTTGCACTAGATAAGGAAGCATTCCGATAACTAGCGACGTGCACAAGTCCGTCTGGCACCACTGTGCTTTTATTTACCGTATTTGTTTTTCGCTGCTCTCGACTGCTCTCGACACGTTATGGGCGACCGTACGGGAGAAAAAGCGAAGATCGCAAGCCTCACGGCCTGCCTTCTCGCTCTGGAAAGCGAGGCAGACGCTGCAAAAGCCGCCAAGGAGAGGATAAAGCAGCGCAAGACCGAGCGTCACCACGTGATATTGCCGACACGTTGTAGCTGCTTACGAGAATAGAAAAGGAAATAACCATTAAAAGAGTTCATTACACCTTCTGCAGGATATGAAATTGGTTTTTACAAAGAATTTTGGTGACAGAAAAATAAGCATTCGCTCTTTTTTTCCCACCACTCGAAAATTGCTAGCGCCCACTGGTTTCGAGGCTACTCATTCGGAGCCGTAAAAGAGATCTACGAACGCCGTTTATGAAAAAGACCGCTTCTGAAAAGGAGTTCGCTTTGTGCCGTGTGTATGCTGTCAGGAACTCCTTTTCGGAAAAAGACCGCTTACTTAAAAGACTTTTAAGTGCCCGTGTGACAGGGGTATTAGGCACAAGGAAAACAAAAATGCATTTAGTTCATCGCTCGTGGATCAAAACGCGAAAATTTAGGGCTATAGGTAAAGCACGTACTTTAGTTTACAGCGTCTACAGTTTTTGTCATATCGCCTTCATTTCGACTTGAACGCTTACATCGCGTTCAACATTACCTTTATCTGCCACGTTTGCAGCGACTCGCGACGTGATGCTGTCGAGCAATTGCTCATGACAATATTTACGCTTGAAAAAAATCACAGCATATACTCGAGTGAATGATGAGGAGTGGGTCGACGCATCCATCAGTCCGTCCATCCGTCCGTGCATTCGTTCTTGCTTCCGTCCGTCCGTGTGTCCATCCATGCGTCCATCTGTCTGTTCGTGCGTCCATCAGTGCGTCAGTCCACCCATCTGTGCATCCATCCGTCCGTCCGTGCGTCCATTCATCCGTCCGTTTGCTTGTCTGTCTGTCCATCTATGCGTCCGTCTGGCCGTCCATCTAGTGAACACTCCTAGTACCACCGTCTCGCATCACATGAGGTGGCACCACATAAACCCCACTGCATATGTGAACCAACGTCCGTGCAATGTGCGGGTCGAGACCGACGTTGCAACACGTCACATGGGACTTCCGGAGCGAGCATATGGAGGTACAGTCGCCTCTGATACTCACGCTACTGGAGGAGCCTTGCGAGGCCGTCTTCGCCCAACCTGACCTCAAGACTCAAAGGGATCTCCTGAATCAAGCCGGGCGAGCTGCATCGGCCACTGGTGTCCTGGAACGGGGAAACCACCCTTGACATTCGCACCTCCTTTTTCTTTTTCTTTTTGATAAGTGAAATGTTGCATCATCGCATCTTTTCATTGCGATCGTAGTCGCACGATCGTCTCTTTCCTTCCCCTGTGGCACATACCCGCTTTCTCGGGTATGTGCCACCGGTGGTTACAAACGATAACGGGAGACGAACGGGTGAGGCCATGAGGGGCTTCGCCCCTGAAAAAAAAAAGTGTGATCGCGTGTTTATCGCTGCGTGGCCTCTTCTCTGTGGCGACAGAGAAAGCGAGTCTCTCGAAAATTTCTCTGAAGACTTCGTGCAGCATTGGTCTACGCAAAACAGCCGATAAAAGTGGACGTGAGTTTATAAGGCCCCAAGCGCAGTAATATTTCATCCACGTCGCAAAGACAGCGTATACCATCCTGCCATGCAACCTGACGCACAAATGCTTGAATTTCGTTGGACGCCTACTTGACAGCAGCGCTGGTATACGAGTGATTGATTGGATTGTTCTGTAACAATTTTTATGCATTTCACACAGCGGGATGAATGGTGCAGTCACAGGTAATTTCTGAAGTTTATAAATTTAAGCTTTTTTTTCGATTTGAAAGTGGGTTTAAGAAATCATATTAAAATCTGTAGTTTAACGTGCTAAAATCACCATGATGATTATGAGAGACGCCGTAGTGGAGGGCCCCGAAAATTTTGACCATCTGGTGTTATTTATTGTCCACTTCAATCTTAGCACACGGGCCTGAAACCTTTTCGCCTACATTGAAAATGCAGCCGGGATTCGATCCCGCGACCTTCTGGCCAGGGGTTTAAAAAATAAGAAAACCGAAAATAAGGCCTAACCTATTGTAAAATAAATACAGTCGCATATACCAAACCATTCACAAGCCGGAACTACGGTATAGTATGTAAAACGTCGCCCTGCTTACGGAAAACAAACGATTCGGTATCAGCTATCGTCACTATGAAAGCTCTCTGTACACTAAAATAACTCCGCTTATACAGTTATCGCTGCAAGAGTTTCGTGTTTTGTTTTCTGTGAATTATCGTGTTAGTTTTGGTGATTACTATGTGATCATATTGTGTTTTACATGTTTTAATTATTTGTTTCACATACGCAAGCTCGCAGCATTACCACATTATTATTTATACGGAATTTGTTCCAAGGGGATAACAAATTCTTGTACACTAAAATGAGACATTAACTAAATTTAGGCAGATAACGTATTCTTTCCGAACGCTATTGTCAATAATTTCGCTGCCATGGGGTAATTATCAGAAGAAAAATGCCTTCTTCTTTTTAAACCTGGTTCTAAAGAACCCAAATACAACGTAAACAAGATTTACCGATGGTTAAAAAGTAAAATAATATGCCCCCCCACCAAAAAAAAAAAAACACTGTAGAAGTAAGAGAATAGAGAGAATAGAGAGAAGAAAATATAGAGAATAAAATGAGGGATAGGCAGGAACATTTACCAAAAATTGGAGCATCCGGTTTGCTACCCTGTAGTAAGGGAAGGGAGAATGGGGAATAAAGATGGGAAAGAAAGCGAAGAGTGATATAGACGCGCGAAAAACAAAAAAAAGCTATATGGTGCTATAGCCTATTAGCCTAAACAGTATATAGCCTATAGCCTAAACAGTTCAATAATGCCCCTGAACGGTATAGCCGAAACGTCTGTTACTTTCAAAGTGCTTTTGTTTTTTGATCGACGTCTTCCTTTTACCATTTGAACAAGAATATTACGGACCAGACAAGTTTTCTTCGAGCTCTAAATTGATTTCAGTATTTCTCGATTTGTGATTACGTAAGTACTAGCCGGCGGCCGTCAAAATCTGTGACGTCACGGCTAGCTGGTGTGGGAACTTCAAGGTTGCGTCACCACCTGTATTTTCCTTTTGCGCGTCTTCTCGCTTACCAAGTGCCTTCTCGAGGTAGGAGGGGTGCTTTTGGTATTGCGAAACACGAATGTACTCTCCATTACGGGAGGCGAAGTTTCACTTAGCCATTATCGTGTATGACAACCTTATATAGAAAAAAATATTATGCCGTTCTCGTAGGATGCAATGTAGAGTTGCTCTTCAATCACCTCCCGGCGGGCTATCAGAGTATAGTAGGTCGCGGCCGAGCACGCACCTTGCGGGAACTGGCTACACTCGTGTTAATCTGTAACACACGCCAAAAAAGCTTTTTGTATGATGGAAACTGCCTGTGAATACGGCGGTGTGACAGTACGCAATGACAGTGGCCTAGCGGACTATATGTAGCATGAAGTAGCTGAGGAAACGACGTGGCACGTGGCGTGACGTGTACAGTTTATTTTTGTTTAATATTCAGGAAACGATAGTTTCTGGATGCCATTATGTCGTGGGAAATTGCAAATCAATGATGAGCGGAGTGCCCCTGAATGTATTCGGGAATTGCCTCATGAGCATCATTTTGTATGCTGATTACACAAAGAAGTAGTCCTTTGTTTATTTACAACAAACAAAAATAATATGCATTAAGCTGTGCCCCCACCCCATTTTTGTCCATAGTATACAGTCAAGTTTGGTATGAATGTCCATTAGTTGCTTGAGATTCATATGTAGGGTTTAACGTCCCTAAGCCACCATGTCATTATGAGAGACACCGTAGTGGCAGGCTGCGGAAATTTAGACCACCTGGGGTTCTTTAACGTGCACCGTGCACATCTGTTCATACGGACATACAGCATTTTTGCCTTCATCGAAAATGCAACTGCCGCAGCCGGGCTTCGATCCCGCGACCTGCGGGTCAGCATCCGAGTACCTATAGCCACTAGACCACCGCACCGGGGACATAAGTTCATTGTAACAAGAGGTCATAGCGTATACGGTGAGTGCGTTGGCTTCCTCCAAACGCTGGTGTAGCTCTTCCTTTTATTTCTGTCCTGGAACAAAGCTCGTTTTCAGTTGTTTTGTCGATCATATTTTTGGTTGTTTAAGTGTATAGGGCCTGTGGTGACCAATATAATTTCATTTTTTTTCTTTACATAAAGGCGCACGTAAGCATATTTAAATATGTCTACGGGGCACGCGCGTAATCGGGCTCCAGCAAGCGCCGTACAGCTGAACTGTGACGCCGTAAGCGCAAGCTGGATGGAACTGGACCGTGAATGAAGCTAAATTTTCGGTTGACGGTGCACGTGGTGGTTGCGCACACATATGTATATGTATATGCCTGCTCCGCAGCTTAGACACGCATCACGACACTTCGTAGAGCCGGTTGCCCCCGACATTAGTACTGCGCGCCAAGCTACCATGCCGGGATTCGTAGAGCTTCGCGTATGCAAAGATGGTGGGCTCGTAAAAAAAGAAAACGGGCGGTAGAAGTTCGTGATAGCCGAAGAAGGCAACCATCGATGAACAACAAGCGGTGCTTGTGAGACGAAAGCTGTTTGTGCAGAGCCTGGCCTTGAAACCGCGGCTTTTATTGCACCTGTCACTGCTTTGTTTGCGAGGTTTTTAAGCTTCGGGACGCACACACACACACACACACACACACACACACACACACACACACACACACACACACACACACACACACACACACACACACACACACACACACACACACACACACGCACGCATCAGGCGTCTCTTTTTTTCTTCGTACAGCTTGAAAAACTGCTGATGCGCCTCTCCGCGATGTATCGCCGCCACACTTCGCTGTTGTGAAATGCGGTATGATGCGTGCGTCTCTATATATTATATCCGTACAATGACGCTTAATTGAGTACGTTTCGAATTATGAAGCACCTACATGGTCAACAAAGGATGTCGTACGCAATAAAGGTTTTGTTAATAATTCAAACCATCCGGGGTAACATTTCATTACTATACTTAAAAGTCATAAAGATTTCGTATTGGTTCTCTGCGCAAGAACGCGAGCCCGACTGGCCACAGTGAAGGGTCTCATTTCCTTGGGGGTGAAATGCTAAGCACCCTGTGTGATTTAGATGCGTGTTAACCATGTCTAGGTTGTATTTCCATGCGTGTTTGAGCACTTGCTGTAAGTAGCAAATGAATGCAATGACTTCGTACTATTTAGGGAACATTCAGTAATGATTCGCTTTGGATTCCAGAGAGCATTCAGGGAGCGTAGACGTACGCCAAGCTCCCTACGCTGATCCTCCGAGAGAATTAAATTTCGGCGCTTTGATTCAAAAACCAGGCTGAGCGACGCACATCCAAAAAAGGTCAGAAGCAAAGTTTTTTAGGGGCGAAGCTTTTTAAAGCGGCACCCGTTCGTCCCTCGTCGTAGTACGTAACATGTATTACGCTTTGACCTGCAAGGTTGTGCCGGTGGAAGATTTCTCCTGTGCGTTGTTGAACAATGAGAAATTCGCAGCGTGCGTGTTAACTAAAAGCCGAATTCTCCTGTCTCTCATTCCCCATTAGCAGCCATTGACATGTACATTGAACACTATCTGACAAGAAAGGGTTGCTACGTTATACTCGCTGGGCGTAACCTCTTTGGTTTTAGAAAGGTTTAGCGAGTGTTGGGCCGCAGTGCCATGGATACAGTGAACTATAGTATATACCATAAACTCGAGGTGGTTAAAGGTGGGAAGTAGACACGAAGCGCAAGCCGTAAGAAAGTGTGCGTGTGGAACCTCTCGTTTAGTCCTTGGAATGTCCGCTGGATGGCGGTGCTTCTATATGCGGAATCATAGATCGATAGACCGATGAACTGATCGATCGGTCGATCAATCAATCAATCAATCAGTCAGTCAATCAATCAATCAATCCGTAAATGTCCGCCTTGGTGGCTATAGAATATATGATGAAAAGATGCGAGATGGTGGTACTTGGAGTGTTCACTAGATGGACGAATGGACTCACAGACATATGCATGGACGGACGCACGGATGGCCACACGGACGGATGGACGCATGGACGGACGCAGGGGCGGATGCATGGACGAACACAGCTAGGGACGGACGCATGGATGGACGTGTGGACGCACGAACAGACGCCCGCACGGGCGGGTGGATGGACGCACGGATGGTCACACAGAGGGACGCATGGACGGACGGAAGCAAGAACGAATGGACGGACGGATGCTTCGCCCCACTCTTCATCATTCACCCCGTGGATGTGCTGCCATTTTTTTCTTTCTTTTTTGACCCTAATTTACGCGAAGAACGCATCCGTGTTTCGAAGAACAGTCCGCGTTTCTGGTGAAACATGCTACGTTGCCTCCTAAAACTGCAAGGGTCTAACTTCCCCTGCCGTTCTACTGGGATGGTCCGACAAGCAGAAGGGATCAATATATGCACGCAATGCCTTACAGACTAACAAAGGACCACCACGTCTACCCTGCCAGTTTTGACACCTGAACGCCGTCAAAATCCTTGTAACTTCTTGTCCCGCCAATGCGCGCTGTTGCACGTTCAGTATATACTGTTGTGACTCGCGTCTGTGGGCGCCATGCTGGCCATGAGAAGCATAACCGGGAAGCATTCCCACGTCCAGAACACCAGTTCTCTCGGAACGAGCGTCCAGCGGCGGGAAGCGACGAAGGGATGAGAATGTGGTAACTTCCGACTGTTTGTGAGCCAATATCCCTACGGGCACTTCCTCCTGATGGCTTGTTAGGCGAGACGGCGAAGCAGACCGACCGCGCAGGTCGTGTCAAGCGATTAAAGTCTCTACTCAATGGATGCCCTTCCACGGAAAGACAGCACCACTAATCTAACCTTCGCCTTGTTCCGGGAAGGAATCCATTTCCCTTCTCCTTATTGGAACTCTGACCGGAGGAGCATTGCGTCAGGAGATGCGACCCCTATTCGACGACCGTGTGTTATTGACTTATGCCCTGGATGGTGGTATCTTGTGTGTTATTGGTGCTTCAATCAAGGAGTAGGAGCCCGACAGGGCTTAAAACGACGTTTGAAGGTGCTACGTTGCTCTGAATCATGGTTTGACGGTTCATCCACCACGCTCGTGGTTTGCGGAACTCCTAACCTCTATTCTGGAAATGGTAGTTAACAGTGTCATAAACCTGTTTGTTTTTCATTCCCCAACTTGTCAGCATCGCTTCCTCCACCCGAAGTTGCGCCACACTACCACAGGAGTCCCGGTTCGACGTAACCCTGACATCTCGGCCACCCACGTCAGCGGGGAAGCGTCGGGTAGACCCCAGTCCGCAACAGTACAAACTGACCCGCCAACAAACCTGTGTTGCGACTTGACACGTTGACGTTTCCACACTCTCAGAGGTATTACTTGTGAAAAAAATGGGGGAGGGGTGGCAAAGGTGAGCTTACCTCTTTTCCCGCGCTCTCCAGAACTCTTCCAAAGGGCAAGGGGGATCTCGTCCTCGCGAGACGCATGCCTAAAATCATTTTATTCTCCACATAAGCCTTTTAAGCGCTGCGCCGTGCTCCATACCGGGCTACGCCTTCTTCTGCTTTTTCTAACCGCTACCACCGCCACAGGAGCCTTGCGCAAACAAGCTTCCAGGTTTTTGTGACAGCGAGGACAGGTTTACCTCGAGTGCTACACTCAATGCGTAGATTCTATTTAAAGTTGAAGTTCTGGGGAAAAAAAGAATGTGTTATGTGCGATGTCAGTGCACTTTGAAGAAGACATATCTCCCTCCATTGTTTTCATTTTGATACGTTTGCTCATCAAAGAATTCCCTCGGCGTTTTTATTTTTATTTATTCAAGTTTATTTATTTTTCGAAGAACGGAAAGGTAAGAGCTGTCACAAAAATCTACTACAGTGAGTAGCTTGACGAAGTGGCAGCCCCTCCTGGGTAAGACAGCAGCAGGCAGTGAGTAGGACAAGTGATAATAACATTGAACAGATTGCAATTTTAAATCGTTCACAGACAAATCAGCTGCATGTGACACTTCGGCGTCTATGCTTCTTCTCTGGCAGAAGAGTGAGATTTCCGTTCTAGGAGTTTTATGCGTCTCTAAAATAGCCTTGGCGCGGCCTTCTCATGAATTTGTGTCATCCATTGATCCCTTCATCTTCAATATTTCTTTCGACCTGTATCTGTAGACCTACTAGTGTTTTCACTATAGATATGATTCCCATCTTTCGTCGTCTTCGTTCTGCGCATACTAGCTTCACATCTTTTGGCTGTATATGCTCCCTTGATGCTTTATGATGTTCCTCGAGGACTTCCCGAATTCGCGAAAGTCTGAAAGCTTTCAGACTTTCGCTTGCCTTTTACAGCAGATCATTTGTTTCTCTTGCCTTATTCATGTCGTCATAAGATGTATGTAAGAGCTTATACTGTGCCACCAGTCCATGCCCGTTATCTTGCTTACTCTCCATGAGTGGCATTAAGAGTTTGCCTTGGGGAAGAAGGGGGGGGGGCATTTGTTTTTTAACTCAGCTTGGAGAGGGGGTGAGCGTTGGTTTAGCTTGGGTGAGAGCAAGTGTCGCCTTTTGAGTACACCGACCTTGCACTAGGTTGTTTATGGGTACTAATCTCGAAGGGTAGCCACACAAGGTTCAATGAAGGCTCCTAGGTGCAGCTTAACCCCCATAGCCTTGGCGAAATTGTTGATCATTTGCCGCTGCTGTGGGAAAAGTACCTACTGGTTAAATAGGTACACGCGCATTTCCGGCCTGGTGCTTGGCAGAACGAAGTTCATAGTCGCTTGGGAGGGCACCCACCATGTGGGAAATTATCGGCGTGTGACCGCCAGTCCTAAAATTGAGGTGATCTTTTTTCTCTCTCTCCCTCTCTCTGAGCAGACCTGAAGGCCAGTGAATACTGATAAGATACTTCATTTTGACACTATGAAGACAATTTTTTTCATGGTAGACTCACTGACATTGACACTATCGTGACGTTAGAATCCTGTGTCAATTCTAGTGACTTCATGCACCAGTATGGGTAGTTGTGATGGCGTCCTGCAACTTGTAATGGCATCGTACCAAAACAAGTCTACAGTGTGGCCAGCGCGCCTGTGTGACGGAAGTCAAAACAGCACTTTAATTTAGTTCTGAATAAACCGCGTAGAAACGGGACACAGATTAAACAACACGATACAGGCTCTAAGTATGTGTACGCACCAACAAGCCCGCTTGATCATCATTTCACAGTTTTTATAATTATACGTACGATTGGGAATGTTTTCGTGATTAGACTCTAAATCTTGGATGCCGATGTCTGCGCAACAGCGTCCTGGCCGGGCCCCTTGCAGCTTCTGTCCAAAGCTCGTAGAATTAACGCGTGACACTATATTCAGAAATATCCTGCTTTCCCCAAAGGCAGGGGGGTTACAGCTTGAAAAAAAAAAAGGTCTGCGTTAAAAAAAGCTTTCGTCAGACACGGCCACAAATCTCTCTCTTTGTCGAACTCCCTAATGATATTTTACATTTATGGAGTTTAACGGAATCCGCTTGTGACTATGTGGCAGGGATAGCACGACTGCTCATCGGCTGCTGCAACTTGTATTGCTCTGCACCGCTATAAACTGTACTAGAATATAACTACACTGTAGCACCACATCCGACAAAAGGAAAATCATAATTTAGTACGTCGTAATAGTACAAAGTTTTAACCAGGACGCTTATCTGTGCTTGCGGAGGGAGAAGTTCAACTCCCTCCCCCATCTCTTTTTCAAATTTGTACACTTTTAATGTGTACATTTACGCACAAACGCGCAATTGCAAGCACGACCATGATAGCGGTCCGACACAACTCCTTCTCAAATCCCTGAAAAAAAAATCCAGTTACGCCCATGGCATCGGCGAGAACAATAAAATCTGGGGTTTCACGTCCCGAAACCACGGTGTGATTATGGGGGACGCCGTAGTGGAGGGATCCGGAAATTTCGACCATTTGAGGTTTATTAACGAGCAGCTAAACCTAAGTACACGGGTTTCTACCATCTTCGCCTCCACCAAAAATGTGACCGCAGCTGCCGGAATCGAACCCACGACCTTCGCGTCAGCAGCCGAGCACTGCAATCTCTTATACACTGTGGCGGACATCGACGAGCGTTTAATCGCGGGAAGTTAATTATTGTCATCGAAAGGCGTCGTTTTTTTTTTAATGCAATCTTTATTTCGCATTGAACGTTATGTACCTTGCAAGAATTGAAGGCAGCTGCAGATTTATCAGAGCGACACCTTTTTAAAGAAAAGTAAATGGCTATGACTGTAGAGTGTCAAGGGACAAGTGTGCTCGCTTAAGAGTTGTTTCTATGCGATCTACGTGCAAGTAATACAATAATTATGTGTATCTTTGAATGAGTATGTTGTGCAGAATATATTGTTTCGGTTTGCGCCAGTTTGAGTTCTCTGACTGAATAAGAGCGCGATTTTGGGGGCTACAGGCGGTTGCAATTATTCTCGTTTTACGCCCTTCTACCACACGAAAACTCGTCAGCGGAGTTTACGAGATGAAGAAACATGAGACTGGACCGCTAAAGCAACAAATTCTCCGTGCGATTCCAGCCGTTGCACACCAACTTTACAAGAGCCGTGCTCACGTCCAGCTGCGTCTTCTCTAAAGGGCAAAAGCCGCACGCTGTCACCACAGCGGGGACAGGCCAAGGCATCTACGCCGCAGACGTCACTCACGTCACCTATTGGCTTCAACCACGTCTGGCTGCTGAGAACATGCGGACAACATCTGCCGGTGACTGTCAACGCTCTTCGACAAGCAGACCCTACCCCTCGTAAAATTTTACGGATTTGAGAATGTCGTAAGGGTCAAGTTAAGAGAAAGAGGAAAACTTTCAATTTGCACAGTAATAAGTTGGCTGTCGACAAAAGCAGAACAGGCCACTTTTATCGTGAGAACGAAGAGCGTTGGCGAGCATACTTGAAAGAGGGGAAAAAGAAAAAAAAAGAAAGAAAGGTATGGCGGCGGCGGCCTTGAAAAAGCTCCCGCACAAACTTGTGATGACGTGGTAGGTCTGCACAACGTCTTTACGTCAATTCTATTTATTTATTTTATTTTATTTATTTATTGAATACTGTAGACCAAGAACTGGTCCAAGTAGGGCAGGTACAAGAGGCAGAATATAAATACAAAAACACATGTGATAACATAAGAATATATCACGAGAAATAGAATAAAAAACTTGTACTAACAGAACGCATAAAAGTTAACATGGCAAAGTATTATATAAAAAAAGAAACAGAACACAAATTGACAGTGCCTATGTTAGCTCTAAACAACAGAAAGTTGGCTGAGATCAGTCAAGCAGTTTCACTCTGACACAGTACGCGGAAAAAAAGAAAATATAAATGCCTTGGTTTTGGTAAAATACGGGGTTAAAGAATGGGCGTGATGATGACGTGTATGCATGCCTAGCGGACAGAGGAGATACATATGCACTCGGGTCAAGGGCTAACTTGTGATTAACTAGCAGATATAGGAAGCTAAGGCGGTTTCTTTTTTGTCGCAATGAAAGTGCTTCTATGTTGTTAGCAGTCATGAGTTCAGTCAGCGAGTCCGTAAGTTTGAAATAGGAATAAGCAAACCTAACAGCCTTCCTTTGTACTGATGCGAGTTTCTTAACGTTTGATTTAGTAAAAGGGTCCCATACAACACATTATTCTAGTTTTGGTCTTATGTGAGTATAATAACTAAGTAGTTTTATGTTAGAAGGAGAATTTCTCAGTTTATGTTTTAGAAAACACAGCTTACGGAACGCAGAAGAACATACGTTGTCTATGTTAGTGTTCCAAGACAGGTCATTATTGTCACGCCTAGATATTTGTAGTTTTTTACCTGTTGTAGTGAGGATGAGCCGATTTTATAGGTAAAGTGAAGGGGTGTTTTTGAACGAGTAATGAAAAGATAAATTTTTTTTGTGCGTTCAGTACCTTATTGTCACTACACCAGACTAGTAATATCCCGAAAGAGCACACAATCATCCGCGAATAATCTGATTTGAGTTTCTGGTAATACTGTGTTTGCGATGTCCGTTTACATAAATTAAAAATAACAGCGGTCCCAGGACACTACCTGCTTTGAAGTAAGCTGGCAGTCCTTTGGTGGTGCTGCGCAGCATTCCACGTGCAGTGACGTATAGAGCGATGATCTGGTCGTTCCCACGGCGTCCAGTTGAGACTGTGGAGCACATATCGATCGACTCTGTCCATGCAGATGAAGCGTTCCAGTAGCAGCCACGAGCGGCTCCGAGCACCATGACACTGGATCTTGCAGAAGGCATATGATCTGCCCAATGAAGACAAGCGGGTTTAGAGCGATCCGCATGTTTTCGATGCCGCCGTGCCCTGAACTCTTATAGCCGTAAATATGGGTCGTACGAAGTGTGTCTGTTTCAGAACGGTGGGATATTAGGCTTGTTAAGTTCCAACAAATCGCATGGAGCCTACATGACCAAAATAATATAAGGTAACGGAACAAAGGAATAATAAGTGCGTGCTCCACATTCGCGTACCGGCGTTAGGATTCGCGCGAGACCAGCAAGAAAAGGATGATCGACCTTGCTGATATTTTAACATCAGCTTCGTACCCCAAAATTAATGCTAGAGAGTAATTTTTGAGGTTATTTCTTATATGTTTACACTGATTTAGTGCTCCTCTTTATCGTCCCTTTACTTCAGTCCGCCCTCGCGATG
The DNA here is from genome assembly GCF_013339725.1 of Rhipicephalus microplus. Taxonomy (NCBI): domain Eukaryota; kingdom Metazoa; phylum Arthropoda; class Arachnida; order Ixodida; family Ixodidae; genus Rhipicephalus; species Rhipicephalus microplus. Next base: position 169,242,408 of record NC_051166.1, on the reverse strand, counting down.
TGGACGCCTCCCGGCTTTTACTCCGAGATGCGCAGCAAGACTTTCAAAGAACGTAATTACGACCGTAAATACTTTTAGCGGTCGATGTCGATTTGAAGCGTCTTCGATCACTGCTGCAAGCGCCTTGAATTGTGGTTTGAAAAGCGCCGCCATTCCTGAAAACTTTTGGATTATACACAGACGGCTGACAGAGCTCAAGATTAGCTCGCAAGTGTGGGGTAATTGCTAAATCACTTGCTAATGAGTCAATAAAAGGTGATAAGATTCTCACAAAAACCAAAAGTTACTATATATTTATTAAAATAATAGTATGAAAACCATATAAAGTTATTATATACAAATTAATATGTAGTATGAAAATTAACGGATTCCTGCGCAGGGTTACAGGCCTAAATGATGGTCTGTGATTTACATTTTGTGATATAGTGAATCAGTAGCGTATAACCAGGGGGTTCCCTCCCTCAAACGCCGAAATTTTTGTTTGCCATTGCATACAGAGCACAAATGACACTCTGCCATATCTGCCTCGCCGGCCCCCTTTCAGATCAGGGTAATAAACCCCCCCCCCCTTTCCCCGGATAAACATTGCTGCCTATACGCCCCTGTAGTTAAAATGTTAGTTCGTGTAGTACCTTGTTTCAAGCCTGTCATTCTACACTGAACAGCGCGATTTTATGCAACCCTTGCAGGAGTGTGACGCCAGCAACTCGTAATACGTCTGAGTGCCACCCACGCACTTCAAACTGCACCCCCTGTATACCCGCCCTTCCACATCATCGTGGGTATTAGAAAAAATTGCCTCGTCTAGAAGTATTAATGAGAGCTAACACACTGCCTAATAATCTGCAACAGTTGTCTGTAACAGTTGTCTGTTCTCATTAATATTCTTTCCAACAAAGAAAACGAGTCCTTAAATTTACATAGTCTAGAAGTAGAACGATACAGCATGCGCGCTCACTTTTAGCTGGTTTCATTACACATTCGAACACATTTATTCACCAACTGCGCATGTCAAAACGATTGTCATGTCGATAAGCTGTCATTGTTATTGTAGAAGCGGTTATGAATTCGATGAGGCGTAAAAAGCGCTTGATTCTGTGTGTGGTGATTTTCATGTCTAAAGAACCTTCGAACAATCACGCCTTTTCCTACCAAAGGGTAGGGTGTGTGTGTTTGTGTGTGTGTGTGCGCGTGCGTGTGTGTGTGTGTGTGTGCACACTCACTCACTCACACGCATATAAAGAAAGAAAGAAACAAACAAAGAAAGAAAGAAAGAAAGGAGGAAATAAAGAAAGGAGAAAAGAAAAGAAGAAAGGAAAAAGGAAAGAAAGAAATAAGGAAAGAAAGAAAGAAAGAAAAAGAAAGAAAGAGAAAAAGAAAGAAAAGAGAGAAAGAAAGAAGGAAAGAAAGATAGAGAGAGAGAGAAAGAAAGTATGTAAGTTTACAGCCTTCAGTAGAAAAGCACGAAGAAGGTAGGAAGAATTTTCTTGCTAAACCAACCTATGACACCTGAACGGTCAACAAGGGGATATGCTACAGCATGTCTTTACTGATTGGTCAATTTGAAGAATAAACTACTTAATCGAACGCTTTCCCTGCGTCTTTATAGAATCGTGTTTTATAAGGTGAAGTGTAATTATAGAACTTTGTAATGATACAATTTGAGAGTTTAAAGCTGTTCGACAATCATGCTGATAGGCACCCTGCATCCGTCAACAGCTTCTAACATCCAGTCGTCCGCAGTGCGGCGTGCGCTGAGGGCGAACATCGGCCAAAAATGAAAGCAACAGGAGGTAATTGAATCTGTACCCCCTCCGCCCACCCTGAAAATTGAAAACCCTATGGCTATGTCTCCAGATAGCTTTGAAACTTATTTTACATATAGTGTCGTACAAAAAGCTTGGTGTTCCTGCTTTTTTATTTATTTTTCATTCTTTAAAATGTAGCCAATGTGGTAAAAATTAGTACATTAGTTCAGCCTTTGTGTTCGATAATTGTAAGCTGTGGAGAGATGGTTCGGGGACGGTGGTACAAATTTGTCGCTATGACTTAGTGGACCCGGGAAGAATCGTTGTAGGCTCAATATAATATCGTTGTGGCGTCCTTGTGGAATTAGTTGTCAAGGCCAGGTCAAGGCCAGGTCAAGGCCGGGTGAGCTAAAGAAATAAGTGAAACTAAGGGAATGCAATGAAGCTTTGTAACCCTCGAACTTAACGTAATGCAGTAAACGTAACGTAACGAAGTAAAGCAAATAAAAAACAACAACAAATCGAGAGATTCTGTTTCTTATCTTTATCTGAAAAACAAAGGGAAATGCAATGCCAGTTTATATTTCGGAATAAACATAGCATTCCGGGTCATATAGCTTTACTACATTCTTCTTGAACATTGTATAGTTGGGTGCTATCTTTAAGGAGAAAGGACACACCAGTTCTTTATCGTGTTTTTTTTCTATAGCAGTAATTAGCTAACAACCCACTTTTCTAGGCTGGAAAGCTCATTTGCTCGAGCACCCAACTCGAGCACGCAACGGTTAATTACTTGGCAACGGTTTTGTAGCACCCTGTCACAGTTTTGGTTTCAGTGAGCACGGAGTGAGACGGGAGCCATGAGTTGTTTTCGAAAGATACGTAACGACTAAAGGTAACGGCAATGCACTCGCTCGCTGGATTCCGTGCCGACCGGTTGTGCCCTCGCGATCTCCGACGACAGCGCAGCTCTGGCCGACTGGGTTGGTCCTACGCCACCTCCTGACGCCGGTCCCCTATAGGACGACGACAGCGTAGCTCTGGCCGACTGGATTAGCCCTACGCCATCTCCTGTCACCGACAAGAGCTCTCGCAAGTGGTGTCCCATCCTCGGACTCCTGTGACCGTGTTTCCATCTTTCCTATCTCTCTTATATCGTCGCTCACTGTCCTTGCGCATCTCTTTCTCTCTCTCTCTCTATATATATATATACCTTTGCTCCTATCCTTTTAATCCCTCCTTACCCCCATCCTTCCTGAGCTACTGTTTAGGTGTCGCACTTTGAAGCAGACAGTTACGGGGCTCACTTTCATCTTCTTTTCTTTTTAAGAATCACATAAGAATCACATAAGAAGTTGTTATGAAAAATAGTGCTCCGTGGAATTACAATACGTACGACGTTGTGAGAGGGATCTGCAAAAGGGTCATGGTTTTTGCTCTGACGATCGGCAACAATGTCTTGTGCATGCCATCACATGTTCAAGCAAGGTTAGAAATCAAGCAGTGTGGCATAGGAAGGCTTGCTTTGGGAGCACGCGGGAATACCACAAATCAAGGGGGCACACGGTGAGACAGGATGGACATCGTTCGAGGGCAGGTAACCTAGTTGCAGGATAGAATCCGAGAAGCGATCGAGAAAAAAACGTAAAGGAGCGTTGTGTTATGAACATTTTCAGCTACTTGTATACGAAGAATGTCGATACAAAATGAAGAAAGTGAACGAGAAAAGTGTCAAGCACATGTTTAAACAACAGCAGGATGCCAAAAGGAAACTTCGGGAAGCAGGTGGAGGAAATGGAGATGGGCATGTGGAAAATGGGGACGCTTACGAAATTGCCACTGGGGACCTACCGAACTTTCAGGCAGGAAATTGCAAGAAAAAATATATACGAGAATTCTCGGGGCAGAATTCTCTGCTGTTTAAAGCCCCTGCAGGATATAGCCAGGACGGTAGAGCTGCACAGCAAGACGTATCCAGCCAAATACCATGGCATAGACACGTTATGTAGTGCTTATGGGAGAGGAGAAGGAAACGGCTGAACATTTAATGATGTTCTGTAGAGGGCTTTGGGGTTTTAGTACAGTGAAGGCATACTAGACTTTAATCTGCTAGAACTGACCAAGAAAAGGTTGTCGGATTGGTGGCTACAGAATGTGCGAAGGGCTAGTATGCCCGCCTAGCTGCACCACAAGTGTATCGCAGGCTGTGTTACAATCAAGGCGCGAGTGAAATTCAATCCTTCATTACATATTGATAGTGCTTAACTTCACTATGTATTATGGCTAGGCCACGTGAGCCGCCGGCCGATCTAAAGGGTATACACCCTTCACCATTCATCCATCCTTCGTGTAAACATAGCTGACTGCACGAGCACAAAAAAGCGCGTGCACATGGTCACCGCGTTGACGACTCCTTTCAGCACTAAGTATGAGTCACCCCCCCCCCCACCCCCGTCAAAAAACAAAATGCACCGCTGAGTCAAGAACGTGTGCCTGTGTACTTCCGCGCTCAGGCACTGCGCCGTGCTTCCGACCGGGCTGCAAAAATTAGGTGCCTTTCTCCTCTTCTAAACCACTACCACCACCGCGCAAGTGTGCCCCCTCTTTCCGTTGAAAAGCTCTGCTTAGGGGACAGCGCTCGAAAGGATCGCGGCAGCCAACACAAACTCGTGACGCAGGTGGCGGTTGGTTAACACAAAAACCAAAGGTCTGTTTCGCGTGCAGTGGCACGACACACACTTTAAAATTGATTTAAAACATGGTCTGTATGCACCGTACTATCCGTTGATATTTCGTAGATGATGCCTGTGTCCGTTCTTTAAGTCCGGACGCTCATGTGACCAAAGCGTGGCAGCCGATCACTTGTGCGACTAAATAAACGCACTCGGTTCATGAACTCGGCAGTGTTCTCCGAAGGTGGGCTATTGGGGAAGACATTCCGCGGACTTCGAAGACAGCATGTTTGTTCAGACGACACGACGCCCGCGCGCTCCGCGCGCTTGCGATCTTCGGCGTCAGCGTAGCTCTGGCCGACTGGGCTCGCCCTACGTCACCTCCTGCCGCCGACGACCTTCGACGACAGTGTAGCTCTGACTTACTGGACGTGCTCTACGCCATCTACAGACGCCGACAACATCTCTCGCAAGTGTACCCCGTCCTTGGACTCCCGTGACCGTGCTTCCATCTTTCCTGTCTCTCCTATCCCCTTAGTTTGTTCTCGCTTCTTCTTCCTCTTTTCTACACCTTTCCTCCTACCCTTTTATCCCCCTCACCCCCATCCCTTGTGAGCTACTGTGGTGGTGTCGCTCATCGAAGCAGACAATAACGGGGCTCACTTTTCTCTTCCTTTCTCTTTCTTAAGAATCACTCACACATACCGTTTCATTAGAGTCTTTTAGCAAGTTACAGAGATACGACGAGGAGCGGTATCGTTTGACGGTACCGCTCCTCTTTTCCCGGTCGTTGTGGGCCAGTGAATGCACCCCAACCCCACAAATGTTTTTCCAAGAATCGCTGCGGGGTTGTCACGCCTCATTTTTGCCCGTGAGCCTAGGCATTGTTAACGAAAAACCTGTGGTTGGGAGGACGCACTCTCATTGAGACTTGGAACGGCAAAAGCACAACAAGATACAGAGGAGGAGCGTTGTACTTCCGCGACTTGCCGAAAGACTCTATTTACCGAACTGGTTTGTGGACAGATCAAGTACTGCGATACATGCAGTTAGACATACGATATAACGAAGTATTTGATTTTCTCAACCTTATATCCATAGAACACCATGCATTTTAAACATCACTATAACAAATCTTGTATAACCTGAAGCGAATTCACTGGTATTGCGTTTTTTTTTTTCGGATTCACGCGTGATGTTTTGTGGAAAGGGCTGCTCACCGGCTCAGCGTGAAGCCGCGGTCACCGAACCTCAGATTCAGGAATGCGGCTTTTTTTTTTTCACTTTCATGAAAGTAATATTCTTTTTTGTGTTGCTTTATTGCCAAACATTCTTCCATTCTTCGCCACTATACATCACCTAAAAAGACCGAAGTTTCTGTACAACGAAGTGAATTGCTGATTTCACCGGCTTGGTTATATCGAGGTTTAATCGTTTTTATTTTTCCGGGACTGAACTAGAGCACGAACCGAACCCGTATCTTTTACTCGATTCGACACTCTCGTTAAAATGACTTCATATAATAATTACCCTCATGCTCGCTTGTGAAACGAAAAAAAAAATAAAACACATTACAGTCCGCAACGCCTTTTGAAACAACCACCCGTTTACAATAAATCTGCTCATTTTCCCAAGAGTAAGTGCCTCATGAACTGACGATGTTAAGACTTTCATTTAATAATAAATATTATTGCCTGTGGTGACCAATGTACATTACAGCCCCACGGAGCGAAGGGAAATGATGTGCAAGTTGATGACAACGGAAACGAAAATGGCGAACAGCATCGTACATACTCCAAAAAAGGTTTTCTGTCTCAAAGATTGAATGACCTACCGTTGTATACTATGCGAGATTAAAAAAAAAGAAGATTCTTAGTCGTAGTTTGATACTTCCATTTAATGTTTGCCAGAGGGCGGCTTTGTGTGAAAAATAATTACCCACAGCTTCACGTCGTTCAAGAAGGGTTATGGTCACGTTTAAGAAGGGTTATGGTCACGTTTAAGAAGGGTTATAGTCATTAATTTTGCATGTGATAACTCACATGACCTTCGATGTTGCTGTTAATGTGTATTTTTGTAAAATGTGCATGAATAAAGGCTAACTGTGGCCATTACCCCAACATACCTTCGTGCTTGATTTGTATGTACACATGAAAGTAAGAACTAAATGAAAATAAATTCATAAGTACAAAAAGGAACCCAAAGATAAATATGAGAAAAAGGGGGGGGGGTTAGTAGAGACCGATCAAGAAAGCAGTAAACTGAATAACATTCAAATTACGTAGCGTGCGTAATGTTTCCCGCAGGTTCTTTCTTCCCTTCTTTCTTTCTTTCTTTCTTTCTTTCTTTCTTTTGACAACACATACCTTTTATTGAAGCTGAAGCTGCTGATGTGGCTAATATGTCCACACAATCGTGTGTGGTGTTTCAGACGAATTAGAAATGTGCTGTGTAAAGCTTGACCAAGGCACACAGTTCATATACGCAAATATGAAAGGTACCTGACTGACATTGAATTTCAATAAAAGGTCATCATCATCATCATCATCATCATCATCATCATCAGCCTGACTACGTCCACTGCAGGACAAAGGCCTCTCCCATGTTCCGCCAGTTAACCCGGTCCTGTGCTTGCTGCTGCCAATTTATACCCGCAAACTTCTTAATCTCATCTGCCCACCTAACCTTCTGTCTCCCCCTAACCCGCTTCCCTTCTCTGGGAATCCAGTTAGTTACCCTTAATGACCAGCGGTTATCCTGTCTACGCGCTGCATGCCCGGCCCATATCCATTTCCTCTTCTTTATTTCAACTATGATATCCTTAACCCCCGTTTGTCCCCTAATCCACTCTGCTCTTTTCTTGTCTCTTAAGGTTACACCTACCATTTTTCTTTCCATTGCTCGCTGCGTCGTCCTCAATTTAAGCTGAACCCTCTTTGTAAGTCTCCAGGTTTCTGCTCCGTAGCTAAGTACCGGCAAGATACAGCTGTTATATACCTTCCTCTTGAGGGATAGTGGCAATCTACCTGTCATAGTTTGAGAGTGCTTGCCGAATGTGCTCCCCCCCCCCCCCCCCCCATTATTATTCTTCTAGTCACTTCAATCTCGTGGTTAGGCTCTGCGGTTATTACCTGCGCTAAGTAGACATAGTTTTTTACAACTTCAAGTGCACTATTACCTATCTCGAAGCGCTGCTCCTTACCGATGTGTCGTTTAATTAATATTATTGAATGAGCGAAGAACTGTTGTAACGCAAGCGTGTACTTAGATTTAGGTGCACTTTGAAGTACACCAGATGGCTATAATTCCGGAGCCCTCCACAACGGCGTCACTCATATAGTTATATTGGGGTTTTGGGACGTAAAACCTAAACAATTATTAATTATGATTACTTATAACACGCGCACACTTGTATAAGTGGAATACTTACTTTTTACATCATTGCGTTTCACATGTGCACGAAGAGACGTTCGTATTTACCACAACTTTACTTACCATACCTCTTCTTTTTATCTTGCGTGGTATAATATCACAATAGCCAGTCATGAGTCTTTCAGATGATCGTTCGCTGAATGGATGCATTCATTGCTTTTGTTTGTGTGACTTCCTGGTCCCCTCAAGTTATTTATGACAGCCTTTTACCTAGAGGACCCCCACTTTGTAACATTGGTACTCAAGTGTCGTAAGTTGAATTTGAATTCCTGCCGAAATGCGGTAACCACGGTTGGCTCTTGAGCCATGACCCGCCATTCAGCTTTGCAAATGAAAAGAAAGAAGAAAAAAGTCGGCAACGAAGACGCCTGTATCCATACAAGACAGGTAAGCTGTCAAAAGCACGCAATCAAATTCGAGCTTTCTATACACGTGCAGTTGCTCTGCTATAATACTATGCACGTATTTGTAAGCCGTTGTGTACTGTCGGGTTTTAGGAGATGACGAGCACTTCTCCGTGCCTCGGTGGTTACCGGAATGTTTATACAATGCCTCCCGTAGAGTCGCTGTAGCGTGCCTCGAAGATGCTGAAGCACAATAAGAGAAGATTAACTTTGTTTGTTGTTCCACATATTTATGGGTATTAGACAGAAGAAGCAATACGTTGCTCACGGAAGAGTGATCTAGCCAGAAAGAGAGAGAGAGAGAGAGAGAGAGAAAGAGAGAGAGAGAGAGAGAGAGAGAGAAAGTCACAGTCACCGCTGAGGCGTACTACACGCACAATATAAATATGTGGGAGTGATTCTAACAGAAAATCTTTCCTGGACTAGCCAAATCGAATACATCAGCGGGAAAGCTCTAAAAAATTAGGTTATTTGCGCCGTACTTTAGCTGACTCTCCCCGGGATACCAAACTACTTCGGTATAAAACATTTATTCGGCCTGTTTTAGAATATACATCTGTAGTTTGCTACCCTCACAAGCAATGTGACCTCAAAATACTTCATAGCGTCCAAAGTGAAGCCATCCGCTTCATAAGCCGAAAATATATACAGCCACAACTTCTCATCATAACAGGCCCTACAATCACTAAACATTGTATCGTTGCATTCTGGTTACCGAATTGAGTCTTTAAAACTATTATATGCAGTTGTCAACTCCTCCGCTGGCATCCTTGGCGGTAACAACATAGTATTTATGAACGAAACTTGCACCCACAGCTCTCACAACTTGAAGATGAAGCCTTTATTTGCTCATACAAACACATTCAAGTTTCGTTTTTTTTTTTTCGTGTACTATAGAGCTTTGGAATTCCCTACCGGGGATGATTCGCTCAGCTACCATCAAAATATTTCACTTATGCCGCTACTAACCATTTCAAACATATGTAAGTTCTTGTTTGTAATATGCAAAGTGTTGTTTTATCGCGTATTGCTCTAATGTATTTTAGTTTTATACTGTTTTTTTTCTCTGTTGCTTTGGTCCTGTATTACTCATCCGCTCCTGCTATAGCCCCGTATTTGGTCTGCAGCATATGCAAATAAATAAATAAATAAATAAATGAATAAGTAAATAAATAAATAAATAAATAAATACGAACGCACAAAAATAACATACATTAATCATGGTTTAACCGTACAGGCCTTCCAGAAATTATTTATGAATACGCCCTTGTGCCAGTAACAGGTAAAAATTCCTGTATTTCGTGTATAGCTATGCGTAACTCACTGGTGCAACCGGAGAACAAGAACGATGGTACCCTCGACAGCGAAGAAACACCGCTATGGGACCAAATTAGATGTGAGCGCTCGGCTTCACCGCATACCTCCTGTTTACGAGTTTTCATCACAAGCTTCCGTCCTGCCCTGACAGTAATAATAACAAAAACGTTTATTGATATCTCTTTTGAGGAACATGATCAAGGTTAGCCACGGGCTTCCCAATAAGTCTTATATGAGGGTTAACCGCTACTGAATGACACCAACGGAACATATCTGCTTGCCGTCATGTGGCGCTGGTTGGGATATTCTTGATACTGGATGCGCTCAGTTGGTTAATTACATAATATCAATTGCGCATAGCTTTCAATCATGTACTTTCGTGCCAAGTACATTTCGTTGCGTAATGGAAGGAACCCGAGACGACATATTCCATTTTGTGTGTAAACACATCATGCGTGTTGTTCCACTACCGGCAATCGTCGTTCTACGTAAATCGACATTCCGAAGCGGCGCCAACACAGTATAAGTATTACACAGTATTATAGTTGTACGGCGAATTCTGCGGGGCCGTTGGCTCGCTCGCTGAAAACCTTTTTAGACATGCCTGACCGACAGACTGCCCCTATTGCAGTATATAAGCTGTCATCTACTCTGCGTTGCTTGAATCGTCAAAAAAACATCGGAGAATGAACCGAGCGTCTGGGCTCAGTCTACGAGAACGTTTCGCACATTCCTTGGTGGATTCGTGTTTTCGCGGCCAGCCCGGCAACCCTGAAACCTAACACACCGATGGGTCGACTGCGCGTGGGATTCCACGTCATCGCACTGTGCTATAGTTGTGCCGGCACTGCCGTGCTGTCACGCAGTGTGTTGTGTGTATTTCTCCCTCACCGTGCGATGCACTGGGTTTGTCTTTTCCCCTTTCCTAGGTTCAGACGGAGGCGGCGGAGAGGAAGATGACGATCTCGTTGGAGTGTCCTGGAGGGCTCGAGGTTGATAGCTGGCTCCCCGCCGTCGTCCTCATAGCCGATTTTTGCCAGTGAGGAGACGCGTTTTTCGAGATGGAACGAAGGTTTATTTACATGATGGAAGAGAAAATACTGTACATTAATTCAGCAATTGTTTACGAAATGTCTTCGGCTTTTATAGCCCGTCAATTCCTTAGACGGCAGTCCGAAGAAGGCGGTGACCGCTGTTGCCACGAATCAGGTGACGTTAAGTCTCAGTGATCCACCCACCAGAAAGGGTGCAGATATTAGACCACTCGGCTGATGAGGAACACGGGCGCAAATGTCCAATGGATAACGCGGGCGCACCACACAATGACGCATCCGGCCAATGCCTTGAAGGCTTCGCAGGGCGAGGGGGTAGAGTCTGGTGGAGAGGGAAAGTCGAGCTCCTCTGGGGATAAGATGGCCGCTGATACGATCATCAACAGTGGTCCATGGCCACGTTCTGCTACGATGTACCAGACGTTTCTCAAACACGGCAGTCCAGGTGCACGATTCCTGAGAACTGCTACTGCGACGCCTTATGCTTCCGAACTGTCAGTCCTTTGTCACGACCTCGTGTAGGCGACAATGACTGTGTGGAGAGGTTGACTTCATGAGAACTGCCACAGTGGCGCCGTCTCATGCTGTTCGACCCCACCGTCAACGAAGGGTTGTTCGCAAAGCTTCGTCGAGTACCTCGTCACCCGGCCACAGCAAACTGCCTGTCCCACCAGCAGGACAGCATCGTGCTTTTCGCTTTCGACTGGGCGCCGATATCGGGGTGAAAGCCTTCTCGCAGAGCGGCTCACGCACAATGGCATCTGCTAAGACGAACTGCCAGGCCAAATGTAACAGGAATTGTTTTCCCTTGCAAGGAATCTTGGGAAGACCGAGGATATAAAACACCAGCGCAGAGACGATCGTGTGTGCTTCATGATTTTATGTTGTACCACGCTGCCATAAACATCTAAATACTGTATATAAACGTTCTTACTACCAACTCTGGCTCCTGTACTCGTCTTTTTTGAGATCCGGATGGCCCCGGTCAGGACCGCGCTACCCAAAGTCGCCGTAGTGGACTTGGTGGGATGTCTTGACACCTCGTTCCTATCAGTAGTTGACTTTTGCGGCGTACAAAGAAAGGCCGCGGAATTTTAAATAAAATCACGTGACCTCCCAGCACTCTCAACCGTGCTTTGAGCAAAACAACCAGCGCGGGCCGTGAATTGACCTATCACTTATCAATAAAACAATGAACCATCTCCCAGAAGAGAGCCCTGATGGGATGCGAAACAGCAGTGGTCCGCATGGCGTTGACCCGGTTGAAATGGGCGTCGACGTGGGTGCTGGAAGAACGGTTTGAAGACAAACTCGGGTTAAACCCCATAAACGCAAAAATGCATGCGACAGCGATGAGCGATGTTATGAGCTACGAAACATGGCGTTTGCGCGATGTGTCGCGTGGTAGTTCTCGCGTGATTTCTTGGTCCTCCAGATTTTGAAATCGTCGCCCATCACCCGGAAGTGATGTGCCAAAAGCACCGGAACAGGGTGTACATGACTGGCGTACTGCCAGTTCTCTTCATGCGCCGAGAAACCACCACCTCCTCTCATGCACCTCTCCGCCCTAGTCACGTGTGTACAACAAAGAAATAACGAAATGTTTATGCACCTTCATATAATATAAGTGCTACAAGGTAATAATAAACCCATTCCGTTTCATTATACAACAACACATTTTATTTTTTGTATTGCATATTGCCAACTACGCGTAATTTTTTGTGCGAGTAGACGGCCTCATGCCAGCAACAGTTGAGTTCGCTCGCCGAAGCCGTCGCGTGAATCAGGTTTGCCTGCGCAAGCGAATGTTCGCGCGAAGGCGATCTACGTCGCGTCGCTCGTCGCTGTTGCGAGCATTTTCGCGGTTATGGGGTTTGGCCCTTCTCAAGTAAACGTTTGTTTAAAACGCAAAGACACGGGAGTCGGGACGCGTTGACGACGCTTGCGCTCGGCTTCTTTGGCTCGCGTTTCGTCTGCGTTACCCACAGGCCATCTGTATTCTCAGCGCTATTGGTGTTCTTGACTCGCACATCGTCGGTGGCGCTGGTCTTCCACTGCCGACACTCGCGTTCGGCTTCCCTGGCTCACGCCTAGCTGGTGTTGACGTCGCCATTGGCGAACGCGATCGGCTTCGCTAACCCTCGCGATGCCGGCGACAGCCGGGGAAATGTACGCGCACATTAGCGGGAAGCATGCCGGCGCGATCACGCAGCAAGCAGCGGCGGGCTGTCCACATTGTCGGCGTCGCGAGATTCTCGAGGCGCGCGTATACGCCTCAAGCCGCGAGCCGGCGGATGCACGCTTTATAGCGCGCATCCGCCGGCTCGTGGCTTCTTCTCGCCAACAGATGGAGAGAGGTGGCATGGGTGAGATGAAGCCCACTGGAGGAGTGGGCTCAAGCGTTGCGAGCGGTGGAGAGGGTGAAGAGAGAGAGAGAGCGAAAACGCGGCGAGCGCTTGGCAGGAAAGGGAGAGAAACGTTACCGAGCACTACTAGGATGGCGTGAGCTACTTGTCACCGTTCCAAGACCTGCGGCGAGGGGAGCGGTGCGGACGGAGGGACAGCGTTACACAGGCCAGCCAAAGAACTGCTTCGCATCTAAGATATGGGATTTTACGAGCCAAGACCAAGACATGACTATGAGAAATGCCGTAGTGAAGGGCTCTGGAAATTTCGACTACATGGCGCTCTTAACATTGTGTCGAAGAGAATAAACGCGGGACCTCGCAAAGCAGTGTGCAGTGACCGTCAATGCTGCAACAAGAAATATTCCTCAAAATTGGTTTTATCTCTCATTTGCAGTTCCGAGGTGAGGGAAACAAATCACAGTACCACCGGAAAGTATTTTTTTTCATAGAGTTTCCTACAGTAGTACCTAGAGTGAATCTGGCGCTAGTGTCTACGTGGGCTCCTTCAGCAGCGCGTGTACCCTCATGGGAATGATGGTGTAAGTGCAGGCTTCGGATCTGCTATGGATGGATTACGTTCTTGAGAATCACTACGCTTGTTTGCTGATCATAAAACAAAGCGATATGAAATTATATCCAACTGAAACTTGCTTCAATTTTTTGTACGCAAAATTTTCGCAAAAGGTTTCTGTAACCTTGTGGTAGAAGTGAAACCTGGAGAAATTGAATCACCAGGTTTGCGTCGCTCTGCCATTGCGTTCCAGATTTGGCATAAAAAATAAAATATTAAAAAAACCCTAACAACAAACATGCTTGTATTTCGCTCGAAAGTACGCCTTTTAATTTATGAAAATAACAGTGCATTATCAAGGGAGAACCACGTAGCGTTTCGTCTGCTGCGATGCCAGGTGCGTCTGTCCAAGTGATTTGCTCCCAACGCACATCCCATTGTGTTCTGAAGTCGAGTCGGAGGAGCATGACGGTGCGTCTAGTTAGCTTCGCCATCGTTTAGCAGTCAATTCGAATGAGTTTAGTCAAGACGTGCTCGTGAAAAAAAGAACACGAACTTGATGCAATATCCTGCTCTGACATGAGACGCTACACATATATGCACAGCGGTTAATGGGCGACGCTTCATTTGAACTGTCAGACACGACTCGTAAAGCTTTGAAGCCGCAGCAAATCTCAGACATAGTGGTCTTCAGCCTCTTCGAACGACAAAGGCGCTGCTTCAGCCCTTTTCACCACACCCTATATACTACCCGCGCAACATGAAGAACGAAACTGAAGCTAAAAAAAAATCTGTAGACAGTTCATTAGCTAACGCTATCCAATCCGAAGCCTGTACTTCCGATAATTCTCATGAGGACACGGTCGCAGCGCCAGATTCCTCTCTAAGTATTATTGTATGAAGCTCTATCTTTTTTTAATTTTTAGTGCCAGCTGTTGAGAATAAGAAAAACCAGAAACTCGCAGTATACGGCTCCTGAGCTTGGAAGTTGCTGTACTTTTTTGAGGCCCAGTGTTCACCGAATACACTCAGACCTGCTAACCCTACCGATAGACTTGAGTATGGCACTCGAAAACGGTTCGAATAAATCCCAAGCGCTTCCTATCGTTACTTCTCGGGAACAAGCTAAGTCAAACACAAGCAACAGTTGAGAATTTTCGGGTCACACAGGACACATTGAGGACTTAATCGATCCGAGGTGGGCGGCAGATATCTTGACAGCAGCGACGATGCTGTTACGTAGCAGAAGTCGCTTACAGCCGTGCGCTGATTGGTTCTCCATTCGTCGACTCGCTTCCGCGGCGTCGACGCCGACGTTGCGGATATCTGAATCGTCCAGAAGTGGACGTTTCAGCCATCGTCTCCGGCAGCGTCGACGCCGAGTGACACCGGTGTACGAAACGGCGGCAAAACGCTGTATATAGTTCGGCCTTTTAACGTGCACTGACATCGCGAAATAAACAGACCTCTACCATTTCACCTGCATCCAAATGCGACCGCCTCGGCCGGGATCGAACCCGTGACCTTCGGGTCAGCAGCTGAGCTCCGTAGCTGGACGACTTATAGCGTTTTTTAGAGACGACGGTGCCAGGGCCCGGAAATTCCGACAAGCAGCTGTGAAAGCGGTTGCAAGAAAGATGCGCAAAATTAGACGAAGTTAAGGAAGACACAGAGGTACACAGGGAACGACTGTTTTATTTAATTATTGCTATGGTTGAAAACTTCCTTTATAAGTTGTTAGAAAAAAAGTGAAAGCGTCCCTCCGCCGTGGGAGAAAGAGTGCGTTTGTCCTATCTTCGTAGGTTGTACAAGGTACGTGAAAGAGGATGAAGCGAAAAAATAAAGTAAAATGGGAAAAACAGTCGCTGTGTACACACGCGAAGGACAGCCCACCGAACGTGTTTCGCCGACACACACGCATGCACTCAGGCGCGAGACATTGAAGCTTTGTCTAATTTGCGGCCGTGGTACACAGCCTCTTTGACTACATCATGGTGCCCAGGGTACTTTACGCAATGACAGCGAATAACGCAAAACCTGCCACCCCACATGAACCGCAGAAAAATAAAGGTAAAGAAAGGAACAGGCAAGCGGGCAAGAAGGCTATAACACACGTCAAACTCTCGTGTTTTGCAGACACGTAGCGCCACCTATCGGCGCAGTTTTGGGTAGTGCAAAGCCAGACGCCCCTGCAGTTTGCTGCGCAACCAGGTGCCCAAAGCGCGTGCGAAACACGAATTGAGCTAAATATTATGTTTGCGCATTCAACACCCGGAAAAAGATAAACGAATTTCTCTCCTTTAGTCGGCTGTATCACCGAACCGCCATGAAGTGCTTGCTGGAATTTACTCGCCAGAGCGACGGCGAACAGAAGAGGAGACGCAACAGTTACGAAGAAAGACCTCAGTCGACGCTGCTGTTGCATTGTGAATCGCCACGGACGTAAAGGACTTCAGTTTTACCGATTTCTCGCGAAGCAGAACGGTGAAAGTGCTGGATACGCGGGACGTTGCGAACGTGTGCGAATTACTCGCGTTCTCCACAGCCGTGGTCGCGCATGAGAAAGTGCGGTAATTTTGATCTACTGGTATTATTATTGATATGAAAGTGAGTAAAGTGAAACTGAACTTTTATTATTATTATTATTATTATTATTATTATTATTATTAGTAGTAGTAGTAGTAGTAGTAGTAGTAGTAGTAGTAGTAGTAGTAGTGAGACAATATGGGTATATATAGCTCCCCTTATGCTGCGCTGACGCGCGACTTGCCCCCGATTTGCTGCAGTATCCAATCGATCACTATGCTATAGCAGTGACTAGAATTTCCTTGCTGATTGTGAAGCTGACGACGTCTACTTTTCAGGGCAGATGCACCGGGCCTTCGGCGTTGTACGCCCCGGCTGTCGTATAGATGTTGGTTGCAAAAAAAAAAAAAACAACATGCGTTCCTGAGAGACTTCTTGCGCTTCGTGGGAGAGCGCTGCCGTCCGCGCAAGTCGCACACTCGCGGAAGTGAATGCCTGCGAAACAAACGCACGATAACGTATCATTATAAGATTTCAGTTTTTTTTTCGGCTGCTACATGTAAAGAAGCGTCTACGCGGATATCGCCTACTTGGAGCCTTCTATCTAGCTGCGTTTGACTGTCTTGTCGTGTTTCGAGTGTATATACCGCGGCCTGATCACTTTTGGGTAAAACTTATTTTTTCCCTGTACGATATCTCGCCAGTTATCGGTTGTACACACTTGTGGTGCATGGGGACTATTATGCACATTTGACTATTCACCTATGCAAATGTAGCATCAATCTGATCAAATAGTAATAACTTCCGGAATTTTAAGTACCTAAATGTATATAGCCGTCAATTGCTACCACCGTATCCGCAGCTCTGCCGCGTTTTCTATGTGACCTCTTGAAGTATATGCGGTTGTACTTCGGGTATATTGTTAAAGTGCCACATAATATTAACAATTTTCGGAGCCAGGTCCTTGTCCAGGAGGGGGGGGGGCGAGGGGTACCCCCCCCCCCCGAGATTCAAATGGAGTGGGGTGTTTTGCGGGAAATATTGAATAAAAACTAGGGTTATTTAAGGCCTCAAACAAGTTCAACTTCCCCCTTGGGGGAAAAAAAGAATTCCTGGCTATGGGCCTGGTCGAGGCTTCTCATCCCAAAACCATGCACGTTGATTACTATATGGACGTCGTAGTGAAGTGCTTCGGTAATTTCGACCTCCTGGGGTTCTTTAACGTGTTCCTAAATGTAAGCACATGAGCCTCAAGCATTTTCGTCTCCACCGAAAACGCGGCCACCGGCGTCGGGATTCGATCTCGCCACCAGCGCGGGCCAGCACCAGACCTACGTGGTGAAATACCATTTGAACGTATCCTTGTTTTGTGTGGGGCTAATTAAAAGTTTCTGCTTTCCCGCTCCGAGTGGCTGCTTCGTGATGCCGCATACGCAGTTTAATCGCACATTGTGTACACGCTAATTTTACGAATTCTTGTTTGTTTTGAAATTTTCAAAGACAATACTGAATTTTTGGATATCGTGTTTGGTATGTAGAACAATCGTAGCCGCTGGCCTTGAATATTCCAAAAAGAGGATATAACTTGCCCAAGATATTCATACTCATAAACGACTATTAAGGTACTGACTACTTAACTCTTTCATTATTTATATTATAGTTCATTTCGCAGCTGACGGGCTGAACCATGTTATGAGGCTATTTGATTTGATTGATTGATTTTGTGGGGTTTAACGTCCCAAAACCACCATATGATTATGAGAGACGCCGTAGTGGAGGGCTTCGGAAATTTTGACCACCTGGGGTTCTTTAACGTGCACCCAAATCTGAGTACACGAGCCTACAACATTTCCGCCTCCATCGGAAATGCAGCCGCCACAGCCGGGATCCATGTTATGAGGCTACAGGCACTAGAAAGAAACATGGGCGCGTGCACTTACTGCTCCCCCCCTCCTGTTTTTTCTATTATAACGATATGCTATAAGATTACTTCGTCTACTCACAAGCCTTCATGTCTTAAAATACGCGGTTATTTTAGCATGCCCTTAAGCAGTCTTGTGCATATAGAGTTCTTATCTCGCTGAGGCAGTCACCACAAGGAATCGTTCATGCGTTGAAGCTACGGCCAAGTTAACCCGCCTACCATGATGTTTCGGGCAAGATGTATAGTTCACAAGCCACGGGTGACACCCATATTGCACTGCAGCTGTAAGCATACAGTTTCGAGTTAACCGGTTCACCACGCCAAGCGAACTCGGCCACGAGGGGGGATGGGCAAGAAAACAGGCATAATGCAATTTATTTGGAGCTTGCAAGCTCTTTCTGTGTGTGTGTGTGTGTGTGTGTGTGTGTATGAGGGGGGGTATATGACGAAAAGTTTGGTGGGAGGGAGACTCGAGCCCCCCCCCCCCCCCCCCCGTAACTTCTGCTAGTGTCACCCCTGGCTGCTCCGAAGGTCGCGGGATCGAATGCTGGCCATGGTGGCCGCATTTCGATAAACGCCAAACGACAGAGGCCCGACGTACCTGGAGGTGCACGTTAAATAACATGGTAAAAATTTCCGGAGCCCCGATGGTGACTACAGCTTCATTCATACTTATATTGTGGTTTTGGGTCGTAAAACCCCAACAATTTCAAAATATTATGTACTATCCAAATAAAAAAGAACACTAACATGTATTAAGTGCATCTTGTATCCATCGTATCTGGCAACGTACAGATAAAAATGCATTTTGTCAACTTATATTACCAAACAACTTGAGGGATAATGTAATCCATTCACACCAATCGAATAGGAGACTCATGCGGCATCTTGCCTTCGCTTTCATTATCGGCTAATGAATCCGATGTCTCCTTAGCATGTGCACGTATATACCCTACGCGATTCGAATGTAATTTTGTCCGGTTCGTGTTTCAGTTGTACTTTCATGCATTACTTTTCTTTGCTCGCCGTCACGACTCTGATCGGGGGTTCACTATTATTTTGTTCAGTATTCGCCAGCCACATACGTAGTATATTTGTTCGTTTTCCAATAAAGAATTCCGTTGAGCGCCATTCCTATATCACGCCATGTGTTCACACAGTAATCGTTTCACGTCTTCGCACGTAGCTACAATAATGCTACACAAGTAATACTCCAATAACCAACATCCGTCCGCTGTTTCGGTGGAGTGTTCTGTTTCAAGATTCCAGCAACGTTTTTTTTTTTTTAGCGCGTATCGCTCAACGTACAAAGCCAACTGTCCATTTGGCCGCTTCTTATTCATGAGCGTTTCGGTGCTTCCCAAGAGAGGTGCCCTAGATTAGCTTTATTCCGGTTATCTTTCGGCGTGAATGAGAGCCGCTGCAGCTACCACCCCCGCGAGGCCGTCAGGTGTCGGCCAGGGGTCGAGGATGACCGCACTGTGTGAGGCCCCGCTTCTCGTCGACCCTGCCGCGAATTCGGCGCGGCCGCTCGCTCGAAGAGGGCACCGCAGTCAGCTCTAGAACGCGCGCGCGCGCCAAGGTCCACCGGCGGACCGCGCGCGCCTAGTCAAAACAGGCGACGGAGGAAGGACGGCGCGACAGACGGAGCTGCCATGTGGAGCTGCCATGCGGGCCTGAGAAGGGGAAAGAGGAAGGCTCGCTCCCTCGCTCATGGCTTCTGCTGCTGCACGTGTTTTAGCGCGTGGGAAAGTCCCGCCAACAATGGTCCCGCGGCGGCCCTCGAAGCGGGCCGCCCCCCTCTCGCCAATGCGCCGCCACTCGCGGCCCAACGGTGCGACGTATGCAACGGAGGGCCCCTGCACGGGCCTCCTGGTTGGCTGGCCGCTGACGTCACCCACGACGAGGTCGGTTTCTCCGCGCCTTTTCAACTCCCCACTTCCGCCCCCCTCGACAAATCTCACTTCTTTATTGCAGTTTTTTTTTTCTTTTTGCCACCACCACTGCTATTATTATTGTTGTATTGGCTCTTACAGTGCATGGACGCGTGCAGTCTTTATTTCATCAGCCTCGCCTCACTCTTTTCAGCGCGGCTCGCGTGTTGCGTCTCTCGGCGCTGTGGAGCGCACCTCTCTCCACCTGGCGTTGCCGCCTGTTGATTTCGAAAACCGCCGAAGGAGAATTAAAGCGCGCACGTGTGGGAGACGTTCAAGTTCACGACGGGATACGAATCGGTTCTTCGAACGCGGATGTTGCGGCGCGAGGCCGCTGTTTAAAAGGAAGCGACTGGGAGGAGGCGACAATCAAAAGCGGTGCCCGAAATTATCGCGCTCAATGAAAACGCGCTGACGTGTTGAGTCGGGGCGCCGAAGGACCAGCAAGGCTGGCTGGGGACAGGTGGTGGTGCCAGAGCGCGAGGGGCGGTGTGAACAAAGCGCGCGTGAGACGAGACGACTTTTGCGCGTGCGTATTGCCGTGCTTGCCAATCGCGAGACGCTTAGCGACAAAGGCGTTCGATTAAGTCTGAACGAGAAAAAAAGGAAAGAGTACTTTCTACGTGAACAGTTCGTTGTATCGAAAGCGATCGAAGGGTGCTCTCAGCTAAGATAACGCCTCCCGGTATATGTCGCCAGGAGGCTTCGAATGCGCGGATGTCAAGTGGTGATCAATCAAACTGCAGTTTACTGGACGCTTGGCACGCGCGCGCGTCTCTTAAACAAAAGCAAACGTCTCGTCGATGAACTGCTGGCCGACCGCAGCACTCGCTTCACACCGTCTTGGCCTGGTTAAGTTTCGCGGCGGTCGGAATAAACGCTGCGAACGTTCTCGCTTTCGTGTCTGCATGCGAACAGTTGCCACGCAGTACGCCAGTAAAATCGATTGAAGAAACAACAACAAACAAACAACATATATGCTGGGATGCCACGCATCCAGGCATTGTAGCGTGACGGTCCACGAAATTATTAGCGAGCTCGCGCGTTCTGCTGCTGGGCCGCGCCCGCGATCTTCCCATTTAACGCATCACGATGCTCCTCAACACGCGGTAAACGTGGACCCGAAAGGGGCGAGCATGCACGATAAGCGTATTTGCGCATGTTCGCCGCCCGACCAGCATACCGTCAGCACGATGAACCTGGAGATCGAAGCATCGCGCTCAGGCGGCTTCGCCACGTGGAACCGGGGCAGCCGCCGCCTTCGTGCTTCTTTGCGCGTGCGTTTTGCTACGAAGAAGCGAGCGCCGCGCTATTGCAATAGTAGTCTCTCCTATACAGCGGCTCAGCTGTTAGAGCCGGCAGTGAGCTCGGTCTTCGTCCTCGTCTACATCATGCTTAGCTCCCAAAACCCGTGCGTTGATTTGTCCAGCGTGGTACGCAATAAGTCTAACGGGCGAGAGAACTACTACAGAGAGAGAGCTAAACAAATCGAAAGAAATGCAGAAAAATACAGAAAGACAAAGAAATTAATAGGCGCAAAAAGAGAGCAAGGAAGAAAGAGAGAGAAGAGAGAAAGAAAGGAAAAAAATAGAAAGAGCGAGAAAAAGAGAAATGCGTGTAGAGAAAAAGAAATACCCCGACCCAAAAAGAGTTACAGAAAAACGGGCACAGAGAAAAAAAAAAGAAAGAAAAAATATCATGGCTGCACACTTCGCACTGGCGGTGCCGAGCGCGAAGGAAGAACGGAGCTGGGTGGCCATATCCTTGTTTCTATTGTTTCTTCTTTTCACTTTCCCTCCGTTTATTGTACCTGATTTTTTTTACGCAACGCTTACAATATTTTCTTTGTATTTCTTTCTTTCTATCTGTCTTTTTTTCGGAATTTCTATCTTTCACCTCCTTTTCTATCTCTTTTTTTGTTTCTCTTTGTCTTGCTCTAAGTTCTGCTATCTGTTTCGTGTCTGTTTCTTTCTCTGTCTTTCTATCTTTTCAAGTTTTAATCTCTCTATTGATCTCTTTCTATCGCTTTCTCGCTCACGTGCTCCATTGATCGGTGCGCGGACTTCGCGTTTATCGCTCGCACTCGCTGTAAAAGCCATAAAACGCGCGTGGTTTTCTCCGGACACCATGCACAGTTTTGACGGCCGTGGCATGAACAGCTACGCTGTTCAACTAAACAAGGCATGCCGCACTTACAGCTACACGCACTTCCTTCAGACTGGGCACCGTGCAAAGCTGCCTTAATTTTAACACGACAGCGTTAAAGAGCGCGATCGTTTCGTATAAACTTCGGCGTTGGCGTCATCGGTCGTAAGCGAAAAATCAGCTTTACGTGATCGAGAAAGACGGCTATAAAATAAATAATAAAAAAATCTGGTTCTCAGGGATCGCACCCGGGTCGTTTGCGTGGCAAGCGGATATATGTTCTATACCACAAAGCCACACCTCTGCGTTTCTTTCTTCTTTCTTTCATGGTATTTAAGGCGTATTTTACATTAAAACATTTGTTTTGGCGTTGTGATGTATTCACTCAGTGACAATAATCGCATAGGTACTTTTATACATACATACTCAGCAAGTCCAGAAAAAAGAGCAAACGTTTTTTCAAAAGATTAGCAAGGTTGAGCACCTCATCAAGATGGGGTGCCAGTCTGGTGTGAAGTCAAGTTCTTCATAAATGCCCTTTAGATGAAAAGCCTGCATACGCATGAAATGCACTCATGAAGCAGTCGTTGGTTCTGCATTACGGTTTCGCATGTGCATTTTCCACAGACTGGAGAAAGAACATACTAAAGGGCACTTCATCAAGATATGCTGGGAGAAGGTAACGTATGGTATATGTGAATTAATGTTAAAATCTTTTTTAACGGTTCGTTGAAAAATGTCTCAAAACATAATGGTAGCTTTGCAGTTTTATTATAAATTAGTGTTTTATTGTCTCTGGTACACCGTAAAGACGACAAATAACTGAAGAAAAAAAAGACCCTTCTTTTGCAACCGTGGTTTGAACGGCGGCGTATTTGTATGAAGTTTATAAAAGAAGGTTTTCGTATAAGGAGAAATATACATTTTCCGGACTCGCTTTAGTACACCCTGGTCGAAATAGAATGAGCGGTAAAGTGGAGGCGGAAAAAAGCATGTATCTTCATATAGTTTTCTGCGTGATAATGTGTATAAATATTCTATGGAAAATCGAACTTTCAGAAACTGGACAGTGATCAAAACGTTGTGCATAAATCTTCACAAACACGGGCGTACAAAGTAATCTTTGGAAAATAATCAGAAACTGGACAACGATCAAAACAAACCTATGTTTGTCCTAGATATATATAAATGAACTAATCTCAGCCCTCTGTCCCTCACTGCATGGTCTGAAAAGGTTCCGTATTATTGTTTCAAAAGTCGAAGACCACATGCATGAAAGTTTTGAAAATCCGATGAAAACGCCGCATGCAAGATCGGGTGCAGTGAATAAGTTGCATTACACGGTAGAGCTTTCCAACTAAAAATGTATTGCAACTTAAGCTTCAGCTCTCTCGAAGATGGAAAAGCTATGTAGAACAGTTGTCCGGACCTGTCATTCAAGCTTAGGAACGCACTCTTTGCCGAAGCACGCACTGAATATACGCATCCATGCACCCACTACGTGGCCTTATAAGGGTGAAGCGTGTGTGCCTTTTGTAGGGTGACCGGCTATACACTATATGAAGTCATTATCATAATCCCATGTTCTGACACCCGATAGAAATGTACGCTTGTACCACACATTATTACGACAATATTTCATGTTGTATTGCGAAGAATGTATACAGAACGCATGCGTTTGTAAAGCATAAGAGTTACTTTCACTGCATTTTCAAGCAGATGAAGTTATTTTCACTGAGCTCATAAGCAGAGTGGTTTGCGTTTCACATGCGACAGGACTGTCTGCTTGTTGCTGGTTATTTTTGAGAAAGAGTCAGCAATGAGTACCAATGTTGACACCGTGGTGTCAACATTAATACATATATGCTGGCAGGTACATATGCTGCGATTTCGTGTTGTGTGGAGTGCCATGGCGAACTATCAACTTGCATGCATTTAATGTGGTTTCAAAGCAGGTTCAGTTATACGAACCTATGTTAAAACCTAATGAACTGTGAATATTTCACTGTGTTACTGGTCGACTTTTCTGTATATGTGATCATAGTGATCGCAGCAATCCTATAATAGTCACCGAGAGACAGGAGTGGTGAAGTTTTAACTGGTATTGTAATGATGCAGGACTGATTGACATTGGCACGTCGCGTCAAGTTACTGCATATACGCAACCTACTTATCTTCATAATTCCTTTCTCGGGAACTTTCATGCAGTACTGAGCCAGTTAAGTTTTCGGATCAATGCGTTGTTAGTCAAAAATTGGTGCAAACCACTGAACTCACTTCCGACCACAATGTGCACTTTGGTAGATGAACTCAGACCTCCTAAGCAATCAGTAATTCAATAATAGAGTTCAAGGAGCGGTGAGAAATCTTTTTGATAAAGGATTATATCTATTCGCTGCTTGGGAGCTTTTTAAGCAAGATGTTCGTGCAATAGCCATAGAAATCGGATTGGTTAAATCGTACTATCGAAAGAACGAGGAAAATAGCTTCTTTAAAAGCCCCAGTAACTTTTACGAGATTGAATGTAAAAAACCAGGAGCTTACACTAATGAACTTGAAAACATTAAGTGCCAATTACAAAATTATGATGCTGCTCGCTATACAGAGGCGGACATGTTCGATCTCGAAACAGCAGGGCTTTGAATTCTGAGGAACCGACACGTCAATCTTTATTTGATGGGCGACATGATGCCATGTCTAAGTTCATTCCTGATCAACGTTCTAACGGCGCCCTTTAAACAACAGACATTATCTGGCACTTCGGAAGGTTCTACAATGTGTTGTTGAGTGCTCTTCTTGATTACCATGGTGACGAAAGCAAAGTAAATTTTGTGTCTCTGTTAAGCCTATTGGCCGAAGGTTATTGCCCAATCATTAGTGGTCCCACTACGTTGAAGGAAATTAAGCAGGCAAACTACCTTTGATCAACTACCTCTGTCAAAAACACCTGGTACTGGTGGTATTCCTGCTCAATTTTACAAATCATTCAAAACGCCTATCAGTTCTATTCTGCTATATATTTAGGAAGAGTTATGACATGAAGACCGTCCCAATGTTTTTGCAGTTACCATACTGTTCTCATTCCGAAAATTACTGAAAAGGAAAAGCTTCGTTCCGTTGAAGGCTACAGGTGAATAGCGTTGTAAAATGTTGACTACAAAAGTTTTGATAAACTATTATCAAGTCGATTGTAGTTTGTGATGTCAATACTCGTTGGTTCTCACCAGACGTGGGGAATTAGGGGTCGCTTCATAAAAAACAAACATACACATGGCTCGAACACTTCTCCAGTATTGCTACGGTTGTAAAGGACAGCTTGCTGCCGCAGGTATACACCTTGCCAAAGCTTTTGACCGTGCCAGTCATCCCTTTCTCTTTTCCCTTCTGGAACATGCAAATGTAGGCTCTGTTGTGCTGGAAGGCGTTAAACGTTGTTACAATAACTGTTCAACTCTGCTAATTAATAATGGCTATCTGTCAAAGCTGGTATGTATTCGTTCTTCTGTAAAACAAGGATGCTATAGCTAGTTCGAAAAAAATTCATACACTAAGTGTTTGAAGTACGCCATGAACAGAATATCGCTATCGCGTTCAACTTTTAAAGACGAAGCTTAAGGGTCCCCCTATTGTTCTTTTTCTTCTGGATGGATAATAATAAAATATGGCTTTTTAGTCCCAAAACGACGATATCATTATGAGAGACGCCGTAGTGGAGGACTCCGGAAATTTTTACCACTTGCTGTTTTTTTTTACGTGCTGTGACATCACCTCACGGGCCTATATCACTCCGCTTCCATCAGAATGTCACCGCCGTGGCCGTGGTCGAACCCACGACCTTCAGGTTCGGCAGCCGAGCACCATATCTAACCACTGATGTACTTAGGCGGACTTCTCGTTTGAAACACAAGAGTTATTGCACATCGCGGGTCTGACGAAACTCAATACAGGACAAAAAAAGAAAGTTTTCAAGGTATTTCTACTAAGTCATAACGTTTAACTAACATCAAATTAGACTAAATTCAGCTCCCCGACTCAAAGTTCTATCGGCAAGAGATTTTATTGGGCTGATTATTTTTGTTTTGTTGCTTAGTGCTGTTGCTTTGGATGATCTGTTTCTTCACACAGTGTCATCTGGGCTCCCTGTAGTCTCAGAAGGGCCACTATACGCTTCTCCGCTGACTGGACAGTATAAGACTTGCTTTTCGCCGTAAGCTTTTCCACCGCTGTTCATTTTCATGAAGTCTTGATTGATTGATATGTGGGGTTTAACGTCCCAAAACCACTATATGATTATGAGAGACGCCGTAGTGGAGGGCTCCGGAAATTTAGACCACCTGGGGTTCTTTAACGTGCACCCAAATCTGAGCACACGGGCCTACAACATTTCCGCCTCCATCGAAAATGCAGTAGTCGCAGCTGGGATTCGATCCCGCGACATGCAGGTCAGCAGCCGAGTGTCTTAGCCACTAGACCACCGCGGCGGGGCCCTTCTTAAAAATCGACTGCCGCGTTAAAGAACACGGTCAAAACTTCCGGAGCCCTCCTCCACGGCGTCAATCATAATCATGTGATGGTTTTGGAACGTTGAAACAATACTGACTGTTGGCCTAGTTGGTACTTGCTTAATGACATGCTTTGGCCGCGAATAACACCCGCACAAAGTAAAGTGTCGTTGAGTGTTCCTTTACTTTGTGTGTGTGTTATTTGCGGCCAAAGCATGGAACGTTGAAGCCCACATATTTTGTTGCTGGTTGTATACCCTTTTCCTCTGTTGAACGTGCGCAGTGAAAGGGTCGTAACAAAGTGCAGGAGCGATGCAACTGAAAGACCGGATCGTTAACCATGGAGCTCTATCGGCTGGTTGCTCTGTGTTGAAGGTGGGGGTTAGATTATGAGATGCTACAAGGAAGGGGGAAAAGACGTTTATAATACGCGGTGCAGCGCGCGACATCCGTCAAAGTAGGTGCAAGAAGCGCAACAACGCATTCAATGCTTCCTGCACTGAAGACACGTTTTGGCCAGCGTCCGAGGATTCTTTCTTTCCTTTTCTGTGACACAGGGCCATTGTCAAGTCCGTTGCGAGTTCTTTCCTGGGCTCACTGAAACGAGGACATTCACCAAGATCCATGGGTGGCCGTCTTTTCGTATAGCTACAATCGTCGCGTGTGTATACGGTTGTTGGCCGTTATTCCCATGAAAAATTGAGTGGGCATTCGTGAAGGCTCTACGCACAGGCGGCGCAGAATCTTTTCATCGGCTCGACATGTTTGCGGCGAACACGAACCTGCATAGAGTGCTATGCAAATACGCTGATTGAGCTCAATGGAAAGACTAAACATTTCGCCGACTCAGTCAATACTTCAATAATGCCAGCAGACGCTGTCGTATACCATTTCATTAACCCTGTGCTCTGCTGTCCCATATAGCTATCTAACTTGCTAATAAATTAGGACCTTATAACGACATGTCTTCTAAGCATGATACTCCACCGCTCAGCTGGTTTATTTCATGTTGAGTTTTTTTCTTTAGCGGGATGCAAAATGTCTGACCATTCCAACACGCCATAACCCTGATCTCTGTCGGGTACATCCGCAAATCATCACCGAGTCCTCGGTCGCAACGCTCCAAGCTCGCCACGGTATGCGTATTATACCTGGCACGCAAGCAGTGAAGGAGAATGCCCGAATAACGTGAAAAAGAGCGGAGGCTCACACCGGCGCCAAGAGCCAGCCGGTTCCGTTAGGAAAGCTGGCAAACAGAAGGGGGCTCCGGAAGCGCCCAAAGACTGACGTAGCACAGCTCGGCCTATAGGTTGTTGAACTCGCCTTCTGCAAAAAGGGTTGATGTCATCGCTTCAAAGCATCCGCAGCGTGTTGGCGCCCTTGAACACTTACTTCCAAAGTAGCCGGAACTGGTCTTGGAACGGACGTGACGCGGGCAGTAGAGGTTGCTTCCTTCCGCATGTGCAAAAAAAAAAAAAAACTTGAATAGAGACGGAAGGAGAGGCGAACGGTGAAGTCAGTCGCATTATTATTGTCCCACCGGAAAAAAGAAAAAGAAAAGGTGACAACGAAGGAAAGAAAACGAAAGACCCCAATTCGCGCGTGTCTGAGAACGTGTTCCTTGTTGACTCCTTCAGTGCGAACATCGACGTCAGTTCAGTTATTACCGCCCGAGGCAAAGTTGAAGATGGAATGACGCAAAACGTAGAAACAGACTTCCGTTCGAGCAACACGTTAAACTTATTTCCGCTACTCCTGTTTTTCATGCGAATAAAAACGGTATCTTATCATGCTGAGCCATGATTTCGCACAACGTCCGTGACGTGTTGCAATGGCTCACAGAACTCTGCGGACGTCACGTGATATGAAACTATTTTGGTCTCGCCATGATTTATATTTAGGGTTTAACATCGCCAAACCACCATATGATTATGAGAGACGCCGTAGTGGAGGACTCCGCCAATTTCGACCACCTGGAATTCTTTAACGTGCAGCCAAATCTGACCACACGGGCCTACAGTATTTTCGCCTCCATCGAAAATGCAGCTGCCGTAGCCGGGATTCGATACCGCGATCTGCGGGTCAGAAGCCGAGTATACAAGATCCACTAGACCACCGCGGCGGGGCTTTTGTCTCCCAATGCCTGAGCACTTTTCTTGCTGGGGTGTGCGGATCTTCAACGGAGTAATGTAACAAATTAGGCTAGTTGCAACAACGACACGAACAGCAAACAAGTGCACGACACAAGCGCTTCATATGAGTAATTATAGTTGAAGCTGATGCAACCATCTAAGACAACTCGAAGATTTAAAGTCGGTGTATTGATCCTGCCCCTTCACCCTGCGAAAGCTTTCTGGACCTAACGCGGTGCGAAACGTTGCAAGCTATTTGCATCTCACCTGCTTTTTGCAAATGCTTCCGCGATCGGCGCATCTGTGACCAAGCGACGATGTCATGTGATATAGCATCGTTATGCGACGTCACGTGATGAGTCGTCACAGTGACGTAATGGGAACTTGGCACATTTTTGGTGATCTGCGATGCGTCATATACTGGCATCGTCACGGGATTTTCTTTCACGTCACTCGTGTTGGCGCCGACGCCGCGTGACACAACCGGCAGTCAGTGTTTGCTTTGCATGCGGTGTCTAAGGCTTTCGCCTCAATATGTTTATTCATTATCATAATTATCATCGTTTATCTCCACTGCAGGACGAATGCCTCTTCCACTAATCTGGCCTGCAGTCCGCCCCGGTGGATCAGCGGTACGCTACACAGGGCTCGGATTGGTCGCTGATCTTAAGGTCGCGCGTTCGAGGTCACATTTCGGTGGAGGCGAAATGGTGTAAGGCCCGCGCACTGTGCGGTGCCAGTGCATCTTGAAAACACCAGATCTCCAAAATTTTCTGAGCCCTGCAAAGGTGTCCATCATAATCATATCATGTTTTTTTGGACGTTATGCCACATACATTGTTATATCCAATAATCTGCAGACACCTCTTTAGGCCACTTGCGAATGTTAAGATTTGAGTATGTATACAAACTTAGTTGACTATTGCACATCACTGTTCTTTGTCACTAAAGCACATCGTACACATATAGCAACGGAATGCCAAGCGTCATTTCTTCCTGTTAATCGAATCAGAGAGCAAATGAGGATATCTGATTGCGCGTCACCCCAAATGCAATTTTGCTGTCCAATTCGCTTCAAGATCTGCATACGTTACGCCTGCATCCCTTTTTTGCACAGCATCGCTCACTTCGTGTCCTACAGCTTCTTTTGAAGCTTCTTTGTTGGGTTCCGCTTCTGACTTTTTTAGTATGCTCGCGAGTGAATTAAGGCACGCATACCTGATTCGCTTCTATAGTCGATCACGTCACCTACAGTACGAACGGGCTCCGTGCGGTATACACCGCGGCAACCAGGCGTGACACACACAATTGGCGCCTGACTGCACGGGAACCGTGCAATGGGGATTCGCAGATGTCGTGGCTGCTGTCGGGCATCCATGGCTATACGACTGCGCCATGTTCACGCGGAAGCACTCCACACACGATGACTGACCATCTGAAAACTCGTTCTTCAAAACGGGACCAGGTATGAGAGATACACTTTTCTTTTGCCGCGGCTGTTCCACATTATCGTGTCCACGCAATGTATTGTATTATGCGGCGTGAATCGCCATTCAGATGGCGGTTCGTGATTGAGAACCACATGCGTCGTATACGACACGTATAAGCGCTGGCGGCACATACGAATGGCCGAAGAGGCCGATAGTACCTGCGTGAAGAGTTTCCGGACTTTACCTCGTTTCGTTATATAATTATAAGTCGAACACGCTTAAGACGGGACTGCAGCCAGGAATTGTTATTGGAGCGTCGTCCCTGACCCTCTCCCACGACCTCCACCCCCTCTTCGCGGGCGCTAATTGTATGAGACCACATTATATGTCCATAAGATCGAACGAAGTCTCATCCTGCTATTGTTCTCATTATATAGTCATAACAAACAAGCAAACAAACAAACAAACAAACAAACAAATAAGCGAACAAACAAACAAACAAACAAACACATTCTTCTACGTTGTAAGAATTATGACGGACCTCGAAAGAAACTTTTACAAAAACTAAATTCTTCGGAGAAGCGACCTCCATTAATTGCAAAAATCTTGGGTCCACGGCCAAAAGTAAAGTTTCAAGTCACTGCAGCGCATGCAGTCGTTCACTTTTTTTTAAACTTTATTTCGTAATACCCTCCGAACCAAATGCATTATGGAGAAGGGTGAAGCACAATTTTTTACTCATACGATTCTCATACTCATACTCATACGATTTACTCATACGATTTTACTCATACTTTCTGGGAGAATCAGAAATATTTCAAAAGTACTAAACGAAAAAAAGTGCATTATTGTTCTTATTAATCGGTGTGTTTCATAACAGCATTTGTGTGTTTCACTGCGATATCTTTCTGAAAACCTTTCTTAAAACAGTGCAGTTCTTGAGGGACAAGATCACCTTTGACATTTTATAGAACTTTCATATTTTGTGTGGACACTCAAATTGGCGTGATTACTAGTGTCTTTACAAACTCTGTGTGGTGTGGACATGTTTCTACCTGGTGTGGGACACAATTTTGTGTGGTGAGGACACATCTCCGTATTGAAAAAACACGGACTCATTGCTTAAGTGTTGTGATATGTACGTATGTATAGCCTTGTGTTTGCTACAAAATATGCGATGTCGACTTAAGTGAAAGAGGAGTAGCCCGTGTCACGCATTGGCACCGACCTCTCCTTATACGCATTTATTAAAGAAAATATATTATTAGGGAAATCGCGATAAACCAAATTTTCATCCAATTTGGTTTTCCGGACAAATTCGTTTATGTTAGTCTACGCATCAGTGTTGATTGATGACGGGTGATAGCGGGATATTTATTCTACAGTGACTTCTTTTAAGCAGTTGGCGTGGCCCTGGTGAGAGTGGCTGTCGTTTACGTAGGCTTACATTTGGCACGTGTGACGTGTCGCTAAATTCAAACTGCCGACCGTTCAAAAAAAAAAAAAAAACAATACTGATGGAAGAAGGGGGCAAAAAAGGAAGCGACGAACTTCAGGCAGAGGTTTTGTGCCCCGTCGCGGTGGTCTGGTGGCTATGGCACTCGATCGACTGCTAACCTGAAGGTCGTGGGATCGAATCCCGGAAGCGGTAACTGCATTTCCGATGGAGGCGGAAATGTTTGAGGCCCACGTACTTAGATGTAGGTGTGCATTAAAGAAGCCCAGGTGGTCGAAATTTCCGGAGCCCTCCACTACGGCGCCTTTCATAATTATATCGTGGTTGGGAGACGTTAAAACCCAGATATTTTATTAATATTATTAGTTTATTACAGAGGTTTTAATATAATTCGAGGGCGACGAAAATGGTCACATTTGACATCTTGTCGCGTGCGCGTTCGCATTTCTTCGCGGTTGTGTTTCCGTGCTTCATTATGACATATACAATCGAATTAAGAAAGCAGTGGCACACGTGAGAAAGATATAGAGAGGGGTAGGATGGGGCTTGCGGCATTTCAATAGTCGCTGGAGAGTATACACATGCACGAAAAAAAAACATGCATATGTATCGTGATGTGCGCAATATACACGTACAGATTGGTTGCTTTATTTACATCCTCCTTTTTTGCTGCATATGCTTCTTCACTAGCCGCCAATCGCGTTTTCCGCTACGTTTCTCCCCATTGCTATTTCTTCGCCATTGCGGTGCTGAGCCTGAAGCACGGCTACAAGGTTCGTGCTGACTGTGGCGGCACTATTCCGTTGCAGAAAAAAAGTAATAGAAAAAAGGATCATATACATTGTATTTTCGTTGCGTATCACAGAGCTGATGGCGGTAGTAATTAAATAGCCTTACAAGAGGGAACGCAAGCTGCTCGCTGTCATTGACCTCAAGCCTTCTTGTCGGCTGCATGCCATATGGGAAGTATGATCTGCTGGTGCTGTGCTTGAATCCACAATCCCTCCACCCCCTCGAACTTCTTTTAATTCGTAACCCAATCCTCAGCGAGACAGCGTGTGACAATGAGGGCAGAGAGAAACCACGAGTGCTCATTAACAACGGCGCAGGCTTTCTTTTGAGCGACACAATAAATACGTCTATATATAGGGTGAACAGTCGTGTGTATATGCGTCGTTATCTATACTGTTGTCGTGTACCACTGACTTCTTTTAGTTTTTTTTTTCATTACTGCATGATAAAGATATATAGGCTGCTTGAGCTGTATACGCAACCAATTAGAAGGAAGGACGTAGCACTCAAATTTCAACAATGATTACGTTACGACATGATACGTGCGTACAATCGATCGATATGTGGGGTTTAACGTCTCAAAACCACCATATGATTATGAGAGACGCCGTAGTGGAGGGCTCCGGAAATTCTGACCACCTGGGGTTCTTTAACGTGCACCCAAATCCGAGCACACGGGCCTACAACATTTCCGCCTCCATCGGAAATGCAGCCGCCGCAGCCGGGATTCGATCCCGCGACCTGCGGGTCAGCAGCCGAGTACCTTAGCCACTACACCACCGAGGCGGGGCGATATACGCGCGTATACACAAGAAAAAAAAAAGAAAGATTGGTGAATCCGGCGGTGAAAAAATTCCTTTAGTTGTTCAATGTCGCTTAAAAGCACCTATAATGTATGCTGTGTTCTTGAAATATAGATTGCTCCGATTAAATAGCCCTTTCTTTTATTGTCGACTGTGGTTGCAATGGCAATATATACCAGGTTTATTTTGCAGAACTTGCATCTGAAAACATCACCTTTGAGTTCCTGTTTGTGACCCATATTTTTGCCAAAAAAGTTCGCCATATAGTTTGATTTGTTGATTGATATCTCTAGGGTTTAACGCTTCAAAGCCACCATATGATTATGAGAGACGTACGCCGTAGTGGAGGGCTCCGGAAATTTCGACCACCTGGGGTTCGCGATATAGTTTGAAAAAGCCAACGCGCACTGCGCGACTTACCCGCCACCACATGCAGCACTGCGATATTTCAACACGCAGTAATTGGGCTAGTAGGTGTTCTGTGACGAGTTGGACGATCTCGTGGCGTTATATTTTTACCGCAACTGTCGCACCAATTCCGCGGGACGTTTCACCCGACTGTGGCCGATAAGCTCCTGCTATAAATGCGTCCAGCAGTGTGCGATAGCGATGAGCAAATATGAAAAATTCCGTGGTTACCATGAATATCGGCAGAGCCTCGTGACGAACGAACGCTAATGTGACCCTACTGCTGATTCATTCGTGTGGCACACATACCAACAAGCAAGACACTCACGGGCCGTTGTGCGCCTGCTACGCACATACCTTGAGATCAGCGGGACCCCGTAGTGAAATAGCATGTTTGCTGTGTTTTTTCCGCTCTTATATAGTCGACACCTCGATGACCTCCTATACGATGGGACTGTCTCGCATTGCCAAGACATCAGCGGCCAACCATGGACATTTATAATAATAATAATAATAATAATAATAATAATAATATAATAATAATAATAATAATAATAATAATAATAATAATAATAATAATAATAATAATAATAATAATAATAATAATAATAATAATAATAATAATAATAATAATAATAATAATAATAATAATAATAATAATAAATTGTTGGTGTTTAACGTCCCAAGATCACCATATGATTTTGAGAGACGCCGTATATACTCGTAGTGGAGGGCTCTGGAGATTTCGACCATCCGGTGTTCACATTCACAAGCCATATAAATCGGACGTTCGATTTTGCGCGCCGCAGTCTTTTTCTGGATTATTCTTTTTTCTTGCGTTTTCGTATACATATTTACGCACACATATACGGTGAACGACGCCAGCGGTAAAGTTCAGCCGAGAGTGTCCACATAATTGCTATCGCAAGAAAACGAATAAAACTGCGGCCTCATGTATACCCACCATGCATGCAAACGCAGATCTTTGCACGCTCCAGAAGAGTTGCCAGACGAAGGATGGCAGCACCCACTGAGCAATATGGCGGCGCCCAATCGCAATTCCATAAAACGCTCTGTGTGCTGGCAACACTGATAAATTACAAAGATGTCTATGCTGAACGGGGTCAATGCGGCACTTTCGCTTTGCGCTGAGCCAAAGTTTGTTGATTGTAGCGTCGGATCGCGTGGCTTCGTGGAAGGCGAAAGTGTGCTGGCCGTTGACCGCATTATTATTATCGGTATAAAGTATTTCACTGGCGAAACAGCGGAAATAGTTGCGCTCTGCGTTCAAACATCGAGCCCCTTCGGCGAACCGCATCAGATTTACTTCAAGTGGAAGAACCTGTCTAGCGAGCCCGAGGTTGAAGACGACAAATGTCAATGCGTAGCGGGCCTCTCCGCAAAAGTGCTAGCACTTTTGCCCTATAGCTGCGTTGCTACACTGCTAAAGGCAAGGCATTGACAGTTTTTGAGGTAACTACGCTGCGACTCGCGCTGCGGATTGCATGTATCCCATTGGGTTCCGTTGTCCCGTCAAAAGCTGAATACGGATTCCGTTCCCTTGATTACAAAACGCAGCTATGCCTGGGCCAGCGTATCTTGAGATAAGGCAAATCGTAGTTTCGATTGAATATTATAGGAGTGCGCCTTTCTTTTCGTTCGCCGATCCATATGTTATTAGATTTCTAATAAATAAGATCGTGTGCTTCCTAACATTCACTTGTTTGTGTAGGCAGTAGTTGATATTCAAAGCAGATATATGCATGCACACTATACGCATGCTACGAATGCACGAACGAGGTATACACACACGAACATACACGCACGTGCGACCTTCGTGTGTGCGTTTGTGTGCGTTTACATACACACATGCGAAATACAAAAATGACCGCAGCTTAACTTTAGAATTGGTAGCACTACGACTTGCGCAGAAAACAAGCATATGCGAAAAAATATACACACACACGATACGCAACAAATTTCCTAAAGTGCTCGCTTATATAAACGAGCTATATGCTCAGTGCTTAGAGAAGCCCGAATATTGGTAAGAATGTACACATGCAACGTAGCGGTGTATACTCACCGAATAGAATTAAGCCGTCGTGAGCGAACTGATTAGAACGAACTACCTTAGTGTTCGTCGCCTGCTTTCCAATGCGTAAGTTTCTGATTTGCGCCGTTCTCCTGTGACGCATCATCTGCAACTTTCGGGAAGTGATAGAACGACGCGTCGCCATCTTTCCACCGCGATGCACCGCATTGCTGCACACTTCAATGGTCTTTCAACATCGCTTTCTTCTTTTTCGGGCTCATGCGTGCCGAAAATAAAGAAACTATGCAGCCTAACGCGTACAACGTGGTAACATAGCTTTTTGTCAAGGTTGACCCTGTTAGTGCCGTTTGCAGGCAAGGGTTAGGAGCGTTTAGTTCGCGAATACGCGCGGTGCTGCGTACAGCATCACTCGTTCGGGGGAGGAAGGGGAGGGATGCCG
Source organism: Rhipicephalus microplus (assembly GCF_013339725.1). Lineage (NCBI taxonomy): Eukaryota > Metazoa > Arthropoda > Arachnida > Ixodida > Ixodidae > Rhipicephalus > Rhipicephalus microplus. The sequence continues at coordinate 169,206,320 of NC_051166.1, read as the reverse complement.
CCAGATAACCGGTGCACTTTGTCACAGTTTCTTTTTGAAGCGGACTTCGAAAGGAAAGTTCAAGAAGGACGCGGACCGTCTTGTATGCATAAACGAGGCATGCTCCCCGCCGGGCTGCAGAAATTAGGCGCCCACTTCTAACCGCCACAGCGGTAAACGAAAAGCACGCCCACTAGAGCGCCCGTACAGCTCGAGTGTCCCGGTCAGTGTGTGCGTTCTAAAAGAATGGCCCTCGCAGCGTGGAATAGTCAACGCGCGGGGCGCAGCGCATCACGACATACTGCGTCGGACAAACACGGCCCGACGGTGGTCTTTCCCACACAAACCCGCGCGATGGGTGTCCCAAGGGGCAGAATGGAGCCGCGCTCCGCAGTGTTTAATCAACACCACCAAAAAGCTGCGAGCGCTGCGTGTTCGGGAGGGGTGAGAGAAAAGGGGGCGAGGGTTCGGCTTGGCGTCAAGAGGCCACTCGGCCGATGGGCGCGCGCCCGACGTCGATCGACCCCCCTCCTGCGCGGAACAGCACATGTTGCGCCCGCAGTCGCTCTTGTTCTGCCTGCATGGGATGACCTGCGACGTCGAACGCATCGGCTGCCACGGGCCATCTGTTCTCGCATTTGGCGACAGATATAGCGTTATGCACGAACGACTGCCTCCGTGCGGCGTTTATGCGCCAACGCCCATAAGGCCCGTTTGTGACGCTGGAGCCGACGGTGAACAGTTCCACGATGCTCCGTCGCTGTTCCCCGCTGAACGAATCCAGGCGCCGGCATTAGTTGCAAGTGGCACAGACGAAAGCTCGAAGCTGGGCTCAAGGTCCGTGCACCCGTTCGTGCTTCCCGTATTCTCGCGTGCTTTTCGCTTATCTACATCCGCAGCTTTTGTCGTATAGTCATCCTCAGCTTCATTTACACCAAATATGCAAACATTCAATCATGACTGTTGAAGTTAGCGTACCGCAATTAGGAGACACTTTGCCAATGCCTAATGATCTGTAATAAAATCTTGACGAAGTGACGAAGTTTTATTTTATGTATGGACATTTTAATTTTTATGACCCTTTAGGCTGTGCTAATTAACCCGCCTGTTGCATGAACATATTTATTGCTTTACTGAGACTGAGTGTGGGAATGCCAATTTTTGTGTTTATTTGTCTAGTTCTGGGATTGTTGACAACATCACGATGACGAATGTTACGAAATAAAAGAGGAGTAGCCGGCAGCACACATAGGTACCAACCAGTCTTCACACGAATTTATTTATTGCCATTTTTTTAAAGAGTGGCAGGACATTGAACTGCGGATACGAACAGTGACGCTTAGAGGCATGCGCCCTCACGACTATGCATCTTCGGTCAGGAGCCAGATGGAAGTGTGGGCTAGGACCAGACAACATTCACGCTCGATAATTTGTGCGGGTTTTCGGGAGCCACGTGGAGCTGCGCCTTGAACCAACGAAAGAAGTGTACATTTAAGAGCCCATTGTTTTTGTTAGGCACAACATTAATTAGAACAAAAAGACAATGATGTCAATAGAAGTATAGCATATGTTATTAGAAGTAATTCTAATGTAAATGTGAAGAAAAAAAAGTGGACGAAAAGACAACTCACCTGCCCCCCCCCCCCCCCCCCCCCCCCCCGGCAGGATCTGAGCGTGCGACCTTCGAATAACGCGTAGAGCATCGGACGCGTCAGTCGAACGTAGCAGGTACGGGTCCTGCTGATGGCAAATTGTATTTTCGTTCACTTTTGTTTCTTCACATTTAGGGAAGGGGTAGGACAAAAAAAAAAACGGAAGAACAGGAAACACATTCACATGCCCTGGCACATTCACATCACACTTACTTCGAACAACATCTGCTGCGGACTGCGCCTGTGTTTCGGAGGACTAAACCATGGCGGAAGACATGTTCAGTACATCACTAAGAATTGCCGTTCAAAATCATAGTGGGGTCCGCCATCCTTTCGATTTTTTGAGCTAGCACGTTTTCCTCAATTTTTTCCATGTTTTTCGAAGTTGTAGCGCAAGACGTGGTTCGAGATATGGCTGCCGTTTTGCGAACGATCCCTCGCAAAAATATAATGAAGTCAATCGGAAAGTCACGAATTGTGGACCAATTTATTATTTTTAGCTCTAAGCATGTAGTTAAAAAAACGGAACATGTACATGAGGTCATTTCGGTAGCTTACGCTTTGCTGGAGACGATGCTCTTCCGCTACAGATACATCCTCCGAAAATGTACATGCAGACATGCAACGATGCCACCATTTCAAGCCTTCGCTCAATAATACTCATATTCGAAGGCGCTTGTGTATCTTTAACTCGACATTCGAGGGCAGGCTTCACGGATTGGTGTGAAACGAAGTGCATATTTTGAGATGCCCGAAGATGGCGTAGTACATATAGGAGAAAAAATACTGGTGCTCAAGAAGAGAGTTGCGGTAGGGGGAGAGATGGTCTTAAATTTTAAAGTGGTGATGTGGGCGCTTTTCAGTGTTTTCCCTTCTTCAAGCTTTCTTCACCTATGCCCAGACATGCAGGTTGAGCGAGGAACTAAAAAAATGTAAAAATATATACACGAGTTTGCATCATATAACATCGGGGAGGAGAGCGTACTTTGTCATTCGTGTGACTACATCTGAGCGCGCGCGGTACACGACGTGAATGTCATGCTCTTGTAGACGTAGCGCACTCAGTGAGTGGAGCTACAGCAATGTGCCCACAAATAATTGATATATTATGATTTTAGTACCCCAATAATCCATATATTCAATATGACTATGAAATAATCAATATGGCTTCTTGGTTACGATGGCGTTTATTCGAGGCAATACATCGGAAAATCAACGAGCAGAGCGCGCACCCACACGATGACAATAATTAGGAAACACGTTGACGAGGAGAACAGAGAGACAAGCGGATGATGGTGATTATGATGATGCAGGGGTGAGGAAGAAGTAAATAACAAGTGCCCACAATATAATCGAAAAGTAGACTGACATTTTGTAAAAGCCCAGGGATGTCATAGTTGAACACTGCTGATCTGCGATTTTTACAGCTCGTTATGCTCAGGGTTTCGAAGTAAATCGGAACCGGAATTTCAGACGGAACTGAACCTGATGCCGGGCGGATATTCGTGGTACATGCCTGAATCCGAACCGAACCTAAAAGGAACCAAACCGAACCTCTTAAAAAAGACACTGTTGGTGAGTGGTTTGGTTTAAGCTGGTTAAATATGAGGGAATGAGGTGCGGCACTCTGCTGGTAGCGCATCGTCACTGTCGGGAGCCTTTTACGTTATGTTCATACTTAATTGTTCATTTGTGGGTCTGTTACCTTTCTTGCTTATACGCGCACGTTTCTTCTCTTTTCATAGTGAGATGTAAAAGTTGTCGCAATTCGGTGCGTTGAAATAAAATAGAGCGCGCACACACACACACACACACAAACACACGCACACACACGCCCACACACGCCCACACACACGAACACACACGCCCACACACGCCCACACACACGAACACACACACGCACACACACGCCCACACACACGCACGCACACACACGCACACAAACACGCACACACACACACACGCCCACACACACGCATGCACACACACACACGCACACACACACACACACACACACAAACACACAGCTTTGCACTGGGGGTGCCACTGTGACGGAGGAAAAGCGTGACTGGGCGATCTTCTTTGTTTTAGATGCGAGGTATCTTTTGAGCTCGCTTGATCCGATGGCGTCCGCGCTCCACTGCTCATGTGCCTCCCCCCTTTCACTTCTCTCCTACGCTGCCCCCTTTCGCCCTCGCTACGCCGATGCTGGCGGCGTCTAGAGCCTGCCACCATAATACTACGCTACACCATACTACCACGTCAAAAATGTTTTTCGACAAGATTTTCTCAACTATTTATTTATTTCTTTCTTTCTTTCTTTCTTTCTTTCTTTCTTTCTTTCTTTCTTTCTTTCTTTCTTTCTTTCTTTCTTTTACTGTACTCGTTCACTGACCCATCAGATTCAGAGGTATCGGAATCGTGTGCCGGACAAATGGGCGCCCGTGTTCTGCCAAAGAAGCACATGATGTTCGTGATGACGGTTACTTTCTGGGGACGGATTAGAATCAACGGCTGGCATAAGCAGCTCCGTTCCATAGATACACAGTATACTTCATCCGCGTACTCTTTCTACATACATATAGCAAAACAATTTCTTAAGAAACATGCGAAAATATTCTTCCATTAGGATCGCAAAATAAATACCAATAAACTTCGAACGTATCTATACTGTCACCTGTCATATGCCTGGATACAATCAATGGAGTGCAAAAAAAAATTAAGTTATGCGTTGGGCAAACTTAGTTTTACCCAGCATAAGTAACACCCATAGCACGAAGATGGCAGTGAGCAGAGTCATCGATAATCTTATCAGCGGGTAAAACACATCAGCGTTTTTAAAAGTGGCACTGTACGTTCCAGAATCGTCTGTGGTGCTTGGGCAAGCTGAAGACCTATGAGGGCGCGCACATAATGCGCTACCCCCCCCCCCCCCCCCTTTTTTTTTAACAATCGTAAATGTTTCAACACGTTCTTGCATAGCCTGCGCCATGTTGTGACACAGGTAACACATTTTTGTGCGTGAATTTCATAGTACGGTGTAACTATAGCTGCATTTGCAAGCCGACTGCCTCAAGAATGTGGATTTTCGATAGGCAGAGCTATTTATGCTGATGGCATCGTTCTATGAGACAGCAGTCCGTCGCACCATAGTCAACGTTTTTCTAAAACATCACAGAAAGATCTGAATCGGAAACTTCATAATACTTCGTGGAAGTTGGCCTGCATATTTCACGGAAGTCAGCCGTGCTTGCTAAACAGCCTTAGCAGCGCACTCTTCGAAGCATGAACCAGTTATACAATTACTCTATATGCTTTAGGCGGCAGGTTTCGCGCCATTGTTTTCCTGGTGCCACTCGTTCTTCCTCCAGGAGTACGAGCGCCATCACGTGGTCAGAGGTGGCTCTTCTGCACTGCGGAGAAGCTGACCATTTGCAAGCAATGCAACCGTGACCCTGCAGGTTCCGGCCGTCCAAGTGCAATGACATCGAGCATCGGTGTTGTTATTATTCTCGCTGTGTTTTATTCGACTCTGTTTGTCGAGATAAGTGAACTCAGGTGTATTACTTGGTGAAGTGTAGAAGCAATGGTGTTATTTTTTTGAAATTTAACATCTCGAAGTGGCTAAAAAAAAACAAAAAACAGGGGACGCAAAAAACGCAAAAAAGTGTTGAGGTGTACGTGCAACACCTCAATTTGGTTACCTCTACTGGATTGATGTTCATGTCTTAAGCACGAACTATCTTGGGCGTAACGGCGTGCTTGTATCACGCATTCACATATTGCAGACTTTCGAGCCGTGATCGCGTATACATGCATGCCAAATATGCATTTTAACATACGGTGTAGTAGCGCGAATTCGATGGGAACATAGAGTACAAGAAAACACGATACTCGCTACATTTTCTCGGGCCCTGTGTCCCCGTCGAATTTGAGATACTACACCGTATGTTAAAATGATATCTCACCAACTAACCCAGCTCTCAACCCTACCAAATATGCATGTTTATTGATATCGAGCACGGTTGGGTTAGATAGCGATAAACATGCGTATTGTAAATTGTAGCGATTCTGGACTACAATTTACCTCCTTTCACAGTTAGCGCAAGGGAGTCAAACTGGACAGAAATATGGGATGAGACTCTGGCTCGATAGAGAATCGAAGTGCGATGATCGCATATTGTTTACTATAGTTACATCACCTGTGTTTTGACTGTCACACGCACTACTTGGCGCAATACATACTAGGAGCATCAGTGTGAAATCGGGGTTCTTAAACATGAGCCAATCAATCTTGTTTCACTAATATTACAAAAAAATAGAAAGAAAGGAAAGAAAAGAAAGAAAGCAAAGAAAAACCCATTCTTGCAAGGTCCAGAAAGCGCGGACCCAACGTAGAGGGAGAGTGGCTTTTCTGCGCAGCGACAGAGCCCAACATTGCGTACCTAGGTGCAACTCGGCTACATATCACACACGCGGTAACTCTAGCCGGTTGTTTATTGTAGAGACACCTAGACAATGGACGGCGTAACCATCGATGATCGCCTTTCTTGGCGTTTTTCTGTTACATGCAGCGCCAACTGCAATCCCTGACAATGTGGCCGCCTCGGCTGATAGGGGGGCGGACTTTGACAGCGTTGTAGATAAACCAATTATTTGTACTCTCTTGCTTGATGTATGCCTTGCGAGTCTTGAATAGGCCGCCTGATTTAAAACATTGCCATTGGAACGGGATCATCGTGTCGCCCTCCGAGTCACCTCGAGAGGCCGGATCCATTCAACTATTCAGTGGAGCATACCAGTTGCCCCTAAGACTGCAAGCTGAACAGAGAGCGTTACATCATAGTATGGGCCGAGCACCAGACGGCAAAGCACTCTTTAATCGGCTGATTAAGTACCCGCTCTCTCGCATGAAGGAAATGGCGGCATTGCATGTGTATTGACATTATAATGGCAATTCTGACGAAACCACTTCTTTGTTTTTCGAAAGAGCACAGAAAATGCATCTTCCTCATTATTCTTTCAATTCTAGAACTATGTAAAAAAATGTGAACAACCTGTTGCGGCGCTATTAAGGTTAACTAAACATCAGTTATTTGAATAATTTTGAGATAACATTCAATTATTTATGGATCCGACTTTACGCAGCGACGGCCTATATAATAGGCTCTTTTTCAGCTTTCTTTTGCCCTTCGATTAGGATTATAGGATATTGTAGGAGCCAGCTGATCTAGCCTTGCATAATTTGCAGGCGATTGCCCCGCCCTGTTTTCTCTTTGCTAATTGTAACTAATGTCCAATTGTTTATTTGTTTGTTTTTCAACTAAGCACGTGCAGGCTATTGAAAAGCCGCGCGTAGCGCTACGTAAGTCGGCATAAGCCCTTCGACTTACATAAGACGAGAGTTTGGAATACGTCACTCTCCCTGTGCTCTCAGCCGCAACAATAAACATTTCCACATATGCCACCAGATACCACTCAACTATGAGATAGTAGCGATATTGCACAATGTTGAACGATTTTGTAATGGCCGAATGGGCCCATAGCCGTAAACAAGGCTGCCTTAATTTCACAACCATCTTAATAACATAATAATATCGTCCCCAGTCATCGCCTATTGGCGCAGCCAGTCACGTATGAACCACGGGTTTGATGATGTGACAGCTGATGGCGAGCGAACATTGTCGGCAAGCATGCGATACGGAAACGCCCGATGCTATCGCCGTCGTTCATCTCTCCTTGGCTGATGCTCCCCGCCAAAAATGACTGCTCCCTAATAATAATGGTTGGGGTTCAACGTTCCAAAACGACGATATGATAACTAAATCCGCCACAGTGTACGGCTCCAAAATATTGTCCACCTGGTATTCCTTAACGTGCACCTCAATTTAAAGGGGTAGTGACATGAAAAATTTTTGCCTCGTGTGTTTTCTTTTCTGCAATGTATTGCTGGGGGCCTGTTAGTCCTAACAGAGCACGTCGTTTGATGCAGCGTGCGACAGATAGTTAATTGCAGGCCCTTCATTACGGACCCGTTTAAGTTCCGGTCTGAGAGGGCTCCACAGGAACGACAAGCCGCCGGGTGCCACTATCACCACCTAGCGTGTGCAACGATCGACCACGTCAGCAAACAGAACTGTGACGCACTTTCACATGGTCCGCATCAAGAAGTTTTCGAACAGGAAACCACGGGAAAGCAGTGTCGCCAAACACAAAACTTTCAACGCTTGCGCGGCGGCCACGGACTCGCGAGCAGCCACTGAGAAGTATAGCCTGCTGGACAGGGTTGCCACTGGTGGCTACTTTTTGCCAAACTGGTCAATTTCATAAGCCCATGGTGACCTAAATTTATTAATGGTGACGTGGTGAATTTTGGGTGATTTTGGGCTTAGGTTTTGATTGATATGTGGGGTTTAACGTCTCAAAACCACCATATGATTATGAGAGACGCCGTAGTGGAGGGCTCCAGAAATAATCGACCACCTGGGATTCTTTAACGTGCACCCAAATCTGAGCACACGGGCCTACAACATTTTCGCCTCCATAGGAAATGCAGCCGCCGCAGCCGGGATTTGATCCCGCAACCTGCGGGTGAGCAGCCGAGTGCCTTATACACTAGGCCACCGCGGCGGGGCTTTGGGCTTAGGTTTAACCTGAGTTTGGCATTCTATGCTCAGTGTCTTTAAAGTGAATGGGGCCAATGGGCAACACGATTTTTTCCATTTATCGAATTTTTAGACCCACTAATAGAAGGTGCACTTTACGATAGTTATAGCGCGAGAACAGAACGACGACACAAAGACACGAGTGCTAGGCCCGCCCTTTCATGCGGTGCTCGTTATGTCGGAACGACCGGAATGTGTCTGAACGATCGACTGAGAGAAGACGCGGACAATGTTAAAAACGGGAAAGATGGTTTTCTTGCTCAGAGCAGTGCACTGAATGCAACTGCATGTGTGCCTCTTTTCAAGGACACGGTGACGCTGTACAAGCACAGGGATGAGCGCACTCGAGTCATCGTCAAGGCCACGCAGATGGCATGCGGACAGGCAAGCCCTCCGTGTCCCTGTCCGAGAAGGAACAAAGGTTCCTTGAAGGTTTTGGTGTGCGCAAGTAGTTATTTTACTTTTAATTTTCTGTTTCGTTTTCTTATAGACTTTTCTTTGCTTTTGTTTTTTTTTCCTTACTCATGTATCGCCTTTTGTGCCACATGGTTTACTGTCTCCTCTATATGTTTTCGCGCTCTGCGCGAAACATATATAGAGGAGACAGTTGGAACTCAGTTCGAAGTTAGCGCTCGTGTCCTTCGTGTCCTTCTTGTCTCTGTGTCGTCCTTCTGTTCTCGCGCTATAACTATCGTCATGTCATACCAACTAGCCCAAGCAGCCACACTTCTAAGTGCACTTTACGCGCAATTCAGTACGCCTGTGCTGCTTTTCGTGTCTATCGTTTCATTTGGATTCTGGAGGCACTGGTGCACTAGCTGGTGCGTCCGCCAGCAATGCCCCAGGAAAATTTAGGTCAGTGGACCGCTTCGCGTGCCGGAAGGCGGAGGTGTTATACAACGCTTTCTAGGTGCTTTAGGAGCTTTAAGCTTGTTTAAGCTTCAGAAGTATCGCTTTTGAAGTTGCTAGGCCGCGTGTTAACCACAGCTTCAACTGTCCTAATCAGCTTGTCAACTTCATCAGTGCTGTAGTACTTCCTAATTTGGTATACATTGGTTAATTTTTTATTACCATTACATTTAGGGCCGGTCACAGTAAGTAGGCTTCTTTGAGCAGCCTTTAGAGACTGCACTGAGGTGAATGTGTAGCATGAGCACGACCGCACAGAAAGAGTGCATGCGGGCATTCCGACTGTTACACTGACTTTATAATTTATTTCTATTTTTGTAATTGAGTTGTTCGATTATCGGACACATTATTCCACTGAAGAGAAATTCGCTAAATCTGCAGGAAGGCTATGCACGTCGTCCATCTCTTGTTGTAGCGACTGCTTCGCCCTGCATTCGCTACATTTAAAACCATCACAAAGTTTTGTTGTGGGGCGCTAGAATTCATGGGACGCTGCTTGTGCATGCATGTCCTTTCTCAGTGCTCCCATGGTGAAGCGGGTGATGTTACTGGCATTGAAAAACGTCAATAAAATCTAGGGATTATGGACGGTACTGTACTATCGGCATCAAAAGAAACGTGAACAGCGGAGAGCGTGTTTCAAGCATTAGAAACAGTATAGTGTTCGCCGTCTAGTCATCACTATTGACAGGCATGCACATCCGGTTTGGCAGCACTGCGCGATGCCCTTATAGTGCGTTATTTTCATTTCTGCTCTAGTTTTTGTATTGTTGTAATGGTGGCCATCGTGGGCGTGCCAAGCGCTTTTGATCATATCCCTCGCAATTCCTTGCTTTCACTTCAGCGTCGCAGTGCAATCGGTGTCTAGGCACGATAGAAAAAAATAAATAAATCTAATCGGTTTGTGGTAAATTTTCAAACGATTGTCGTATCTCGTTCGCCAGCGCTGCTTTATCTGCACCCTTCTTTCAGAGACGTACCCGAAAAGGCTTCACTGTAACTGAAAATGCCGAGCGTTTCTTTGGAAAAGACAGCGCATATTGTTTCACATTACCAATGCGAAGGACCTTCTTATTGTACAAGCTGCAAAGGAGGCTTTTTTCATCACAGCTCGAGAGATCAAGGACAGCTTAAACCTCTCGGCCAGCATGTCAACCATCAGATGTCGACTGCATGAAAAAGGCCTGCGGAGCCGTGGGCCAGCCCAAAAGCCTGCAATTTCAGAGATAAATAAGCTAGCAAGACTTGTGTATGCCCAAGAACACGCACCATGGACTGTGGAAGACTGGCAGTGTGTAATATTGACCGACGAGTCAACGTTCTCCACTCGCCGGGACCAGCGTCAGAGAATTCGGAGAACTGACAACGCCATGTCTGATATTCTGTCAATTCAGTACGTCGGCTGTCTTGTATTTTGAGTGATTTCAATACGTATAGTTTGTTGTTATCGCGACTCCGAAACGAGCCTGCGCTTTGGTAAAATCATTATGATTCGGTACATTTTGCAGGGCGCTGTTCTTAAGCCAGCTAGTTTCGCAATCTTTGATGATGACAAGAGTGGCAGAAAGGCTTGAAATAGCGGTTTACATTCCTTCTGCAGATTTGAGCCCCGGGACGTACAGCGCGTAACAAGCAGCGGCCGCTGCTCCGTCAGCGTGTGGGGTGCGTTGTCCAAGGAAGGCCTTGTAGCACTAGTTCGCATAGAGGACAGGTTCAACGCTGCGACATACTGCGATTTGATCGAAAAAGATTGATTGATTTGTGGGGTTTAACGTCCCAAAACCACGATATGATTATGAGAGACGCCGTAGTGGAGGGCTCCGGAAATTTTGACCACCTGGGGTTCTTTAACGTGCACCCAAATCTGAGTTGATCGAAAAAAAAAAAAGTCGTGGTGCCTTATGCTCTCGACGGACCGTTCTCTAACGGGTTGTACTTTTTCCAACAGAACCGCAGCCCCATCCACATAGCAAAATCAACAGCACGCTTGCTGTAACAGCTGAGAGGGATGCTGTTGGAGTGGCTTCCACGAAGGCACCGACATGAACATATGCGAGAATGTGTGGGGCGCAATGAAGAAGGCACTATCGTGGTAGCCAATTCAGCGCTGCTCTCAAGACGGGTTGTGAGCTGCCATAAAAGTGGAATGGGAGCACCTACGTGCAAGTGATCTTGCGACACGGCTCTTGGACTGTCATCCTGGAAGAATGGGCGCCGTTGGGGCAGCTGAAGGCGAATTCACTAAGTATTCAACTTAAGGGGCAAATAATTTTTCTCGCGGAAACGTTCCCGCTTTCTCCTCGGTGAAGTCTCGCTGAGGAGCATTCATGAACACGATACTAATTTTTTGCACATTTACGTCACCATCTGCAATAAAAGAACATTGCAAGTCGACTAGTTTTTTTAGTTCGTTTCTTTATTGTGATATGCGTTTCAGCCTAGGTGCACCTTCGTTTCCAAATGTAATTATACTTAGATGGATTCGCTATCACGACTTGAGGCATCAGTTAATATAAATAATCATGATAATAGTTAGTCAGATTCATCCTTTCTTGTATCATGCCCAGAGGGCGAAAGCGCTGCAGTGCTGCAGTAAAGACCACGCGCCGCAATTTAAACGACCTAAAGCAGTCAGCATACGCATGCCGGCGACCATCGCGACTGCCCCCGATATAGGTTTGATTGATTGATTTGTGGGGTTTAACGTCTCAAAACCACCATGTGATTATGAGAGACGCCGTAGTGGAGGCCTCCCGAAATTTTGACCACCTGGGGTTCTTTAACGTGCACCCGAATCTGGGCACACGGGCCTACGACATTTCCGCCTCCATCGGAAATGCAGCCGCCGCAGCCGGGATTTGAACCCGAGACCTGCGGGTCAGCAGCCGAGTACCTTAGCCACTAGACCACCGCGGCGGGGCCCCCGATATAGGTTTGTCGATCGAAAGCATGATTACGGCACCAGAGCATGAAACTGCACAAGTGCACTTATCTCGAATCATTTGGTTACAGGCTGCTCTACGCGTGACACTATTTGTGACTCGTTTGGTGTTGATAGCACTGTTGCTTTTGACGAACCGTGTTGCAATACTCGCCATCGGCTGAAGTAGTTTCACTTCTGATTTTTTTTCCCTTTCGAATAGCAGAATTGGAACACAAGCAGAAGTATTGCACTACAGGGGTATCGCGCAGTACGTCCACACCGGATGTGCGGGCCTGTCTATATCGATGACTGGTGGACGGCGCGCACTATATGCCATTGATAAGGCTTGTGCCACGCGCTCCGCTGTTCGCGTTTCATTTGATGCCGATAGTACTGCACGGGCTATACATAATTAGTAATTGTTAATGCTATAGGCACGCCACGCATATGTAGAGTGACGACTTTTTTTGGCGAAATTCGAAGAATGACCACTTTTGGAGACTTTTCACTTCTCGTTTGGCAAATTTTCCTCGAAAGTCAGTGGCAACCCTGCTGCTGGAGCAAAACGTGGCAGAACCAAAAAAAAAAAAAAGGCAGCTATGACGCCATCATAACTTACATTGCCTGCATGGTGATTACGTGAGAGAAGTAGTGGGGGGGGGGGGTCTCCATAAGTCACTCTAAGGGTGTCAATTCCGCGAGGCATGATCGCGCATTCAAACTTTTAAATTCCTGTAAAATACCTTCCAAGCTATATTCCCTCTTGATATTTTGCAGGTCATATACGCATGTTCACAGGAATCGATCCAACAGGCTTTCTCGCCCACGTAATTTTGGGTCAGCACCCCTTCAAGTACACTTGGCTCAAAATAATTTTCGCCTGCGTCGAAAACGTGGTTGAGATTCGACTGCGCGTTCTTTGTGTCAGAAGTTGAGCACCATAACAAGTTGACGTACGGGGCAGGTCATGTCTGCTCCCTAGAAACGACAGAAATTCTGGTCCGCAGATGCACAGAAATTTGGGGGGTACCGCTCCCGTTCCTGGTGCATGGGCTGTTAAAGGGTATAGAAAGAGACGAAATGAGTCTACTACTAAATCGACGTAAACTGCGCATGCGCGAGCAAGCAGCGTCCACTGTGAACAAGTACAATGCGGTGTCCAAAGAAGTGTGTGGAATGAGTGCGCGAGGATGCAGTGGTATTGCATGCTACCACGCTGTCTGACAATATAGGGTGGTCATGCTGTTCTGAGTATGACATCATTTACGACTCAGGCTCGGCGGTATGAGAGAATGCGGTGCCGGCTACACATGCGCCGCAGGCCGTGACGAGAGGTTCATGTTCTTAGACTGCCGATCTGCGCGCTGTCGCCGCACTCTTTCGTCACCGACGCGACAGCGGCGGCATGGCTTCCGCTCGCTCAGATATGTTTACGCTTCTGAGAAACCTCGTCGAGCTGGTTTCCCAGCGCAACGACAACCATACGCAGGCCTGCGGTTTGGCTTCTGGCTCGGATGTCGGCGGCGAACGAGCTGCCGGCACCAACCGCCGCGCTAGGGCATCGCCGACAAAGCAACGAAACGGAGATGGGCGTGCGAATGCTGCGTGGATGCGCGCGAAAGAAAAAAAAAAAAGACGGCGCTGTTTCCACGAGTCTCATCTGCATGGTGCCTATACCACGTGAGCACAATGGGATGGAGACGAACAAGAGTACACGTTTCGTGGATGCTTCTCCTGGGAAAGCTGCCAGTACGCTTTCTTCTATGAATTTTTCTTTTGTAATCAGAAGGAACGCTAAAGAACAACGCATCTCGATTGGCTGGCTCGCACGTTGTAAAAGTGTGCGTGAGCTTAAGAAAATAGTTCCCACATTACAGGAACGATGACAAAAACAGCAGCACAGCTAACAGTATTTGCTCTGGATATATGGTATTACACATTCGAAAACTGCCATACGCTTATGAGATACGCCATAGTGGAGGGCTCTGGAAATTTCGAACACCTGGGGTTCTTTAACGTGTACCCAAATCTGAGTACATGGGTCTACAACATTTCCGCCTCCATCGAAAATGCAGCCGCCGCAGCCGGGATTCGATCCCGCGACCTGCGGGACACAGTACTCGCTCTAAATCTGATATTAAACAGTCGTGGGATCGAGGTGCGCCACAGCCGTCAGCACCAGGGAAGCTAGTGCTGCCGGCTGAGGCGCACCTGGGAATAGCTATATATAGCTATATACAGCACATGGGAAGCTATAGCTTCCCAAGTGCTGTATATAACTATATATGGCTTCCAACGTTGGAACAGGTATACAGCGAGCCGCTCGAGACACTGGCTCCCCGGAACAAGGGCTCTACCCACGGGGACCTCAGTTTCTGTTTGATTTGAATGTTTATCTCTCCTCCACCTGTCTCGCTGCGCTTCTGGAGTGACCAGTGCTGCCACCGGAGTGGCCGCGGCATGGCATGACACTCGCTTTCTACGTACCTAATCCATTTCACAGAGCCTTTTGTTCGACAGTGTAATATTGTTAAGCGCTGTTTTTTTGCGGTAGAGCCGTGCGTTTCTTCAACGAGATATATTACACGTGACATCGCGGAAGAAGCTTCTCATCGTGCTTTTACCGAAATATGACTGCCAAGTGGACGCCTGTACTAGACTTGTACGCCATATCGCTGGCGTATCTCGCTTTGAGCTTGATAAGCGGCATAGCTTCTCAGCGAAGTATCGCTTCTTCGAGTCCCGAAGTGAAACGTTCCGAGTGAGCAACTGCAGGCAGAATGAATACACGTGCGACAAACATCTCGCACACCGCAACCTCCCATATATAGTCTGAAATGGTCATCCCCACGTGGCATCGCACGCGTGCGTCTTGAAGGCTCATTAACCTCCAGGAAGCTGCGAACGAACCGCTACGTTCATGGTACGCTACTCCTCAAGATCTAGAGCCTGGGACTATAGGACTATTAGCTATAGTTTTTAGATAGGGAATACCCGCGCCCTGCGCGGACTTCCCGCACGCCGGATGCACAAAAAATGTTGTTTCTCTCTCTCCACCGCATCTCACCAACGGAATACTCGTACATCTGGAAGTGCTATGATGTCCCGGACACCCTATCACATATGGTATGTGTATGCAGACAAAACCCTGGAACCACTACACTAACCGAAGAGCAGTGGGAGGCCAAGTTATCAGACCCAAACCTGAACAATCAGCGAAACAGGCGCGTCAGATGACGAAGGCCCGCGGCGACCGGGAATAAGGAGGCCACCCACATTTAGCGCAGAGTGCGCTTGCTCAAAATAAAAGTTTACTCTCTCTCTCTCTCTCTCTCCCAGGATTTGTACGCACCCAAATGGAAAATCTCAAAGGGTGTCCGCTCCAGGCGGGACGATTTTGCGATGAGTATATGCTAATGTACATCTCTCGTAAGGGCCCGTAAGTCACTTATAACTAAAAAAGAAAACGATCAAGAGGCAGAACCATGCTTCTCAAGTCAAAGGAATCCGTTCTAATGCATCCATTAGTTACGCTCGTTCGTTTCTGTGACGTAATGGCGGAGGAGAACCGTAACAGCGCTCGGGAACCGTTCTAAACCGCTAAAGACATTAGTAGTGGGTGATTAGCGGCTTTTGTGGCTAGATCTGTAGTGATTAATTTGATTATGTCTATAGCTGTGGCATCGTCAGACCAAGACTATGATTGAAGACTATTGTTGCCTATCGGATGACAAGGGCAAGGACGGAGCCAGGGAAAGCGCGCATCAACTGTTGGCTGTGTGCAGGTGGTATCCAGCGCCGAGAAGCTCGGCACTCCGCTCCATACCCGCGCGTCCCCTGTGTGTGCCGCTGCGTGATAGTAAGTTGAGCAGTTTTTTTCTTTTTTTGCGCCGGCCATTTATTTTAAGCCAACACAGGCAAGCGGAAAAATTGAAAAGGTGCGTTGGGCGCAATCACCGAAACTGAAGTGTGAAACACGTGAGAACGCAGGGCCGGCTAAAATTTATTCGCTGCCGTACGTTATTCGCGGCCAGTGTAGCCATGTTCAGAACGTTTCTTCGAGGCGTCGTCAGCCTCCTTCGCTTGGATGTAAATGCCTTGTGGCATGACCCTGAGGCTGTGCTTCATGCATGCAAATGGAAACTCAGACGAGCTCGTATTGGGAGAGCTGTGTACAAAAGGAGGAAAGGAAGTCAATCAGACGCGAACAAAACATCACACAAATCATAATGACTCAGTATAAATGCATTCTATTTCTACCGCACTGCACTGTGTCGGATGTCGGCGAAAACCACGACATAGCAAAGCAGAGGCATAGGCAGACATTTTTTTTGAAGGGGTGTGGTGGGATTAAGGGGTGGGGGGGCTACCTCGTTGATCTGAAGCGGAGGCCAAGCAGTCAAATGGGCGCTATGTATGCCATGCACCCCCCCCCCCCCCACAAAAAAAAAATCATAGGAGGTGGGGGAGTGCAAGGGCTCCGTGTGCCGTGACGTAGCTACGCCATTGGCCTATGGTGGCCTATGCACATTCGCTTGCGGACAGCTCTTTGCACTACCCAATTATCGCTGGAGCTGCGATGAGTGGGCTGATGGCATTTTTTTCAGGGCCACCTGGACAGAGTCTGAC
The DNA here is from genome assembly GCF_013339725.1 of Rhipicephalus microplus. Classification (NCBI taxonomy): domain Eukaryota; kingdom Metazoa; phylum Arthropoda; class Arachnida; order Ixodida; family Ixodidae; genus Rhipicephalus; species Rhipicephalus microplus. The sequence goes on along the minus strand of NC_051166.1, from coordinate 169,189,563 downwards.
ACTTAAAAGTGCGCGGAAGCAGTGGCCAGTGAGTGATTGATGATTGATTGATTCATTGATTGATATGTGGGGTTTAACGTCCCGAAGCCACCATATATGATTATGAGAGACGCCGTAGTGGAGGGCTCCGGAAATTTCGACCACCTGGGGTTCTTTAATGTGTTGGTCAGTGAGTGAAGACGTCATAACGCAGAAATGAGAGTGTGGTTCGGTCGGCTAGAGAAGACGTGCTGTCGCGGAGAAGAGACATCAGTCAATGCCGAAAGGGAAACGCTTGGTTATAGCTATATACGTGGAGCAACTCGTCATGCAGGTGAATATTAGGAGACGTTATAAGCGTTCTTGACTACTCTCGAGTGGCGGTACTTGAATGCGCTTGATTCATTTTTTTTCTCATTGTTGGTAAGTTGCATTGTACTGATTTTCGAAGGGGGCCAAAAAAAAAAAAGGACGCGAAAGCTTTCAGCCGTTGTGCGGAAGGTGTCGTCTACGATATTCTTCTGAGCCGTGGCAAGTCCTATATGAGACGAACGGTATATATGGGACAAACGGAATGAAATGCATCTACCAACAACAAAAAAAAAAACAACTTCTTTCGGACTATAATACAGAGGTGCCTCTGCAATGGCTGAAGTCACTGCCTCAGCAGTACGTTTTTTTAGGGGCCACGCCTATTTACGACACCGCAGCGATTATGGCGGCGCCCAGGGAGCCTTCCGTGAACAGCGACAGCGAAGTTCTTTTTTTTTTTGTATGTAACAATGTGACTACTGCGCCACTGAATGTTCGTGACGTCACATTTTCAGCTCGCGTGTGTACATATATGCATATATATCACGTCCACTGACCATAACCTGTTACAGCTTGTTTAGTAGGCTCGGTTATCACCAGCTCACGCCCCTCTCGCAACGAGTGCGAAGCGTTGCTAGACCAGCTACCGAAATGATCGTACGTATGCATGCAAGCGAAACTGTGGACAGCTTGGTGCGGTATTTACACCGTGGCGACGGGCCCATGGCAGTAAGTGAATTAGACCTCACCAATTGCATTCGTCTCAACTCCAAGCAGCTGCTCCCGCTCATCGCCGAATGCAGCTGTCTCCAGTTTCTGCGGTGCCTGGGCTGCTCCTTCGAGGCGACAGACATCCTCGTTTTGATGTGGCAGCTTCGCTTTCTAGTCGAAGTCGAGGTTTCACTCAATTCTGAGAAGGACACGGAATTGCAGTTGCGTGACATAGTCCACGCCGCGGCGCAGTACGGCAATGACCCAAAGGCTTACGGCCTTCGTCGCATGTACGTTGAAGTGGCTGGCGACCACAACATCAACCTTCTTGCGACGCTTCTGCGTTACTGCCCTTATCTGCACAGCCTACATGTTCACCTATTGTGGGGAACTTTATGTAATGTTCTTCTGCCGTGCCACAATGCTGTTTTCGCAAATGACGTGTGCGTGGAAACCTTCACGTTCACATCTGAGCTGTCGGAGTATGTAAAGCGTGAGCCCAGGACGCCGTCGGACCTCATGGGCGGCGCCAATGTCTGCGCCAACGTCAGTTACACGAAGTCGACAGACTCGTTTAGTTGCGTTCGGCTGTGCGACCTGGCCGCCGGTAATGCAATATGGGGTCAGCCGCCTCAAATTTTGCCTGAAAAGGTGATCCTGACCGCTGTCGAATGCGCCGAAGAAGGCATCACCAAGGAATTGATTCGCCTGGCTGGTCTCGAATGCAACTGGGGACACGTGCGCCAACTCTGTCTGCTGCTTCTGTCGCCGGATCCTTCTAGCGTCTTCCATCCAACTGCAGGTGGCACGTACCGCGACAACCTCGGCAACTTTTTCTCCGCAGTGCTCAAGTACATAGTCGAGCTTAACGTCATCTCGTTCCATTTCGGAGAAGGCCTCGACATCGGGGAACTCCTTCAGCACGGGTCACTTCAGCACCTTCAATCACTCGCGGCGTCGCTCTGCGGAGTCCGACGCCCTTCGGCCCTGCGCCGTTTGGCACAGAGCTGCCCGGAATTCAAGGACCTCGATGTGCGCATTGAGGGAAGGGGCAGCAGTGGAGTCATGAAGTGTGCCAGCTGTATGACTCGGTTCAGCCACGACACTGGTGGAACGCGGGACGAGGGCTGGAGCCCCTTGTTTCGCTCTGGGCTTCATAGACTGACCTTGACTGGTGTACACGACATAGAATGGCTATCGTGGTTCATCGAGAGCTGCTCCCCGACAGCTACCGTGAGGCTCTTCAACTCTTCCTCGCGGCCCCACTGCTTTAGCTTGACCCAAGCGCTAATTAACAGAAGCGTGCCGAAGTCCCTCGTTATTCATCACGACCACCTGCAGTTTGGCGACATGTCTTTGCTGGTTAGTTGCTTTGCCTCGTAAAATATGCATTTCAATTCTGTTCTGGACCCATGACGGTTCTCTAGTGGTTATGGTATTCGGGTACACTATAGAATCGCGAACGTGACTGTCTCATATAAATTGAAGCAAGACTCTTCAGAACCGTTCCGGTTTCATTCTCATTTCTCTTCGTAGTTGCTTCCTTGCTTCAGATAGCAATACATTTTGTCAGAGATGGTGCCTTCTGACGCCATAGCCTAAAACGATTGCCAGCGCTGTTTTGCTAAGGAATAATCGGCGATTGTGCTTATTCTGACCGTGCGTCCCTTATAAAATCCTAACTTCTACTGTGTTACAGTGCTATTCAAAAAGGACACGTACCAGCTTCAATTCTCTGTAACATTCGGTGCTGTACACCCCTCGAGACACTTATTTCACACGAGTCTGTGCATTCTTCAATTGCAGGATGGCCTTCGCAGCATCGACAGCCTCCAGTACATGTACTTTACCTCGAAGACGCCCACTCCAGAGGACACGGTACTCAAATTCGTGCGCGCACTGCAGGCTCGCCTGCCTCGCCTGCTATGCGTGCACATACACTACTTGGAGAGACCCGATGACACCGACAAGCGCATGACGTGGATGAGGGCACCCGCCCCCGAAAGCAACCAAGACTACCTTGTGCTGGACGGCCCCTGCTTCCTGTCCTGTTCGAGGGCTACTTTCATAGGACTCGCCAAGCCGTTGTACCATGACGTGCAGCCAAACCTTTAGCTTAAGGTCTATGACGTCCGCATTTCTTTATGATGCTGGCGCACTGCACGTGTATCGTAATGCATGTACTCCCAACAATTATTTCATATCAACCACATCATTTTGTGAACGTCTGTTATCTATAGTCGCCTGATATCTTAAAACGAGATTGCACCCATAACACATCGGTAAATTTGGCCAGGCTCGTATCCAATTGCATCTGCATGTAAACGAGGCATGCTTATGATCGGCAATCGCATCTATGTGTGTATCTGCTTTTAGTCACGCGTATAGTTGTTTTTATCATTGACGCGGTTTCGTCGGCTAATAATGTCAAGCGTGTCATCGATCAGTGCCGGCAGTGCTTTGACGCATCGCAAAACTGATATTTTTGATGATACTTATGTTCTATGCGCCAGGAACGGAGCATGCGTTGTTCAACATAAGCGAACACCATAGATTATGCTGCAATGTTCCCGGAATGGCGTCTAAACAGCCGACGCATTGTACCCGTGGTATAGCCTGAATTATAGCCTGAAGTATTGCCTGAATCGCCACTACCACTGTACTTCGAGTGCTACATGGACTTTGCTGGGCACTAATTCCTGCAATAAATAGTTTTATTTTTATTTGATGTTTTGGCTGCAGCAGTGTTCATGCCGTCGCAACAACGTTGTCATTACTATCTGGTGGTGTGAACACTGCGATATATATACTCTCGCAACACAGAGATAGCCCAGGCGATGGAAATAGAGCGTCTCCTAAAGCCTGCTATCGGGGCAATAGGGCTTCACAAGATGTTCGAATGAATGACATCTGGCGCGGCAAAAAAATGACCCATTATAGGACATATTAGTATATGTTCTTCAGTTAGTACACGGCTTTTGAATCTTTACGCAATATTAAAAAGGAGGTGGAGGAATAAATGAGGAAGGACAGGGAGGTTAGCCAGTTCTCAGACCGGCTGGCTACCCTGTACTGGGGAAGGGGCTAAGGGGGAGAAAGGATGAGAGAAAAGAGACGTTGTAAAAAAAAGAAAGGAGAGAGAAGGTCATCAGACGATCCACGACGCTGTTTACAGTCTGTCTCTAAGACCACTTGCCCGCAGAAAGCGCAACAACGCTCTCAATGCCTTGCGTGCAGAGGACGGTCTCGGCCAGTGTCCCAATACCCTTTCTTCCGACAATTGGCGATTGTCTATTCTATCTAAAGCTTTCGACAGTTCTTTTCTTGGCACGCTGAAGCGAGGACACTCGCAGAGAAGATGGGAGAAAGTCTCTGCGCAGCCATAGTTGTCACATGTCGGGCTGCTGGCCATTCCTATTCGAAACGAATAAGCATTCGTAAAGGCTACCCCAATCCACAGACGGCACAAAAGTGTCCCCTCTGCTCTGGTTATTCCTGATGGAAGACGGAGCTGTAGGTGTGGGTCCAAATTATGAAGGCGGACGTTGCTGAATGCCGGTGAATTCCACTGAGCGAGTGTCAGTTCTCGTACAAGTGATCGAAGCCTTGCAGCGGCGTCCGTTCTTGATAATGGTATAGCTACACAAGGGGCATCATCATGAGCAGTTCGGGCTGCTTCATCTGCACGGTCGTTTCCATCAATGCTGCAGTGGCCTGGTATTCCTTGATACGCTATGTCATGTTGTTTCTCTATAGCCCGGTGATGAAGCAGTCGTATTTCAGCAATTAGCTGTTCGTTTGGTCCATGACGATATGGCGAGGCAATGCCCTAGAGAGCTGCTTTGGAGTCGGAGAATATTGACCATGTCTGTTGCGGTTCTTCCACTAGGAACTCCAGAGCGGCACGAATGGCGGCGAGTTCTGCCGCCGTGGATGGTGTCAGATGCGAGGTCCTGAACTTTATCGTGATAGATTTCTCCGGAATTACCACTGCGCCTGTTGAACTTGTTGAAGTGACCGACCCATCCGTGTAAATGTGAATGCCTCCACTGTGTTTCTCATGCAGAAACAGTAATGTTGTTTGTTTTAGGGCCAAATTTGACAAATTTTTCTTCTTTTGCATTCCGGGGATGGTTATCAAGGCTTCCAGTGGATGTAGACACCACAATGGTAACGACGGTCTTGCTGCGTACGCGAAGTTCGTGGGAATCACCGTGCGATGTGGGGCAATAATAGAGCAGAACGCAGAGCGTGGCCTGGAAGTTGGAAAGGAGGCGAGGTGATGCGATTGAATCCGGGTGGCATGTCTTATGTGCGTTCTTAAAGCATCGACACGAATGTAGGTTGTGATAGGATGTTCATGAGCGATTGCGACAGCCGCTGCTGAGGATGCGCATCCCGGCAGCCCGAGGCATATTCCCAGTGCTTGAGCTTGTAATGACTGGAGGACGTGTACGTTTGTTATGCGGGCCTTGCCAAGCACAGGTAGGCTGTAGCGCATGAAGCCAAGAAAAAGTGCAGCATACAGTTGAAGCATGGCTCGTACCTATGCACCCCGTGATTTTCCCGCAAGAAACCTTAGGACGTGGGTGATCATGGTCAGTTTCTTCTTCATGTAAGCGATATGAGGGCTCCAAGACAAATCACGATCTATTATTACTCCCAGGAAACGGTGAGTCTTTTGATAGCTGATCGTGTGTCCATTAATTCTGATGCGGTATGGCGCCATTGTCTTGCGCGTAACCGCAACCAATGAGCATTTCTCAGATGACAGCTCCAGTCCTCGTCCTTGAAGGTAGTTTGACGTCAGTGTAGCCGCTGTCTGAAGCCTGGCTCGTACGTTTAGACGCGTGACCCCTGATGCCCAGATGCAGATGTCGTCCGCGTATATCGACAGATGTACGGAGTGTGGCAAGACGTCAACGAGGTTGATGAGCGCAAGATTGACAAGTATGGGGCTTAGGACCCCACCTTGAGGTACGCCGCGATAAGTATGATGTTGCCTTGTTGCGCCATCTTCTGTCTGAACGAAGAAGGTTCTGCCCTTCAAATAGCTGTAGATCCATTGGTAAACGCGGCCTCCCAATCCAATGCTGCCCAAGGCGTCCAGGATGGTTTCATGTAGCACATTGTCGTATGCAGCCTTAATATCCAAGAAAAGTGCCGCTGATAATCTCTTTAGGCTTTTCTGCTGTTGTACAGACGTGACAAGATCAACAACATTGTCTATGAAAGACCGTCCACGTCGAAAGCCGGTCAAAGCATCGGGGTATATATTGTTATGTTCCAAGTACCACCCCAGGCAAGTCAGCACCATTCTCTCCATCACCTTTCCAAAACAGCTGGCAAGCGCGGTGGGGCGATAGGAGGCCATGTCCAGAGGCGATTTGCCTGGTTTGAGCAGGGGCACAAGGCGGCTGCACTTCCACGAAGGAGGAACCAAACTGTTGCTCCACGAGTCATTGTATACAGCTAGAAGGGCACGCCGAGCTGTTTGTCCTAGGTTAGCAAGGTCCATGTAAGTGACTCCATCGGGTCCAGGCGGTGACGAGCGCTTGCATGCTGCCAATGCTGCCCGAAGCTCCTCTAGAGAAAACATATTGTCCATCCGAGTGTCTCTGGACACCGGCGCGTTTCGTAGGTTACTCATGTTGATCCCGGACCCCTTGTTTGCAACCCTGGCACAGAAGTCTTCCACTACATCGATTTCACGCCGGCTTTGGTGGAGAGCAAGGCATTTGAACGGACGATGCTGTTGTGACAATGTTCGTAGGCCGTGGGTTATTCTCCATATTTGCGAAAGAGGTTTGTGGGGATCGAGTGACTCGCATAGTGACATCCATCGTAGCGACTGTAGTGCATTGATTCGACGTTGAATCTTCTTTTGTAGACGTCTCGCTTCTCTCAAGTCACAGATGGATTTCGTGCGCCTATAACGTCGTTCGGCGCGACGACGGATTGCGTGAAGTCGCTCCAACTCCACCTCATATTTGCAAAAATCTGGCAAAGGTCCACAATTAAACGTTGCCTCTTGGATAGCGGCCTTCATTATACCTTCTAGGCTTTCAAGAGAACCTTCTTGGTTTCTCTCGCATCTCTTCTCTGTGGATGATCTGTACTTTGACCAGTCTATCTGTGAAGCGGGCGTGATTTGCGACTTGCTTAGCCCCTTGATCTTTATATAAGTGGGGATGTGGTCACTGCCATGCGTTTCATTGTACGCAAACCACTGCACCTTGGTACTTAAGCTACTTGACACAAAAGTTAGGTCGAGACAGCTATTATATGTCAGACCCCGTAAAAACGTGGGAGTGCCGTCATTTAAATAATATAGTTGGTGGTCAGATGCAAAGGAGGACACATTTCTTCCCCGACGGTCCATCTTCTGGCTTCCCCACAGAGGGTGATGAGCGTTAAAATCACCGGTAATAATCCATGGCCCAGGTGTCGCTGATATAATGGCGCTTAATCTTGCTGGGTCGAAGCGGCCTGAAGGCGAAATATATACTGCCACTAGCGTGAAGTTCACGTTCTTACGCTTAACTGTCAGGCACACGTATTGGTTGCGGTCGTCCGGTGTTACTGGATGCTCAATATATGTGAGTTCGCACCTGATGTAAACAATGACCTTACTGGTTTCGTTACAAATTGCAGATCTGAAAGCCTCGTATTTAGAAAGTCGTATAGCATTGTGAAGACGTGGTTCACAAATTACGATAATTGGGAACTGATTCTTGAAAACATATGGTCGAAAATCCGAAATGTGGGGTTTAAGACCTCGGGCATTCCATTGGAAAATTTATGCCTCTTTCACTTGTTTACGGAAGGGCTGCAGAGAAAGAGCCGTGGTGCTTCTCTAGATTTGATAGCACCGGATTCAAAGCGTCCAATATTTGAAGAGCGCTGTAGGCAGCCGGAGTCTGAATATTATTCAGGAGCACTCGAATTGCCTTCATGAGGGTCTTAATCACGTCTATTATTTCGTTATCTTGACTTTCATGGCTTACTCGCTCTGAAGTAGCTTTCAGCGGGCGATGCTGCGGCTCTGCTGGCGGTGTCACTGACGGCAGCGTCGGCCACGCGTCAGGGTCAATGTTTCTTGCGTCTTTCTGAGGATGCTTGTTGTTGGCACTTGTTGATGCTTGTGGTGGTGAGTGCGTGATTGGGGTAGCGGTGTATTCCTGGCCTTGGCAGAGGATGTCCTAGGAGTTTTCCTATGGCGCGAACGCCGACGTCGCACTTTGGCAGCAGCCTCCCTGTGGGTGGAACCGTCTCTGGCCATCTGCCTCAGCACTTGCATCTCCTTCTTCACATTTGGGCACTGCTTTGATGATGCCTCGTGAGGACCTTGGCAATTGCCGCATTTGCGATGTTCTGCCTGGCAGGCTTCCGTGTTGCATGACTCCGAGCATCGGGAGCACACAGCAGAACTTGTGCAAACAGCACTCACGTGTCCTATTTTACAGCACTTCCGACACTGAAGAGGTTTCGGCACGAACGGCCGTACTGTGTGTCGAAAATAACCAACTCTTACTTGAGTTGGGAGGCTGTCACCCTTGAAAACTAGTTTCACGCATCGTGAGTTCCCGAGACGGTGGGCTTGCAAGATTATAATAGCTTCCGTCACTGGTTTGATTAGAGTGGGAAAATCAATATCGCGTATAGAAGTGTGGATGTCGTAGATAACGCCTGCCCTAGAGTCCTTGCCATCTGGTATGAAAGAACGTACGTTGATGTTCCCCACCACATTCACCTTGGTCAATACGTCGAGAGCAGTACGTTGCGTAACGTCTATCGCCAGAACGTTCTTGCGGCCATTGATTCTCACGTCTGTTATTTGTCCCGGAACGAGCGCCTCAAGTGACATAGACGTGACCTGGCGATTAAGTCGGTTCATGCTGTCAGCGGCATTCAGCGGGACAAACAAAATAGTGTGAACCGGTGGCTCTTGAATATTCGTGGTGGCCTTACTTTGGAAGGGAGATGTCGTAAGCAGCCCCCTCTTCGCCTTGTGTCTTGCCACGGGCACAAAGTCACTTTCATCGGAGCTCTCATCACTGGCCGTAGAGTATATCAGCGTGTCCTCACTGTCGACGTCACTTGGGTGGCCGGAGCGCTTTCTTAGAGTGGCCACAGACGACGCGGAACGTATGGGTGGAGGCCCTGGTGATTCTACGTCCATTTCCGCAGGCAGAAAAGCGGCGTCTTCCACAAGCACCAAAGAAAACGAGAAAAAATAACAGAGACTGAAACCAGCGTTCCACTCAGGAAAAACTTCGTCTTCTTCCCATATAAAAAAAGTGCTTTGTATGGTTAATGGTCCACCGTAGTATTTCTCAAACTTGGAATGCTCGTACTATATATATATATATATATATATATATATATATATATATATATATATATATATATATATATATATATATATATATATATATATTTAAAACTTCAACAGCCGGTCCTATAGATGACTTCCACTGACGTCACTGAAAGTGCAGAGTTGGATCACCAGCATGTGGGTACGAGTCGTTTTCGATGCTGCAATAATGTCATCAAAACATCACATGCATACTCTTGCGTTATTTCACACACGGAGACGTTCCTGCTGCGTTGTTTTCACATAGACGACATTTTTTGTCATCAAAGCCGTCATCGTGGAGCACGAGTACATTCAGAAGCTGCGTCCATGATGGCACGTGCCAGCCATATGGCGCGACTTCGTACCCCCGCCCGTCTCCTGGGACACGCAGTTAGCGGCGGCATATGGTTCTATAGTAATGTAGTGATAGTGCTGGAACGAACCCTCCGTAATCAAAACGGCAGAAATTATGAAGTTCCGAGACAGCTGCGCGAAATGGTTCAAAACACTTCTGCGGCAAATGACACCTGCCGCGAGATTTACGACCAATCAGGAGCGACGAGGGCGCCACAGTGACCGGACACCAGCTGCTCCGCACGGGGTGTTTACATTCCTCAGCGCAACCCTAGCTGCTCCTCTCTGTATCTCTATACCTTTATTCATCCCTATCCTTTTTCTACCTCGAATCTCTCCTTACCGCCAACCCCTGCGCAGAACTGTGGAGGTGCCCTCCATTGAGAGAGACAGTAACAAAACTGCGCTCATTTCTTCCTTTTCCTATTTCAAAAGTCACTTATTAGAGGTGCGTGGTTGAAATCTAGTTGAAAAAGGTGGTTCGGACTCATTGCTTGAAAGTACAATGAATCCGAATCGTCGTCCTGTGTTTATAGTCTTTCTTTTGAGACAGTCTTTCCGTGCGTTTTAAGAGAACAGGTGGTCAAAATTTGAAAAAAAAAATCTATTTTTGCTTTCTTTGCAATTTAAGTAGGGCCCTAAATTTGTGCACTCACAACCAGTTTTTCCAAAAGCAAGTAGTGAAAACGCACCTTAGCACAGGCCCCTCATATGCGCTCTGTGTTCACGGCCTATTTTCCTTAAAGAAACTTCACGCGCAAGAGTCAAAATGCTTTTAGAGTGAGCTGCGTAGAGAAAATTGTCAGGTAGCTTCTAAAGATATCCGAAGACACTGTGCACCGTTATATCCACACTTCGTCTTCGGAGCACATCGTTCGAACATTGTCAGCTTCTAGCTTCATTACACCTTGTGTATGTTGCGCTCGTCGATAAGCTTAGACGCTGGTGGTAAAGGAAGTCTTCAGCAAGTGTAAATTTCGCGGCAGCCCGTACAGTTCTCCTGCTAACGGGACGCACTGAGGTGTACTGAGTCCAGTGAAGTACTCAGGCTCGGAACGGTCAACCATGCAGCAATCTCTTCACTGTCAAACCTCTCAGCCTTTTCAGCGTCCTTCGAGGCAAACCACGTGCATGGTGAGAATGGGTATATGCCCGAATGGACATTACTATTATTTGTGATACAATTAGACTGAATAGAACACGAGAAAGACCCGGTGCACTGAGTGCAGCGTTTATTGGAATTGAGTCGTAGTCTTTGCTGTCTTTACTTACGTTCAGAGTTAAGAATTGCGGCATCTTTATTAATGTTATTCTTGCATTTAGTATGGATAGTGTCACATGAGCCAAAATCCTGAAATAGTTGGGATTGACACCTGGCCAAACTAGTCAATTTTCTAGAAAATGTTGACCACCCTCGACGATACATTGTAGATAGATGTGCATGACATCTCACTAAAGAAGCAAGACAAGCATTACAAGAGACCCCAAAGTGAAAAATTGACTTGTACAGTCATTACCAAGCTTGTAACTACTAAATAAAGTAGTTTAACGGTGTTAGTGACAGCTAGTGTAACCGCTTTTTAGTCGTTTTCCAACTTTAAACTCTATTATCTCAAAATCGTGTTTTTTATTTGTTAGGTTCCATTATTTCCTATGTACTCCAAGCTAACCAGATGATAATTTTTTTTTGTATTCTGCATAAGTGCATGCAGCTGCTGAAGCAGAATTGAGGTTAAGTAGTCAACAGTTTCTGTGATACTACTTACTACTTTCGTAGATGCCACTAACCTCAAAAGTTAGGTTCTCGTGATAAAAAAATTGACAAAAGTTATAATATTATTCTTATTTTATTATATCCGCTTCACTTGAAGGAGCAGAAAATTTGGAATAAAATGGTATATTAATTACGTGAATATAACTTTTACTCAGAAAAAAACGGTACCCCAAAGTGACCAGAAATACATGGTGCTTTTAAACAATGAGCACTGGTGCAGTTGGCAGACAAAAACATTGGCCCCGTATCTGCGTGTTACACTGCAAATGTCACCGAAAGACGATAGTCTTGCGTCTGGAGAGAGTGAACAAAACTTTTATTTGATCTTGTGCGCAAGAAAATCGCTGAATGGTATTCTGTAGGCGCTGCGTTAGAGTGTCTCGAGCGGACAGCGTAGGTGAACTAGCGCTTCAAGTCACATCACATGTAAAACATGAGCGCTATCTGGCAGTTATATTGGAAAACAAAGTGTGTGGCGTGCGCGCCCGTCTCGGAGGTGATATGGTGTAGAACGCCAGGGGACGGGTAAGTGCCACCATCGTGTCGTCTTAGCAAAGCGTTGGGGACGCTTGCCCTTTTGAGCATCGCGTTGCACTGTCAGTGCAGCGTGATAAATGCTACAGTCCTTAAAATTACTTATGTATGCCTTTTATAGTAAAAGACACACATACAGAATATTGAAGTGTTGTTATGGTGCCTCAGATATGCGCAATAATTGCTTTTTAATTGACTATCGCACAAATATGAACGCTGAATTTTGAGCAATGTTGGTGGGCGCTGCGGATGGGGTCGGCCGTTTGGAGTATGGTTTGGCCACTTTGGTGCCGTTAAGGGTACCGTTAAGAGCGGACAAACAGACAAATGTACACACAGACAGACAGACCAAACTTTTTGCGTCGAAGGTCTTCAAGAAAGACTATAATTTTTAAAGACAGGTATCACTATCAGTGCTACTCGCCCGTTCTGAGAGCACGTGATATTCCGTCACGCGGTGAGACTTTTTCACAGCGTTCTTAACGGCTTCGCGGTCACGTGCAACAACACGGTACGCGCGGCATGGCGCCCGTCTTTTTACAGCCAGCGTAGCCGTACGGAATGCGAAGTTGACGAATAAGAGCTAGAGCCAACCTTTTCTTCGAGGCAACGTATTTATACGAGGTCCTTTCACAGGCGGTTTCCGAAGAGATCCAAGCCACGTCCATATGTTGGCCTTTATACTGTCCGTAATCGATACCTGTAGATTTCCCTGTCGATGACGCCTGCAATGAATTCGCGAGAGATGGGCTGGTATCCTTACACAACTGATAATTACAAACCATAGTTTGTGACTATCAGTAGTGTAGGAGTAAATGGAGGCCTTATCCGCCCCTGAGCACAAGTGGTTGACCAAAACGCAGGAATTCATCCGGAGGAAATTCCAGACTGGATTTTTTCCCCTGATACATATGTGATACGTGTTGAGCAGGCCCAAAGCCAGGGGCAGTACCATAAACGCAGTACCACCCCCCAAAAAATTTGGATGGAGGGGGGTGCTTTAACGAGAAAAATAATAAAAATAGGTGTTTTAAAAATAAAAAAAATAAGTATCGTCATAATTGGTGGTAGCGCCGGATAAGGATCCACGGACAAAAGAATGCACATTTGAGACATCGCTAACCTCCAACAGCAGTTTATTACTCGCTGATCTTTATATTATATGAGAGTACGTATAAGAGTGTCAGGTTCCTATGCGACACGATGACAAATATAATTATGCTTTTTCCTATTACCTATGCACAAAAATTCTTGCAGGTGTCGTTTCTCAGTCAGGACACGCGCAGATTTTACGCTCCAACAGCACATCTTCAGGGGAGCGTGAACTCAACAGGAAGACAAACACCAGATCGCCTGAACAGTTCGACTGGCGCTGTCTGCAAATTAATGAATCGGAAAATTAACTACACCACCACGTTTCTGAATTACTTTTAAGTGTGAATGCACTTTATAAGCGACCCCAAACCATCCACCGCCATCGGCGGCGTCCGCAGTCTTCTCTCTATCTTTAAAAGAAAGAGAACTTGGCGGGCCGCAGCGCGACGCTCTACCGAATAAGCCACGGACGCGACGCTGATATTGGTGTCAGTAACGCGCCTTATACCCCCTCCCCCTTCGCTCGCTCCTCCACTCTCCTCGCTCGCTGCAGTTGCGCGCGCACCCCTCTCTCTCGTGCGCCCGCCTTCTCTCTCAGTCTCCCGTCGAGAGCGGGTCGTGAGGGGGAGTAAAGTTAAAATCCGTTGGCATTCGCCAGTGAGTTAACGTAAACTCCCCCGTGTGATCAAATTGCGATTCCCAGGAACCATTACACCATAAAGGCACCATAGTGTGATTAATAAATATAATAGTGCGAATTATTAAATACCCCTCATAGCATCACCCCGTGTATTCGCACTTAACCATGTTCACCCTCGGGGAAATGCTTGGGAGTTTTTTTTTTTTTTTTTGTGCAACTTTTACAAACGGCGCAATAAAAGTGCGCTTGCTATGTTTTTTCAAATGCATCATTTATTTTGAATGGAAGCTGCGATTTCAAACTCCAAATGTGTGGAAGCCATCACAAGCAACATTTCATTGTCGAGATAGGCATACCACAACGAATTTAAAGGCTGGTGCACACCGGCGACTAGCAGCGGTCGCGCGACCATTTGCGACTGGCGACGAAGAATCGACAGATGCTCACACCGGCTGAGATTGCATGCGAGTGACCTGAAGTGGCAAACCGGGAGAGTCACATCCGGGTCTTACTATCAGCGAGAACTGTGGAGACCGGCGCCGATCAGTTGATCGCCGCTAGCTGAGTGAGCGGAGCGAACGAAGCGCGCCACATTTGTTTTTGTCCGTTCTCGCACAGCCTCCCCAGCAGCATCAAGGAGTTCGATTCAAGCGAAGAAGAATAAATTGCCATGGCGCTGATGCACTATGCTATGGTGTCAGCGCTGGCAGCACAGATGGATGAATGGATGGATGGAATAAACTTTATTTTGTATTCAGGAGCCTCCAAAGAAAAAAAAAAGCTGGTTGTGGGTGTGACCGTCCTTTCGCTGGCGAGATGGCCGGCCATGCAAGCCGCCTACCTCCCAAGATGCGCTAAGATGACGAGCAGTATTTCCGAGAGAGGTGCGTATTCAGAAACGGTCCTTGAATTTAACTTGAATAGCCACAGCCTATACAATCCAGCACAAACGCGTCTTGAACGCGGTGTCTTTAGTCGGTGCCAAGGCATGAAGCACAAACGCGTTCCAAACGCGCTGCATTGAAGGCGGTGACAAGTCAAGCTCAAGACAAGAAGTGATTCTGAATACGGGGTAAAGATAGTGCACAGTCTATTTTCTATTTATTCTGACGGTGTTTAGCTTCTTGCGAATGCCGCCACGTGAATTCCACACTTTGCTTAAGCTGCTGCGCCCCGCCATCTCCAAGCCAAATACTTCGTGGTGGCCATGGTGCCACATACCCAGAAGAACACACTCGTTTGTGTCTGGCGGCAGGAGGCACGCAATGAAAAAATAAAAAAAACTGGGCATCGCTGATTGGTTCCGGCAGCTTTGCGACTGCAGTCGCGCGACTAAAAAATCAGTCAGAAAGCGACTAGCCTAAGCAGTCGCTTCGCGACTGTTTGCGACCATTCGCGGCTGTTTGCGACCAGTCGCAAATGGTCGCGCAACCTCTGCTAGTCGCCGGTGTGCACCAACCTTTGGGGGTGCGCGAAACCGAACTATCATATAGGGGGGGGGGGGGAACAACAAGAAGGAAGGCACGGAGGTTAACCAGGCACATGCCCGGTTTGCTACCCTACGCTGGGGGAATGGGAAGGGGGCATAAAGATGAGAGAAAGAGGAAAGAGAAGAGAAAGAGAGGGAGAAAAAACAACAAAAAAAGGAGGATTGTCAGTCAATCGGCTGGTGTGTATGCAGTGGTGACACTACACAAAAGTTAAAGGTGGTCACGTAGGCCTGTAGTCCTCAAAAAGCACAAGGCAGCTTTGACTCCTTTTTTAGCCGACGAAAGGCGATGACGGTGTTCCAGTAGCATCTGCACAGAGAGTGGCCGATCATCCGATTCTCGCAATGCGTCCGAAAGCTTCTGTCTTTCAGAGGCAAATCGAGGGCAATGGCATATCAGATGGTCGATGTCTTCTTTGGTGCAGCAGACGTCGAATTCCGCATTGTCGGTCAATCCGATGAGGGTTCTATATGCTTTTGTGAAGGCGACCCCCAGCCAAAGGCGACAAAGAAGTGAAGCTTCACGTCGACGAAGTCCAGATGGCGGTCGAAGTTTCAGTTGAGGGTTTATTTGGTATAGTTTCGTATGTCTTATGCTTAGGGTGTTCCGCTCCTGCAGACTCAGACTACGTGCCAGGTGACGAAGTTGCTTTGCAGCGTCAGTCCTTGACAAAGGAATCGGAAGGGTGTACTCTTTGATGTGCGAGCCGCATTGTCTGCGGAATCATTGCCACTGATCCCACAATGGCCAGGAAGCCACTGAAACTTGACCTCGTGGCCTGTTTCTGTGACGTGGTGAACAAGCTTGACAACTTCGTAAGTTAATTGTTCATGGCAACCTCGTCGAAGGACTGACTGCACGCTCTGTAGGGCTGATTTTGAGTCGAAAAACACAGCCCATTTACTCGGTCTTTGGGACTTTATGTATGGTTCGGTGGTGATTCCAGCTAGAGGAATCACTCTGCGAATCAAACTGTCACATGTCATTACGCCTACGGCGGCAGAACTTGCGGCTTTGCGTGGCGCCCTAGAACCATCATATAAACGCGACGAAAACAGACCAGACAGTGAGTGCATTCAACTTGCCGGCCAGGCAGAATTGCAACAGAAATTTACTAGCGAAATCGACGTGCGCTTTATAGTATATTGTCAGTTGCAACAAACATACCGCATCTTGGCGGCGCTGACGTCAGTCGAAGCGAGGAGAGGCCGTTTGGTGTTAAACGTGCTGATGCCTGTACATATCCCCCCCCTCCCTCTCAACATTGAGGCTTGAAAATGTTGTATTGGACTGTGGGTCGTTTTGGAACGCTCTCTACAATGGAAGGAAACGCACCTGGCCATATAAACCAAACGCTGTTGTAACTCGATTTAACGAAGTGATGATGGCGCTCGAATTAACTCGTGAAATTGGGAGGTTCGTAAAATTGATTTTTATTCACGCTCTTTTGAGATATAAAAGGGTAACGTGGCAACACCCGAAAGCTACCGCGACTTTTTATTTGCCACCAACGCACGCCTATGCGTGTGAAAAGTACGCCAACACAGCGAGCCACTCCCATGTAGGGGCAATACGGGGGAGGTGAAGTGAAGCTGTGACAAGCAGCATATATGCAAAGGCAGCGAGGACGAATCGAGGGATAGTGCGAGCAGGCAGACGAAGAAATTTGCAAGGAGGTTATCAGTGCCATCTATGGTGTAGCCATTGAATAAAGAAAGGAGTCATTGTGTCCTTGTGGGAGCAGTTATTTAAAGCGGCATCATCATCAGTGCTACCGACATCTAAATGCTTGCACCGTCGTGGTGGTATAGTGGCTAAGGTACTCGGCTGCTGACTCGCAAGTCACGGGATCGAATCCTGGCTACAGCGGCTGCATTTTCGATGGAAGCGAAAACGACGTAGCCCATGTGTTCAGATTAGGGTGCAGGTTAAAGAACACCAGGTGGTCAAAATTTCCGGAGCCCTCCACTACGGCGTCTCTCATATTTATACGGTGATTTGGGACGTTAAACCCCACATATCAATCAATTCGACATCTAAACGCTTGATTCCAAGCATGGGCATGGAGTTCAGCTTCAACTAGGATCGACAATAAGGAGTGATCAATACTAAAGCGCTCAAAAACATCAAAGAAATCACCAGCATTATTCTGTCTAATATTTTTCGGCGATCTCTCTCACCCCGCAACGTCCCTCGTGACTCGTAAGTGAGTGAGATCAATCTAGTTCAAAAGCCAAATACATGTTTCTGGTTCGTATCCCGAACCAGCCTCTGTTCGAAAATAATGCAAAATGTAATTTACTCACATGTTTCGAATTTTCTCCCCTCGGTTAAGTAATTTCGCCCTAACCAACATGGATTCCCAAAAGGACTCTCATGTGATACTCTGCTTGCACTTTTCATCCATGACATAAGCGTTAGCATGGACCTTAAAATACCAGCTGATACCCTGCTTAATTGACATGGGGAAATATTTTCATACGGTCAGTCACAAACGCCTAAGTTTTCTTAATTAAATCCTACCCCACTTGTCTGCAACTGAATTCAAGACTCTCCCTAACTGTAACCCATTTGCACAAGCTAGTGTCCTAATCCCTTTCTAACGTAAACTCCGATGTGCGTCAACGTCATCGGGCGAGGATAGAGGGACCTAGCAAGAAGGACCGGACTAGCGACCAATACTTTCCTCCTTTGTGAAGCGTGCCAACGGCACGGAGTGTACTGGCTCGGGTGGCATGGGTGACATTGTTGAACAATTTAGGATGTATTAGGTCGAACAGCGAATTTTCTCCTCTTTTATGGCCATTTCAGTCAGCGAAAGGTCAACGGGAAGCCACTGGGCCATTTTTGGTTGTTCTAAGAACTACATGTAAAAAACTTCCGTCGGAATAGTATGCGGCAAGCATCACCAAACGTGCCACGTTGGCTTCATGGTAGTACATTGTTTGTGTTACGTGACAAGTTCTATATCGGCAAATACCGCAATCATACCCGCATTGTCCAGTGTTACACTCGGGCAAATGACAATCGGTACGGTTAGATTGACGACCAAACATAACAGGTCAAGTACGGCCCTGATCGTTAGGAAACATCTAAGCACAACTCGTTAAGGCACAATCATTGTGCCTTAACGAGTTGTGTTCGGAGCGAAAACAACACAGGTGGGCCACCTGTGTTGTTTTCGCTTCGTTTTTTTACTACATTTTAGCATGATGCTTTTTATGAAAAACAATTAGCCACCTAGCTCGGCTCAACACGATGATCAATGTAGTTGATGTGACTGTGGTAACACGGACGAGAAACCCCTCACTTTGCAGCGGAGTAACCGGCATGAGACATATAAATTGTTCTGCGCACCAGCCTTGTGCACTCAATTTTACATGAAAATAACGTGGCGGAATCCTTGTCGTCAGTGTACAACTTACGTAAGGCGGTGAATGTATCGTGCACTATGTGCGATATGAAAGCCAAACAGGAAAAAAAAAAATAAACGAGTTCTGTCACTTCGTGTTTGAAACAACTACCTCAGGAAGACAATTTTTTGCGTGGTCAAGAATTCTGTCTGACGAGTCGCGCGATGATGTACAACATAGTTAATTCTCTTCTAAGAGCAAAAAGAAAACTAAACCAATTTGTTGCGGTTGTCTATTTCATCTATAACTGTCAATTCACTGCTTAGCTTTGGGAACGACACCCAAGATTTCGCAAAAACCATACAACTGGTTGACAAATGTATATAAAAAAGTTAACACAAAATGACTTTTATGCTGATCATAGGCTTGAGCCCGGGTGTGCTTGTTGCCTCATCGACGGAAGATACTCTTAACTATCTTCACTTTATCACCACCGCAATCCAATCAAACACCACGATATTAAAAATAAAGAAAAAGCTGACTGACATGTAAACTTCAGTATCGCTTTTTGTGTACGAGCCCCATCAATTCTTATTTCGTCCGTGCCGGTGCGCAATAAACGAGCGAGTAATAAGGGTTCATTAAAGGTTGAGCAAAAGATATACAACCGTTAGTGAGCAAGAAACAAATGCCGTCATCGACAAGAAATCGCAGCTGCGCGCTCAAGCACGATCACACGTATACGGGAGTCGCTGAGACAGCACAAACCGCGAATGAAAAACAAAACACAAAAACAAACTTAAACAATACAGTTCAGGGAAAAAATTATTGTATCTTTAAAGGGTGCCAGCACTTGGTTGCCCTGCTCACGGGCCGAAATATTGTTACGTTTTTCCAACAAAAGGGGTGCTGGAAACATACGACATTGACCACCATGCGACACCTTTACGCCGTCGCATATTATTATTTTTGACCGTGAACGAATCAAAACCTTTCAGGACGTCTCACAGACTCATTTCCTACCTATACTGCATGATTCTAGACAAAATTCAGCACACCAGAACGAAAAAAAAAACCTGACCGCAACTGCAACCACACGAATACATTCCATAGAAAAGCGGAGCACGCTTCAATGGATTAATTGGCATGCCAAAGACAGCGCCACCCGCTAGGCAATATGGCGGCGCCTGTTTGATTTATATAAACGACTTGCGCGATAATATCTCGTCTACATAAGCCTGTTTCCTGATAATTGTGTCATCTGCGTAGTCATATCACTAACGTTTCCGATGCGAATACTCTCCCGTGTGACTTGACTAAAACACCATTAGTGGTGTCACAAATGATTGACGGTTTTAAATACTAACAAAACTGCACCAATGCCAAACTTACCCAGCGCTAACTATAGCATAAATGGCCCCATAATTTTCCCCTCACTTCTATTAAATACTCCGCTGTTCACATGCGCAACCCACAAAACAAACTGGTCTTCTCACGTAAGTAAAATAATTAACAATGCTAACAGAGCTATCCAATTATCTTCATCGTAACTTACACCTTTTGCCTCCATCAGTCAGATTACTAGCCTACAAAACACTAGTTGACCCAAAACTAGTGTATGAATCCGCAGTTCGGAACTCACCCCAAGTTAACCTAGATAAGGCCATCGAACTAGCCTGAAACCATGCAGTTAGACTCATCTATACTCACTTACTCGTACGATTCTAGTGTTAATACACTTCAACGTAAAGCGAAACTACCTAAACAATATAGGACTACGCTGTGAGATTATTATAGACTCCCCTTGTATCACAAAATGTATCTGACGTTCAAGTGTAACTCTCCCATTCAGTCAATCGTGCTTCAGCACGCACAAGTTACCACAAGGCCGTCTATACCCACCTCCTGCTTGCACTGCAGCCTACCAGTACTCATTTTTTCGCCCAGACAGGCAAGAACTAAAACGATATTCCCTCAGATGCCATCCATCATTCCAGCATCGATGAATTTATAAATGCCGTAGAATTATTGTTTTATTAACCCTATAATTTTTACTCACATTCTAATGTAAATCCCCCTGAAAGGAGGCTTTTGAGGTGTAATAAATAGATAAATAAATAAATAAATAAATAAATAAATAAATGAATAAAACGAATAAATAAATAAATAAATCACAGATGCTTTAGCGAGACAGTGTTGCAGCACACGCCAGAGGAACTTTTTTTTGGGGTGTCAAAATTAGGAAGAAAATATTGCTTTTCTTTTTTATATCCAAATACCTTCGTTAAATAGGATTTAGAGTGCCATGTCACCTTCGTTAGGTCGAGTTGATGATAAAATTAAACCAATACCTGGCGGAAACAATACATTTCTTTGTTAAATTGGGAAATTCGTAAACTCGGGCTTCACTAGGTCTAGTTTTGAATGTATAAATACAATTACATATTTCATCTGCGGTTGATCAAATAATTACGCACAATATAAAAATATCCAAACGAGCAGCTTATGATGGAAAACCCTTCGTCGCTGGTCTCATTGAATCGCGGTTTTCTGTTAACTTTTTATTATTATTTATTATAGGTACGTGAAAGAAGTTGCATGTTCGTCGCACGTTTCGTTGATACCAAATGTTAATTTTGTTGATTTCGGAATATGTTATACCATGCTAACTACTTTGATTAGCTACAGACAAATTCTGCAATTTATTGATACGCTGAGAACTCGATCTAGAGAAGCCATATTTTGCTGATTTCCTGATTTAACAAAGAAATTTCTGTTTCCCGGCATGTATATTCATAAAGTTCAATGTTGTCATCAGCTCGACTTAACGACGTGACACTATAAAGCCGATTTAACAAAGATTTTCCGGAAACAAATAAGAAATGAAGGAAGATTTTTTTTTATTTCTACAGAGAAAAGCTCCAATTTTGAGCTTCTATAGAAATTACGGCTACACTCTGACCACGAGCTACCATTGCGGGACGGCTTAATCGAATATTTTTGAGCTATGATATCTCTTTACTTTGGATGCGCCACTGTGCACCAATTGGAACCACTTGCCGTATGACAGTTTTGTGCTTTGTTAACTTTGGAGTATATTTCAGTCTGCATTGCGTGTTTCTCTTTCTCTTTTCCCCTTTTTGACGCTATCCGGGCGTCACAGATTACGACAAATTCAGGTAACTCCCTTGTAGAGCCGACCAGAAATCGCAAAAATGTGTTTATTCTCTAGTCTGCTTGTGCGGATGTTCGCTATCACGTTGACATGCGTTTTATGTTAAAAAAACAGACAAAAACATGTATTAGCTTGCGTATCTTACACGACGTTATCATTTGGATCTCACCTCAAATGTGTGTTCTGAGCGTGACGCGGCGCAACAAGAGACGTACGTGACAGCGCAATTCATGTATGCTGTTGGTATTTGCTACTTCAAATACTATACGATTACGGAAGCATGGTAGCAACGGCAAAGCTGTAACATTTTAACGATTATTTATTAATAATAATATTGGAGTTGAATGTCCCAAAACGACCATATGATCATAACAGACGCCGTATTGGAGGCCTCCGGAAATTTTGGCCACCTGGAGTTCTTTAACGTGTGCCTAGATATAAGCACATGGGTCGCAAGCATTTTCGCCTCGATTGAAAATGTGGTCACCGTGGCCGGGATTGTCAACGGCCGAGTGCCTTAGCCACTAGATTACCATAGCGGGTAACATTTATCAAGGACTGCCGGAAAACCACCGGCCTCAAAGAAACTTCAACGTCCTATCGAAAAAAAGGAACATTGTCTACATACTGTACACGAAGTTTGAAACAAACATACTCACAGCGCGTCTTGACGGCAACATCTACATCTGTATAGTATACGTTCTAAAAGTCCTAGTCCCGTTTGATTTATTGCTACTTTATGGAGCTGAGCATTGTTATGTTTTCTGGTGGTGTCGAACTCGCTCTGAATGCAGCGTGGGTCGAGAAGACAGTACGCAATGACCCTTGGCTTAACAGTAAGCAGTCGCGCGGTCCTTGAAGATTGGGCAGTCGTTGCAGTACGCGGTAACGAGAGTTCTGCTGTTCGTCCGATAGGCGTACACAAACAAAGCAGAGACGGCGCGCTGTCGCCAAGTCGCGCCATCGACAGCGATGTGTCACCGCGTCGGCTGAGAAAAATGGCCCACATGTTTGCGCCGGCGGAGCGGCTGCACCACGCGGCCCATGTGTGTGTTTACGTGGGCTGCGCAGCATCGTTTTTTGAGAGCAAACACTACAAACAGCGGCCGCTTCAGCCACACGCAGCAAAGCGACAGCTGTACCCCCGACATATACCGGGCTGACCCGTTGTCTGAAAAGCCGACCAGACTTCCTTCCGAAACTTCGAGGATTCCCAAGTTCAACTACACGTATACACAGCTGGATTTAACGAAACTTGATTTTAAGAAATTCCCTATCTGACAAAGAAATCTTCATTGCCCGGCAAATATTCACAAGGCTCTCAGTGTTTTCGATTGACGAGCTACATTGGCCACCAAACCCGATTTAACGAAGTTTTCCTGAAGTAAAAAAAAGATGAAAAGCCACAATTTTCTTCTGGTTTCAGCAGGTCCGCTTCGGTGAAACAGTGGCCCTGAGGTCGCGCGTTGGATCCTGGCAGTGGCGGTGGCATTTAATTTTTATGCAGGCGAAATGGTAGAGGCCGTTGTACTGTGCGATGTTAGTGCACGTTAAAGAACACCAGATGTTCAACATTTCCGGAGCCCTACACTACGGCATCTGATAACTATATGATGGTTTTGGGACGTAACACCTCAGATATTATTATTATATTATTATTATTATTATTATTATTATTATTATTATTATATTATTATTATTATTATTATTATTATTATTATTATTATTATTATTATTATTATTATTATTTTCAGCCGAGGCGCGCACTGAGTGCGCTCTCTAATGGTATCACGTGTAAGTATCTAGGTGGCCATTGTCATGGTCATGGCTTTATCCTGACGATGACGCCGTGCCTATGCACAGAAGACGGAACAACGGAATCGGTAGCACTCTTACGTGCTGGATATACATTTATTGGCTTATGCAACAGACAGCATAGATCTTTTCCTAGAACTTTCTCACTCAGACTGCTCGCACACTCACTGTATTCGTTCTCTGCGTCTTCGAGTATAGATGTAGCTTGACGGGACTGACTACATAAACTGCATCGCCCACACATGGCGCCGGGCGACATGGAAGACTGCGGGACTATACGTGAAATGGCAACAAATGATACTCTTATTGTAACACATATTCGTTATCAAGAGCCCAATTCAAGGTGGCGTGGTCTCGTAGCCAGCGTAATCCCCGGTGACGTGGACCACACGGTGTAAAGGTTTGGACGTCTTCAGAGGCAGACATTGAAGTGCCGATTCAGAACGCTGCGCAAAATCTGCTAATTTGTATGCAATTTCAATGCCGCTTCACGAAAGCTTCACTTACTAGACAAAAACGGGTTGGTTAAATCTGTGTAGTTCTACTTCCAATAGAACGCTGAGTGGACGCTGACTAGTGCGGATGGCGCGGCATGGGGCTCCACAGATTTGATGTGTTTTTGGGTGTACCTCATCAGCATCTGGAAAAATACGTTTATTCTGTGCCCCCCCTGCAGTACTCTATCTATGTTGACCGCACAAATACTCCATCACCAGACCCTGATTTTAATCAAAGAAAGAGAGAGAGAACAGAACACAAAATTTACTCAGTAGCGTTCCTCACATGATCAAAGCACTTTTTTTTGTGTGTGTACTGATAAGTTCTTATCGGATGCAAAAAAAAAAAGCTTGACGTATTTGTGTTCATTCAAGCGGAAGTAAACTTAGAACGCGCAGTAATATTGGAATAACTCATCACACTGCGCTGATAAGTTCACCGTGGTGATAATCCTGCATGCCGCCAGTGTTTGAGTGGCGTGCGGGGCTCGTCCTGTGTGACGCGAAGTTGTGAATCAGCCCTTATCGTGTCTAGGTCCGATGATCTCGAATAGGTCCACTCCAGTCCGTTGACCAGGCTGGATATATATGATCTTTTGGGCAACCCCGAGTAAGCATAGACACCTGTTCGCAAAACAGCTCGTTTGCGTGCTGATTAGGTTCGTACAAACGATCCAAAGGTCAGGCGTTCAATCCCGGCCATGGTACTCACATTTCAATGGAGGCGAAATGGTACAGGCCGATGTACAGTGCTCTGTCTGTGCATGTTAAACACCAGGTGGGCGAAATTTTCGGAGTTCTCTACCACGCCGTCTCTCATAATCATATTCTGGTTTTGGGACGTCATACCCAGGTAATTATTAGGTTCGTATAAGAGGATACATTAGTCGCGGATGATATTTGGTAAAACAAGAAGCTGCGACCAACGACAAGGAATTCCAGCGAAAAAAAATTTTTGTGTTTGAAAAATAGTCGTGAGTGGAGCGATATGATTTTGCCAGAGTGGCAATCGGAAATCCTGAAAGTGTCGAACATCGGTGGACAGCGTGCCATGGCGTAAATGGTTTCAGCTGCACGGCTGGCGCACTCGTTCTCTCACGTCATTCGAGCCCGTCAATTTTGACGTGTGGTACAACAGACCTTCATAGCATATAGTGCCGACGCCCAATCAGAGCAGATAAATAGAGAGAGAGAGAGGTGAAAGAAAAATGGAGAGGCGACACTGTCATGAAGTGTGCTAAAAGCAAGAGCGCTTGGTTGAAATGTATTGGCCTTCACAAGAGAGAAGAGACCTACTCAAACACACTGAAAGCACGGGGAAACAATCTGCGAAGTTGAAAAACAAACTGATATGCACTATCACAGAAGGAAATAGTAAAAAAAATGGCAGATAACTCAGTCATTAGAGTAGGATTGTACGAGAACAATATACAGCAACAATTTTTATAAAAAGGAACACGAGAACGGGTGGCCTGCGCCCTCCGGCGGCTGCTGTCAGCGCGTTCAAGTGGAACCGAGAGCAACCACAGCCGCTTTTCGCATCATCTCGTGGCGAGCACAGCTACCAATCATTGCTGATACGGAACCAGTGGCAAGATACCACCCCTCCCCCCACCCCCAATTATGTGAATAGCACAAGAGGCCGATAATCACCTTGAAAGGGGAGAGGGTGCTATTTTGCCGCAGGTTCCACACAATGAATGGTAGTTTTGCTCTCCACGAGATGACGTGAAAAGAGGCTGTGGTTGCTCTCGCGTCCACTTGAATGCGCTGACAGCAGCCGCCGGATGGCGAAGGCCACGCGTTCTCGTGTTCCCTCTCATAAAAACTGACGCTGTACATGCTATATAACAGTGAATAGACTAAATCATCGTTTTTCAAACAACGCAGAAACGGGACACCAAGAATAAACTCCACGACTCAGGCGCAGAACCAACAGGCGATTGTATTGTTCGAACGTGAAATACATAGAGAAAGATCCAAGAAAAGCACGGTGATAATAAGACATGTGTCAGCTTTGTGTGCTATATAAAAAATATCTGTACGTATACCAATAAGACCACTTAACCACCATTTCTAAAACCAAAGTTTGGCAACCGTTATCCAGCATAAGCCAGTACTGGCATAGTGTGCGAGTAAACGCGTTTGTTTCATTCACTCAGAAATAATTTATATGTACGTGACAAAAATTTAGGTTTATAACTCTGTTTATTTATCCTGATGCATATGTTGTAGCATAGCCCTTTGCTGGCACCTGTTCTTCTCCATAGGAACTATTGATGAATGAATGTTTTTACAGCACAAATTATCTTCTACATATTATGCAAGAACTGTGTAGTTCCATAGCCATAGGCTATGTGCAAGATATATGCTTTAAATTCCTCTGAAATAGTCAGAGAACTGTGTGTCACGCAGTATAATTCATTTCTGCTGTAAGTGTGCTGTTCACGGACGTTCATCGTGCCTGGATAAATTTCTGTGCATATCATTATCCGAAGTCGTACTATATTATGGTCCCTGATTATCTTGGCGATTTACGTACCACAATGAATTAATGTAACGAAAAAAAACGTGGTTTTCATTTCAATTCGTGTACCATGCTATATTTTCGTAAGGTCATTAACTGCGTAATATAGAGATGACAGAGAAAGACCAAATAGTCTCCGCTATACATGTGGCTCATAATTATGAGATAACTGAGTTTATAGCACCTACTGCGTTTGGATTATGAATTGAGCGCGCCTGTGTATAGACTATTGCCATTTTTGTAAGTTTCGTTAATAGCGGGCCCATACCTTTTTTAAGTTAAAAAAATTTGTACTGCTTCAGTTATACTGGTTAAATACTTCTATTTGGTCAATGCTAACTTCATTTAAATCATTTCCAGGAATGGGTGCACGTTAAAGAACCCCAGGTGGTCGAAATTTCCGGAGCCCTCCACTACGGCGTCTCTCATAATCATATGGTGGTTTTGGGACGTTAAACCCCACATATCAATCATTATTTAAATCATTTCAATTTAGTGCTAGGCACTCTTGTCACTCATTGGTTATCATGAAAACGGCGGAATCGTCGGTGTTCACCCGAAACCAGAATATCTCATATCAGCCTCAGCGATGTTACGCTGATATGACGCTGATTTTATAGCTATAGCCTATATCTTGCTGTTGCGTTTACGAAAAGCTGCAGCTTGATACTCGCACAGGGAAATTCACGGGTGGCAATGATGCGTGCGCTGTCTGCGATATCACTGATGCTGTAGGTTTTGATTGATAAATATGTGGAGTTTAACGTCCCGAAACCCCCATAAAATTACGAGAGACGCTGTAGTGGAAGGCTCCGGAAATTTCGACCACATAGGGTTCTTTAACGTGCACCCAAATATGAGCACGCGGGCCTAAACTTCCGCCTCCATCGGAAATGCAGCCGCCGACCCCGGGATCCGATCCCGCGACCTATGCTGTAGGTTTTGTCTACAGGTATGAAGCACTAACATCTGCATTCGTAGGCGCACAAAGCTTTAAAGGCGTATTGTGTTTCTTTGTTTTCTTGCTCGGTTGACATCAATTTAATCAAAGAACACCCAATGATGTAACCTGCGTTGAAGTACCGACTTTGCTGTAAATTGCCCTGCAACACTTTTTGAGCATATATATAGTCAGAAAATGCTGCTGATCGGTAGTATATAGAGGCTCCCGACAACACGCGAGCCAAATATTATAGCACAGCACGTGGCCTGGAATTCACAATGAATTATCAAAGCTGGCTAAAAATTACTTTTTTTTCTCTCGACATATCACGCAATAAGCCCAAAAATCACTCGTAGTAAGCCCATATATGAGCCAATGGCAGCTTTGAACATGACGCTCTCGGTCATTACAGAGATCGCCATGGGGAGGCCGTCACTTGTGCACGCGCGATGGCACTGAAAAGACCACGTATTCGAAGAAAAAAAAAAAGAAAAAAGTGCTGATGGTCACAAGGTGCGCATGACGTTTTTTGTTTGCCCCTCCCATCCCTCCCTGCTTAGCTTCCAGCGCTTTCGTCGGGACGAGAGAAGAGAGAATGCGATTGCAGCATGCGACAAACCTTTGTAACTCTGCTCGTACTGGACGGATCCTTAAAATTTTTGCAGCGTTGAATTTGTGGAGCAATACGCTTTTCCAGTGATTTAACTCCATGTTTACTCAAAAAAGTGTTCCAGGGCCTCTTTAAGCAGTAAACATCAGTATTTATGATGCGATATGTCACGTTTCGTAAAGACGCCAATCGAATATAGTCCTTTGTGGGCTATATATTTCAACCAGTAACCCGCTACTTTTATTTCTCTTGCATGGTGTACAGATTGGAGTCCAGGCCGCATGGTCTTCTTGACTGTGAAGGCAACGCGGAGGTTGACCAAGGTTCATCTCTCTCAGGAGATCAGCTCTGAAAGTATATGCACAACAGCAGCGGTTGAAGCGATGACGTGATGGGGAGCATTGAAGGTCACTCTCAGAGTAGCTGAAAACGAGGATACATATTGAAACACGCACCTCAGACGTTGGCAGAGCTGGAAAAATATACAGGAAGTTGCGTTAAGTATAGACTATATAACTCGCGTATTAACGAAGCAATGGCGGCTGCATTTTGAGACGAAAACCATGACCTCCACCGCATAGCCACCACGGAGATAGTTGCCTTAAGATGGTAACCTTAGGCAGCCAGTTGATCAAATCACATGATATAGACGATTCTTGAGCAGTCAGGGTCTCAACATGTCTATCGACTCATCGGTATCATGTCGATGTTGGATTGATAATAATTTAGAGTTTTCGGGTAATGCGTTCCAAAACAGCTATAAGAATATGAAGAACGCCGTGGTGGAGGAGTGGAATTTTCTACCACCCGGTTTTACGTAAGTTGTGCTAACATCACACAGCCATCTAGCATTTCGATTTAATCAAAATGCGACCGCTGCGGCCAGGATTGAACCATCCGCGACCTTTGGGTCAGCTGCCCAGCACCGCAACCGTTGTGCCATCGTAGTAGGAATATGCGAAAGTTTAAATAAACTCTTCATCTCCGCAGCCCCGCCACGGTGGTCTAGTGGCTAAGGTAATCGGCTGCTGACCCGCAGGTCGCGGGATCGAATCCAGGCTGCGGTGGCTGCATTTTTGATAGAGGCAAAAATGCTGTAGGCCCGTGTGCTCAGATTTGGGTGGAAGTTAAAGAATCCCAGGTGGTTGAAATTTTCGGAGCCCTCCACTAAGGCGTCTCTCATAATCATATGGCCGTTTTGGTAGGTTAAATCACACATATAAATTATATCAATCAATCTTTATATCCGCAGCTCCTCCCTGTTGATCGCACAGTCGCTCGAGGTGCGCACGACACGTCATCACATAGTAACGACGCCAAAGACTTCATGTCAGGTTGTAAGATCTTCAAAGGACACTTCCCACTGGTGGAGGTGTGTCGGAAATCGGCACTTCAGGTGGGAGGCACATTAAGGATCGTTGCAAAACTCACTGTTAAAGCTCCTTAAGACGTGGGTCTGTCCATCCGCCGTTGTTGTCGTACGTAGCCATAGGGATGCGAGACGGGAGATGGTGGTACTTGGAGAGTTCACTAGATTAACGCACGGACGGACGCATGGACAGACGGGCAGACAGACTAGCAGACGGACGGATGAATGGACGGACGCGCGGAACAGGTATGTGCCACAGGGGATGCGAGATGGTGGTACTTGGAGTGTTCATTTGATGAACGCACGGACGGATGGACAGACACAGCAGAAGATGAACCGACAGATGAATGGACGCGCGGACGGTTGGACGCACTGGCAGACAGACGCATGGATGGACGCACGGATGGTCGCGCGGACAGACGGAAACAAGAAAGAGTGGACGCACGGAAGCACGGACGGGCTCATGGACGCTT
The DNA here is from genome assembly GCF_013339725.1 of Rhipicephalus microplus. Lineage (NCBI taxonomy): Eukaryota > Metazoa > Arthropoda > Arachnida > Ixodida > Ixodidae > Rhipicephalus > Rhipicephalus microplus. Next base: position 169,159,553 of record NC_051166.1, on the reverse strand, counting down.
CGCCTCACTTAACATCATTCACTCCGTTGATATGCTGTAAATTTTTCTTATTGCCTTTTTTCAACCTCAGTTCATGCATCTATCTCCTACATCGAATGCTTCAAATCTAGTCGGTGTATATGAATGTTTTGAACTGAAAAAATTAATGTTTCGAATTGGAAAAGAATTAGGGCAGCTCGTACTAAGTCACGAAAGGCTGGGATGCATCAGCGTATCTATCTATCTATCTATCTATCTATCTATCTATCTATCTATCTATCTATCTATCTATCTATCTATCTATCTATCTATCTATCTATCTATCTATCTATCTATCTATCTATCTATCTATCTATCTATCTATCTATCTATCTATCTATCTATCTATCTATCTATCTATCTATCTATCTATCTATCTATCTATCTCCACTTGCGACTTCTAGCTCTCCTAGCCGTTTCGATAATGGTATCAATACCAAAATTGGTATGGCATAACATGACTATGGGACGAACATAAGTGACTAGTCATAACATCAAAATCATGATATGTAGGTCATGAATGTCATAATTTAGATTTCATGATCTTGCTGCTCTTCTGCGTGGTTTCGTTCGCATGACATATTGCAACACTGGTATGGTATGACATGACTGCATGGCGAACATAAGTGACGGACCTTAACGTGGAAATCCTGGCATGTATGTTATGTAAATCCTGTCTACACGCCACGCTCATGGTGCGCTCCCGGTCGTTTCACTGGCTTCACATGTCCGAACTTTGGTATTAGGAGACGTGAATGAATGACGTAGGTATATCAAAGGCGCAAACATGATAATCATGAGATCTATGCAATGTAAGGACTTAACTACGTTCCTCGCTTATGATGAGTTCGCAGCCATTCGCTAGCTTCACCTATACCAAATTTGGTATTACGTGACTAGAACGGACGATGAAGGTAAAAGACAAATTCAAACATGATAATCACGACTGACGTGTCATGTAAAACAAGACTTCATGGTACGCTCATGATGCGCTGGCGGTTGTTTCGCTAGCTTTACATATACCAAATTTGGTGTTACGTGACGTGAATGGATGACTAAGGTATATAGCTGGTGCAAACATGACAATCATGACATGCATGTCATGTAAGAACATGAGGACACACCACGCTCATGAAGCGCTCTCGGCTGTATCGCTAGCTTCCCATATACCAAATTTGGTATCACGTGACGTGAATGAACGACGAAGGTAAATGACATGTCCAAACATCATAATGAAATGAGTGTGATGTACGGCATAATTTACGTCCGCCTCGTAACATTGTGCTGATTTCAAAGTGCTACATCAACCTTCTTCATTCGTGTTTCACCTATCTTCGATTCAGACTGTAACGTGGGATTTGCCTTTTTTTTTTGTACGTACGAAAACCAGATGTTGTGTTCACGAAAACCGCATGTTACAAGTTTTTTGCTGGTTTCACTGCAACAATTCCCCAAATGTTTTGGGTGAGGTATTGTGTGTTTCAACAAGCATCAAACGATATCGAGTACCTCGTACTGACATGGGAGAGCAGGGAGCTGTCCCTTGAGAGACACCCTTTATTCCTGCGCAAAGAAGGGTGTGTTTAGGAAAAGTTTAACGATTTTGAGTACTTGGTACTCTACTATGGGAGAGCAAAGAGCCGTCCCGTGGGCCTCAATATGAGTGTATACCTGCACGACAGCCTACTGATACAACTGCTGCGGTGGAGTGTCAAGTGTTATTTTGATCATCTCATATAAAAGAGCCACTATTCTGTCACCGGTTGGCTTTCGGCAAACATGAACATCCTGGAAATTTAAACGGTGTTTGCGTTATTGTTATTGAAAAAACAAGACAGTTTGAAATGCGACAAATAACCTTTAATTAACAACACGTGTAGTGCTTATATTTGCTGTCATTTAATACTCGTGGTTTGAGCGGAAACCAACTAGCGCTGCCGTCACAGGGGAAGCGCAAGCGTGCCGCCAAGCGATCCCCCAGCAAACTGTTTAAAGAAGCCCCCCCCCCCCCCCCCCCCCGGAATATGGATTCCCCCAATTTCAAAAGTTATGAAGGCTATACTCAATTCTACACATGCAAAAAAATAAAATAAAAAACAAACATGCCAGAGTTATTCGAATGGCCAGAGGATTTAGCCGAATACACTTTGGAATTTAGGTGTGCAATGCTTTTTTTTAATGCGAAGTCTTTCTTAGCTAACTACGCGGCCTTTGGCCGTATCTATCTATCTATCTATATCTATCTATCTATCTATCTATCTATCTATCTATCTATCTATCTATCTATCTATCTATCTATCTATCTATCTATCTATCTATCTATCTATCTAATCTATCTATCTATCTATCTTATCTATCTAAATCCCTTGAACGGTTGACGTCAATTTCAGCCAACCGTAGCATTCTCGGTGCATGCTTCATTATGCGTGCGTGAAATGTTTGCTATTTATCGTCATCATCGTCATGATGATCGCCCTTATGCCATTATCGCTGTTTCCACGATAATGGGGACTAGTAAATGCATACAATAACGTAGCCATATTACCACGAATATTTCCTTCGAAAGTGTAACTCTTGTGTACTCAGCAATATTAGTCATCGGAAACCGTCCGCCTCATTGTTAGCTTCCCTTTGCCAACTTCCGTGAGCCAATCGAACGTGTTACCTTAATGATTACTAACCCTATATTTTGATAATAAGCAGCCCAATTGCGGCTGCAAATTCATCACCGCGTGCCTGGCTCCTCTGACAGTATACATGAAGCCATGTTAACCACACCTTTGCTTGTCGTTGAGTGCGGTGTGCGCACCGTTTCCATGGTAACGGCGATTGTCTCGACGGAGAAGCGTGAGAAGCGTTTTCCTGACGCGGACAAGAAAAGAAAAGTAAGAAAGTGCAGCGAGCGTCTGGCGTATACAGTTGCGTCTGCCGTCGGGCAAGAAGCTCGCATTTGTAGGACATATACCTGCTTTTATTTTCTTTTGTTGTTGGCAAGCCGCGGTGCACTGTGGGCTTCTGAGTGCGTCAGGCAGGATCACATTCTTCTTGGTTGGCGTGTGAATTTCCTGTCAGTCTGGTGCATTTCCGTAACAATGGAAAACAAGGATGGCGGTTTTGGCGTCTCCAGGCTACGACCATCGTCTGCCGCCGCAGCAGCGTTGCACCGTCACGGGAACAGTGCAACAGCTGCCTTCCTAGCTCTAATATCATGCTACCTAGCAGCAGTGTTGCCAACCGTATGGTGATTACCCTATTGTGGTGTAATTTCAGGATTTCTCGGCGTGGTTAGCGTATTGAGGCGGTAATGCGATTTTCTTAGAAAACGTAGGCTAATTTCCACCTTTTGCTCATCGTCGATCAGCTAAAAAGGTAGACGATCCGCGTGACATTTTTCGAGTGTTACTGTTTTAAAGAGATCAAGAGTATTCATCGAATTAAATTGGAAGTGTCTACATTCACATCACAAGCATAGGGCAGAGACGTAGGATGATATGCCATATATACTACCCTGTGCTACCATTGTTTCTTTTTTCGTGCATGTTTTATCTCCGTTGCGTTTCACTGGTTTGTTGCATTTTCCGATGACAGTTTGTTTCCCTTATTTCGGCGAAAACCTTAGTTGTCTTACCGAGCACGACAAGTCACCGTTGGTGTCCATGCAAGTGATGCAAAAATCATGATGATATAGTGAACTCGTGATGTCATCGTGACGTCACAGGCCTCTAAAATATGAGACACCACGATAGAATCATTGTAATTTGACTGGGACATCACAACGAGGTGCTAAATGACGACGTCATCGCATGAACTCGTCACACCCGAGCGGAACCCGGAGGCACGTGAGGTGCAGAATGTCTGCAATGTCTCAGATCACTGAGGCCTTGCAAAACAACATTGGGTGCAGAATTCTTTCGAGGGCGCGTGCATCACTACAATTAAATGAGAAGAAAAAAAAAGAAAATGGCTTTCACCTTGCAGTCATCTTAGGCGAATGCATAAGGAACACACGAGTTTTTCCGATGACAGCAAGTGTGATGATAGCACCTTTGCGCCTCAAGTGTCCGCGATATCTGGCACTATAGCCCACAATTGTCAAATATATATATATATATATATATATATATATATATATATATAAATATATATATATATATATATATATATATATATATATATATATATATATATATATTTTATGTATGCTGGTTGGATGGAATAATGGTTGTCTTCTCACGCTTCTCTTCTCACGCTTGTCCGTCGAGACAATCGCCGTTACTATGGAAACGGTGTGCACACCGCACTCAACGGCGATCAAAGGGGTGGTTAACATGGATTCATGTATACTGTCACTGGAGCCAGACTTGGCCCAGTGCCTTTCATCTGCTTCTGTGATCTGCCCGGACTCGCATGGCGTTTCGCTATAGGCTGCAACGTGACATGGGGTTGGTAGTGGCCGTCTTCTGATATTTGTGGGGCAAGCACCAGTCTTCGTGAAGCGGCGCCATGTCATAAATACAACTAAGTCAAGTTAGTTCACGGCATATTCGCTGTTCCAGCTTCGCCAACCTTTGACTTTGACCGGACGTCCGAAGGACCTTCCTGGATCCAACTATTCGATACCGCTTCGCCTCTGGCTTAAATGGTTGAAGTGAAAAAGCGCAAGTGCGGACTCTACACAACGTGCAGGCAACTGAGAGATCTTTTCGACCGTCGCACTATCTGAACAACAGTATAGAAGCCGTATGAAGTCGTCAGAAAAAAGTTCGAGGATACCTTTGTATCCGCATGGAACCACGTTTACGAGGGCGCATGTTTTCACCGACACATACAACAACATGAAGAGTCAGTCCGCCAATTCATCACCGCGTTGCACACTCTGGCGGACCAGTGCGACTACAAGGAAAAGGAACGCATGATCCGCGACTGGTTTGTATCTTCCTGATGCCAAGCTGTCGAAGCTTCTGCAAATAGATACAAATTTGACGCTCGCCAGCGCTTTGGCAAAAAGCTCGCTTGAAGGAGACCGTACAACGACAGCAGCAACAGCTGCGAGAAACCAGCGACGAACATTCGGAAGTGCAAGCCAGCTACATTGACGTGGTCAAGAAAACAACGGCAGGCCAGGAAAAATTCTTCAGGACAGCGTTTCAACACCTCGTCAAGTATACAGTGCACCTGTAACACAAGGTAAACGCACCAGACAACAGTCCTATGGACCTCTAACCTCCAGTTCATGCCGCAACTGCGGTCAAGGAGAGCACTCGAGTGCCTCCTAATTGGAACGAGTCGCGAAATGCAACTACTGCGGCAGTTCCGGACATTTCGCAGTGGTGTGTCGGAAAAAAGACTGCGGGCGTGCGAAAGAAGGTACAGTCTTTCTTCTCTCCGTATGGACCAGGGGGCGTATTTCATTGGCGCGGTAAATGGAGGGCACTCTAATTCTAGGTATGCTCAAGTTGTCATTAACGGCACTCCGGTGTTCGCTAAACTTGATTCGGGTGCAGAAGTGTTTGTTGTACCCTCAACGTTTCCGGTAGTCATCTACTAAATTAGAGAATTGCGACATAACCTTAACAGGCCCTCTGTCAACCTTAACAGGCCCTCTGTGCTCGGAAAGTTTCTTGCCGCTATCCAGTGGAAACAACGCATTGGCCGACAAATGGTTAACGTGGTATCGCCTTTGCGCGCGATAATTTTGAGTCTCCCAGCGTTCAGTCAGTAGCGCGACAGTTATCGAAGCTTCCAACCCTCGGCTTTTCGCTAGTCTGAAAGCTATGAAGTAAATACAATATCAGACTGAAGCCGAACTTTGTATACCCTTCGCTATTCAGGTTGCTCGTTGCATTGCCTTATTCCTGCGGGACCGAGTTAACCAGAAGCTCCACCCTATGGAGCGAGACGACGTGATCCGCAAACTACACGAACCAACAGGATGGTGCGCGGGTATTTTACCAGTACTAAAACCTTCTCGAGACTTAGAAGTGTGGCAGTTTTGTTAGTTGGTATGACATCATGATAGCTATAGCACGAGAACATTATGACGACAACGGCGTCGAGGTGTCTCAACGATCGATTGAGAAAACACGCTAATAATGTTAGAAACGGGAAAGATGGTTTTCTTGCTAAACACTGCACTGAGTGCAATTGTGTGTCCCTTTTCAAGGACACAGTGATGCTGCATAAGCACAGGGATGAGCGCACTTGAGTTATCGTCGAGGCCGCGCAGATGGCACGCGAACAGGTGTCATGTATTAGCAAGCCCTCCGTGTCTCTGTCCGAGAAGGAACTAAGGTTCCTCGAAGTGTGGCAGCTTGGGCTAGTTGGTATGACATGACGACAGTTATAGCGCGAGAACAGAACGGCGACACAGAGGCAAGCACACGCTCATGTCCGCTAGCGCTCGTGTCCTTCATGTTTTTTTTTTTTTTTGTCTCTGTGTCGTCGATCTGTTCTCGTGCTATAACTATCGTCATGTTTCTCGAAGGTTTCGGTGCGCGCAAGTAGTTATTATACTCTTAGTTTTCTGTTTCGTTTCCTTATAGACTGTTCTTTGCCTTTTTTGTGCTTTTGTTTTTTTTTCTCTTACTCATGCATTCCTCTTTGCACCACATGGTTTTTGTCACATGGTTTACTGTGTCCTCTATATGTTTTCGTGCTCTGCGCGATAAACTCAGTTGGAAGTTAGCGCTCGTGTCTTTCTTGTCTCTTTGTTGTCGTTCTGTTCTCGCGCTCTAACTATCGTGACTTCTGGAGACGTTTGTATTTGCGTTGACTTGACGCAACTAAATAATAGTGTACTTCGCGAGCGCTATGTTAGGTCAAATGTTGAAGATAGCCTTGGTCTGTGAAGTGGGGCATCGGTTTTTTTTTTGGGGGGGGGGGGGGAGCTGGACGTTAATTATGGATGTTATCAGATCAAGCTGTCACTGGAAAGCCAATTGTTAACTACATTCATTACGCCATTTGGGCAATACTAGCTGTTTTCAAAGGCTACCGTTTGGATTGATGTCAGCCCTCGACATTTTTCAAAAGATAATGTCGCATGTTCTCGAAGGAATCCCAGGTGTGGTAATTATGATGGATGATGGGCTCATTTATGGCGGCGACCAAGCTCAACATGATGAGTGTCTGCGTCTCACTTTAGACCGTCTCATGAGTGCTAGCGCCAAATGACGTGTCTGACGTTCGACGGCGGCTCGGTAGGATTATTCATCTGGTATAAATGCGGCAAGATTCACACCAGATTTAGCTTCAAAAACGGTGCCGTTACGTCACTTGCTTTTGAAGAGTTCTGAATGTACAGTATGGTCCACTGTTGGAGGGCACACTCGAACGCATACCATCATTATTTCTGGCCCTCTATGAACAAGTCGATTACGAAAGAATCTTCATGCAAGTCAATAGTCCGTCAAGAGGAGTCGGAACATTTAACCACCAGTAGTCTTATGAATATCTAAACTGCTATGATTCCGTAAGATAGCGAAATCTAAACATGCTCCTCACGCAGCTGTTACCTTTAACAGTGGACCAGCCTGTACGTGGGGACGAGCCCAAGAGCAAGTGCTGGTCGTACGTTAGAGACGTTATTGGTTCAGCCTGCGTCATGGCTAACTGTGATGTAAAGTGCCCTACGATCATTTCCGCCAATGCGTCAGCATTCGGGGGCGGTACTTATGCAAGTTGAAACAAACAACGAAAAACAACCCTTTGCCTGTGCATCGCGCTCGTTGACGTCTGCCAAAACCAGATATTCTCAGATTGGAAAAGAAGCACTGGCAATGACATAGATGACGGAACTATTCGAAGGGTACATCAATGCTTTTGAAATTGTGCACGAATCCGACAACAAACCTCCTGTAACCTTGCTGAAAAAATCTTCCTTAAATGTTTTACCACCTCGCATTCAACCTTTTCGCATGAGGCTTTGTGGTTCATGAAGTTGTGAATGTCCCGGGCATGCCTACTAAGTACAGATATGTTATCGAGGGCCCCGATTCGGGGGTTTGGCGCCGGCACCTTCGCCGACATGCGACTGACGCTTTTGCTGCTTGTGCAGGTATCTGCGCTGTTTGGTTGTCGTCCGTGAATCTACCAGGGACGAGCTGGAGGGGTGACACTGTGTTCCGGATCGGGTCCTGTGCGCAGCATCGGAATATCACCTGGCTCCCGCCGGTAGTCGGTGACGTCGACGGGACAGCCACTGTCCCCGCACGACAGACGAAAAGGACATCGGAAGCGTCGTACCGCCACGTTTTGCCGGTGGGAACCCCCCTGATGAACCACGTGATGACTTTGCCACCGGAGATTCGGAAGCTGGCACCTTCGCCGACATGCGACTGACGCTTTTGCTGCTTGTGCAGGTATCTGCGCTGTTTGGTGTTCGTTCCGTGAATCTACCAGGGACGAAGCTGGAGGGTGACACTGTGTTCCGGGATCGGCTTGTGCGCAGCATCGATATATCACCTGGCTCCCGCCGGTAGTCGGTGACGTCGACGGACAGCACTGTCCCCGCACGACAGACGAAAGGACAGTCGGAAGCGTCGTACCGCCACCGTTTTGCCGGTTGGGAAACCCCCTGATGAACCACGTGATGACTTTGCCACCGTGAGATTCGGAGCTGGCACCTTCGCCGACATGCGACTGACGCTTTTGCTGCTTGTGCAGGTATCTGCGCTGTTTGGTTGTTCGTTCCGTGAATCTACCAGGGACGAAGCTGGAGGGGTGACACTGTGTTCCGGGATCGGCTTGTGCGCAGCATCGAATATCACCTGGCTCCCGCCGGTAGTCGGTGACGTCGACGGACAGCCACTGTCCCCGCACGACAGACGAAAGGACATCGGAAGCGTCGTACCGCCACGTTTTGCCGGTTGGGAACCCCCTGATGAACCACGTGATGACTTTGCCACCGTGAGATTCGGAGCTGGCACCTTCGCAGACATGCGACTGACGCTTTTGCTGCTTGTGCAGGTATCTGCGCTGTTTGGTTGTTCGTTCTGTGAATCTACCAGGGACGAAGCTGGAGGGGTGACACTGTGTTCCGGGATCGGCCTGTGCGCAGCATCGAATATCACCTGGCTCCCGCCGGTAGTCGGTGACGTCGACGGACGGCCACTGTCCCCGCACGACAGACGAAAGGACATCGGAAGCGTCGTACCGCCACGTTTTGCCGGTTGGGAACCCCCTGATGAACCACGTGATGACTTTGCCACCGTGAGATTCGGAGCTGGCACCTTCGCCGACATGCGACTGACGCTTTTGCTGCTTGTGCAGGTATCTGCGCTGTTTGGTTGTTCGTTCCGTGAATCTACCAGGGACGAAGCTGGAGGGGTGACACTGTGTTCCGGGATCGGCTTGTGCGCAGCATCGAATATCACCTGGCTCCCGCCGGTAGTCGGTGACGTCGACGGACAGCCACTGTCCTCGCACGACAGACGAAAGGACATCGGAAGCGTCGTACCGCCACGTTTTGCCGGTTGGGAACCCCCTGATGAACCACGTGATGACTTTGCCACCGTGAGATTCGAAGCTGGCACCTTCGCAGACATGCGACTGACGCTTTTGCTGCTTGTGCAGGTATCTGCGCTGTTTGGTTGTTCGTTCTGTGAATCTACCAGGGACGAAGCTGGAGGGGTGACACTGTGTTCCGGGATCGGCCTGTGCGCAGCATCGAATATCACCTGGCTCCCGCCGGTAGTCGGTGACGTCGACGGACAGCCACTGTCCCCGCACGACAGACGAAAGGACATCGGAAGCGTCGTACCGCCACGTTTTGCCGGTTGGGAACCCCCTGATGAACCACGTGATGACTTTGCCACCGTGAGATTCGGAGCTGGCACCTTCGCAGACATGCGACTGACGCTTTTGCTGCTTGTGCAGGTATCTGCGCTGTTTGGTTGTTCGTTCTGTGAATCTACCAGGGACGAAGCTGGAGGGGTGACACTGTGTTCCGGGATCGGCCTGTGCGCAGCATCGAATATCACCTGGCTCCTGCCGGTAGTCGGTGACGTCGACGGACGGCCACTGTCCCCGCACGACAGACGAAAGGACATCGGAAGCGTCGTACCGCCACGTTTTGCCGGTTGGGAACCCCCTGATGAACCACGTGATGACTTTGCCACCATGAGATTCGGAGCTGACACCTTCGCCGACATGCGACTGATGCTTTTGATGCTTGTGCAGGTTAGTCCAAACTGTCCGTTTACGACTCGTAAATGTCTACTAGTTGTGTCGGCTCCATCCATCCTGGCAAGTGTGACGTTGCCTTGTTACAAGCGGGTTTATGGGAGGGGTGGGAAAAATTGTTCTTTTTTCTTAAGCAGAATGCTGTATATTGCGTTGTTGTTGTTGCTATCAGGTGACGTTGAGTCAAATCCTGGCCCTCGTGACACAGATAACTAGCTGAAAAACATCCAGAATGGCCAAACTGCCATTTTGAGTGGACTTGACTTCATCGATGCAAGACTTATGAAACATGAAACTTTAATTACAGAAATGAGCAAAACTTAGGTAGCACTCAACGACAATTGCAAGAGGCCAATAAATGGTCTCCGATAAAGCTGATGTAACTAAATATCTCTTAGATAAAGTAAAGAAATTAGAACTGAAAGTTGTGGATTGAGAAAATCGAAGCCGTAGTAGAAACATTGTATTCTACGGTGTAGAGGATAATGATCACTTTGAAACTTGGGACAAATCGGAGCAACTGAGTTATGATATTTGTAAATCTTATCTGGCCATTGAGCTGAAATACGTTGAAAGGCCACATCGCGGGGGACGTTATGACAGCAAAACAAGACGGCCAATCATTGTAAGTCTTTCATCATTTAAGGAAAAACAATTAATTCTGTCAAACACCACGAAACTAAAGGGACCACGTACGGTATCGACGAAGATTACTCAGCAAAAATGCGTGCTTTCAGAAAAAAAGCTATGGCAATATGTTTAAGTTAAGAAGGCCGATAAAAAAATAAAGTTAAACTGAGTTTTGATAAGCTCATCGTGAATGGTAGGGCGTTTCACTGGGATAAAGAAAAAAAATCAGGTTGTCCCGTTTTTGAGAACATGACTAATAAATAAAAGTGAAGCTCAAGAACACAAAGATATTGTTGTCTTAGTAGTTAATTGCAGAAGTGTAACAAGAAAAGTAGACCAGCTTGCTGGATTGATAGAATCAGTGGAAGCAGATATTGTAATGGGCACTGAATCTTGGCTGAAGCCAACTGTTGGAAATAGTGAGGTGTTTCCACAAGACTACGTGGTTTGTTGTAAAGATCAGCCGAGCATCGGAGGGGGCGTTTTTCTGCGTGTTCATACGACACTGCAGTCTAGCGCTCTAGATGTCTGCCACGAAGCTATCGAAACATTCTGGTGTAAAATTGTGTTGCCTAATAACTCTAGTTTGATTGTTGGCTCGGTTTACCGTGCGCTTAACTGTGATCCGAGAGCAGTTTGTGCCTTGTCTGAGATTATCTCAGAAGTGTCTGGTGAAATGATATTGTGCGGTGGTGATTTTAATCTGCCGGACTTGTGTTGGCAGGAGGATTATTGTGGCATTGTTGCTCGTTGTGCTGTGAACTCTGAGATGAAAAAGGTTGTAGTGACACATACAGTCTAGTACAATACCTACGTAAGAGAAACAACACGTGGAGGTAATATCCTAGATTTGTTGTTTTCAAGCGCACCTAATGTATTAAGCTCTATAGCAGTCTTGCCAGGAATTAGTGACCATACGGCTGTTGTTGCGACCGTCAAAACCAAAATTCAAGGATTCAGTTTTTGTGAAAATAGAAACATGTTCTTTTATGATAAAGGAAATTATGAAGGTATCAACCAAAAACTGCTTTATTACCTACCAACGTTTGAATGCATAGCGGACGACTGTAACATTCATGAATTGTGGAATACGTTTAAAGTGAAATTCGGTGAGCTTGTGAAGGAACATACACCACACGTACATTTTTCAAAGCTTAAAAAACGAAAAAACCTTGGGTAACATCATCCATTATACGAACTATACAAAAAAAAACGGATTTTTGCAAAGTATAAGAAAACGAAGAGCCAGGCTCATTATGAGAAATTGGCACAAATAACGCTTGATTACAAGCCTACTACTAAGATCACAAAAAATTATTTCGAGGAACTTAACGAAAAATTGAAAACCAATCCGAAGGCTTTTTGGAAGTATTTAAAAAGGTGCGAATCAAGTCATCTGGGCATTCAAGAAATCATTTGCAATAACCAAATCGTAACGAACGATGAAGCAAAGACAACATATCTAAATGACTTCTTTCATTCAGTATTTCTTCCAGTGATACCCGACACTATAACGACAGCTGCTAGCAATGTGTTGCCTATGACGCAGGTGGAACTTGGCGTGTCTGGTATAAAAAAGTTATTGAAGCAACTGAACGAAACCAAGCCAGTTGGCCCTGACGGTATTTCACCTTGCGTGTTAAAGCACTGCGCTCCAACAGTCTCCCTTTATCTTTTCATTATCTTTACGCAGTCACTTCGTGCTAGTGAATTGCCTTACGACTGGAAGATAGCTCATGTTGTGCCAATTCATAAAGGGTGCTCGAAAAAAGGTGTGCAGAATTATAGGCCCGTCTCCCTGACATGTATTGTATGCAAATTAATGGAGCATACAGCCGTCATGAGTCACCTCACCGAGAAGAATATCCTAATTAAAGTACAGCATGGTTTTCGCAAGGGCTTGTTCTGCACTACACAAATTGTAGAATTCTATCACTATTTAGGGAGTGAAATGGACGCTGAGGGCCAGATAGATTGTTTTTAGATATTCGAAAAGCTTTCGACATGGTTACGCATTCGCTTCTTATTTACAAACTACAGCAAATAGGTATACATAGAGATGTTGTCAAATGGATTGAAATTTTTTTATCAGAGCACAGGCAGTGTGTTGTTATTAATGGCAAAAAATCGAGTTACGCAGACGTCACCTCAGCACTCGCTTAGGGCTCTGTATTGGAACCTATATTATTTTTGATATACATAAATAATATAAATTTAGGTATTACGTCCTCCTTGCGACTGTTCGCAGATGATTGCGTGGTGTACCGAAGTATATCTTACGACGAAGATGCGACAGCATTACAGGGACACTTGAACAGAATATATGATTGGTGTAAACAGTGGAACATGTGTTTAAACGCGAGAAATTGCATCCATGTGTGTTTTACTAGAAAGAAAAAAAACCAATGGTAAATAACTAATCTATAAATAAGGAGGTTCTTACCACAGTTAATGTCTTTGAGTACCTAGGCGTCATGTTTTCCGCTGACTGATCATGGAATGAGCACATCAGTGAGACAGTTGGTAAGGCTGGACGGGCGCTGAACTTTGTTCAATGAAACCTATGATGTCGCGAAGTTGAATTAAAACGCGGTGCATTTACTACGTGTGTTAGAACTATATTAGAGTACGCCTGCCAACTATGGGATCCATCGGAAGCCAGTCTCATTTCTCAAATAGAAAGTATCCAATACAGAGCAGCCAGGTACGTACTGGGCAGGAACTGTAGAATGAACAGTGTCAAAAGGATGAAAAAAGAATTGAATTGGGAATTGTTGTCTTCAAGAAGAAAGAAGTTAAGGCTAAAACAGTTTTTTTTTTCAAATATATAACAAGGTAGGCATAAACCAAGATAATTATTTAAATATATCGTTTTATGTTTCTATGCGTAATGATCACAAACACAAAATCCGTGAATACCGGCCCAGGACATGCTTGTTTGCGAATTCTTTTTTTTCCGAAGTGTGTAGCCCAATGGAACAAGCTCTCTGAAGAACAAGTCTGTTGTGGAAATGAAGATCTATTTGTATCTCTGTTGTAAACCCCCCTGCTGTAACGCCCTAGGGTGATGCGAGGTAATTCTTGAATAAAAAAAATAAAGAATAAAAGAAAAGAAAGTGATAATGCGCTGTCTGTTAGCGACGTCAGCAAGCACGTTTCGCGATACTTGTGAAACGCAGTCGAGGCCAGCCTCTTCGAGAGATTGAAAGCATGCAGAAGCCGCTCATGAAATTTGTCAAGCACTCGTAAAATTCAATGGGAAAGGGTGGCCAAAATTTTAATTATTTTCGATTGTCTTGCGTCCATATATATTGGCAGGAAAGAGCCACGCTAGCAGTTGCTGAAGGCGTGCTACTTTAAACGTCTGAGGTTGGTCATTCCTCAAAAATGGCACTCGGAGGTCTTGAGACGCTTCCACGAGAGTCACCTGGGAATCGAAAAATGAAAAGCTCGAGCCGAAAAATCCGTTTGGTAGCCGGGGTTGAGTTGTCAGCTGAAAGCTTCGGTTACCGATTGCGGCGTATGCGCCGAACACAGGCACCAAACGTCGGAACCAATGATCCTGACAACCACTCCACAGCGTCCTTAGCAAGAACTAGGCACTGATATCTGCCATATTCAAGGAAAATGCTATTTGGTAGTCGTAAATTATTCTTCTGGGTATTCAGAGATTGCTTTGTTATCATCTACAACGAGTGCCACTGTCGTCACGCACCTTAAAAATTTTTTTGGAAGACATGGCGTACCAGAAGCTGTTATGTCTGATAACGGAGCGCAATTTGTGTCGCAGAAATACAAGTTGTTTGCTCTCAAATACGGTTTTCGCACTGTGACATCTCACCCGAAGTAGCCACAGGTGAAGTGGAGAGGAGAGTGCATTCAATTAAATGTCTCATTACAAAAGCGAAGGACCCATATCTTTCTCTCCAACGTACAGGGACACTCCGTGACTACATACTTGGGAAAAGCCCTGCAGAACTTCTAATGGCCCCACCGTGGTGGTATATAGTGGCTAAAGTACTCGGCTGCTGACCCGCAGGTCTGGGAGGCGAAAATGCTGTAGGCCCATGTGCTCAGTTTTGGGTGCGCGTTAAAGAACACCAGGTGGTCGAAATTTACGGAGAACTACACTATGGCGTCTCTCATAATTACATGGTGGTTTCGGGACGTTGAACCCTACATATCAATCAAGCATTATGTTTCTGCAAAGTGTTCTTTCGCTTGCAGTGCTGCTAAGTTGGTTGCAACTGTCAGCGCATTGTTAAAGGGGAAATGTGGCCATAGCGCCTATGCGCGTCTATAGTGTCAGCAATATCTGGCGCTATCGTCACATCTCACATTCTTTAATAATGCGCTGACAGTTGCAACCAACTTAGGAGCACTGCCAGCGAAAGAACACTTTGCATAGGCGCTATCACCACATCTGACACCATAAGCCCTTGATAGGCCGCAACACGTCATGTAGGTGAATCGGTGAAAAAACGTCACTTTCACAGCGGAGCAGCGAGCTACGCTTAAGCTCAAAATTTTGAAATTATTATTATTGCATGATGGGCCTAATTTTGTCTATTTTTATTGAGGTTCTTATCCTATTAAACAGAGATTTGACAAATGCCCAACCTAAATTTGTGCATCTTATCGCAGATTTACCTTAGTTTTTCTGCTCCCTTTTTATTTCTGCCTACTTCTCTTCGTTCATTAATAATTTACTTTTTGTTTTATCGCCGAACTGTTTACCTTTTCTATATATGTTGGCCCTAAAACCCGCGGCTTCATGTACGCTACAGTGCCACGCGCGGTACTTGCGCTGAGCCACCTTTCTTTCTATCGCTGCATTCGCTATCCAATATTCGGCCAGTATGACGTGTCGTTTAACGCCCTTTGTTACCATTTTGCTTACACTGCCAGATGTGTGCTTGCTGAGCAGAGTCCTCGTTTCTCTTCCAGCTACAAGTCAATGCTGGACTCGTACAAATGCCGGAACGCTTTTTCTTTCCATCTGCCGTCTTTCATGTCTCTTAGTCTCTCCCATACCTAATCTTGAAATCTATGAAGTTGATACCGAATTCAGTGCCTACACACGCCGGTACGTCGTATGTGAAGCGTAGTATCAACTATTATATTGTTATATTGCACTATTTTGGGGCGTATACAGGGTAAAATTGGAGGTAATGAAAGAAAGTTGTGTAGGGTAAAGTAAGGTGATTTCGACCATGACTTAAAGTAATTTCCAAAACAGAAAAATATTGGCAACCAGATCGCTATCGGAAAGCTGTCGCGCCAGCGAGAGAAAATGAGACGCACTCGGCCGCCGCCAATGCGGCCGGTAAGAAATAAATCGTTGCTCGTAGCACAGGTACAGACGCATATATCGCGGCCCCCTGGCGGCTTCATCGTGTAAAGATAAAGATGAATGTGCACTGCTCGAACAGCATCTACTCAGGCCGCATGACAGTTTTATATGGCTTGAGTTGTGCTGTCCAGGTGTTGCGATACGCCTGGGTCATTCGTCTAGCTTTTGGTCTTCACACTCTTTGGCTTGGTCGCTACTTCGTGCCTTTTGAACGAAAAAGTTCAAATGCATAGCCTTATCATGCTACTATTGATAGTACCCTCAAGGACGAAATTTTATTACAATATAATAGACGACTAGGAACGAATCATGTAAGATGTAGGAGGAACAGTGTAGTACTGGAAAGAGCTTAGTTTTGTTTTGTTTTATTTTTTTTATTTTCAACGTGTCAAAAAGAAAATCAAATGAAACAAGCAACTTAAAAGGTGCGCGGCAACTTCTTTTATAAACGCCCCATGACAGGGCCACCCAACCTTTAAGTAAAAAATTACAAGTACACAAGTAAAAAGTAAAAGTAAAAATTAGACATAGAAAAAAATGGAAAAGAGGCAGATCCCAAGTATTGTGGGAATCGATCTAATGCCAAGCAGTCAGCAAGGAGCAAATCATGCTGTACATAACAAGCATGGCACGATTTACGTGTTAAGACCTGCAATTTATGTTCGTCGTATACAGTCACGTCGTGCAGTGCCAATTTTAGTGTATAAAAGCTAGTAACTGGACGCAAGCGTAGTTCTTTCACTGCATTTGTATATCTTTATCTAATTCTTTCTTTCTCTCCCTCTTTCTCTCAACTCATTCTCCCCCCCCCCTTTTTTTGCCTTTTTGCTACATTCACGTACCTTTCCCGCCCCTTTGTTTTACCATCTCTTTACTGCCGGATGCGCGAAAATTCGCGACGTACCGATTAACTTCCTGCAAGTAAGTCACGAAATGCGTGCCACCTTTATTGCCACCTGCCAGGTACTCACGGGGCATGTTGCTTTGAGCAAGAAAATTCTAGCGCAGTTAAGCCATTTTAAGCTAGATCGAATTGTTTTATAGCTCATGGAGGAGAGCGCGAAGCACGTGCAACAACTCTCACTTGTTTTTTTTTTTTTTTTGTCGCCTTGGTGACGTAAGTTCTATCTTCTACACATTTGCTTATTTGATGTGTGCGCACTCAAAGGCGGCACACAACTTTTTACGTAGTTCTAAACAGCGTTTTTTTTATTGCAAGGTCCTCGCTTCTGTGGCATATGGAGAATTCGCGACATACGCAAAGTATGCATTAAAGTAGAATTTTAGATAATTTAACAGACTAGCAGACGGACGGATGAATGGATGGACGCGCGGAACGGGTATGTGCCACAGGTATTGCGATATGCGAGATGGCGCTGCTTGGAGTGTTCACTAGATGGGCGCACGGACGGATGCACAGAACGACGGACGCATGGATGGACGCACGGAAGGTCGCGCGGATAGGCGGTTCACCTCACTCATCATCATTAACTCTGTGGATATGCTGTGATTGTTTCTCATTACTTTTTTTCAGTGAACCTCAATTCATCTATCTACATTTTACGTCGAATGCGTCAACTGCACTCGGTGTATGTTTCGAATAACAAAACAATTAGGGCAGCTCGTACTAAGCCTCGAAAGGCTGGGTTGCACCAGAGTATCTATCTATCTATCTATCTATCTAATCTATCTATCTATCTATCTATCTATCTATCTATCTATCTATCTATCTATCTATCTATCTATCTATCTATCTATCTATCTATCTATCTATCTATCTATCTATCTATCTATCTATCTATCTATCTATCTATCTATCTATCTATTTAAATCCCTTGAATGGTTGTCGTCAATTTCAGCCAACTGTAGCATTCTCGGTGCATGCTTCATTATGCGTGCGTGAAATGTTTGATATTTATTGTCATCATCGTCATGGTGATCGCCCTTATGCCACCATCGCTGTTTCCACGATTAGGGGGACTAGTAAATGCATACAATAACGTAGCCAATTACCACGAATATTTCCTGGAAAAGTGTAACTCTTGTGTACTCAGCAATATTAGTCATCCGAAACCGTCCGCCTCATTGTCAGTCTTCCCTTTACCAACTTCCGTGAGCCAATCGAACATGTCACCCTAATGATTACTAAACCTATACTTTGATAATAAGCAGCCCAATTGCGGCTGCAAATTCATCACCGCGTGCCTGGCTCCAGTGACAGTATACGTGAAGCCGCGTTAACCACACCTTTGATGTCGTTGAGTGCGGTGTGTGCACCGTTTCCATGGTAACGGCGGTTGTCTCGACGGAGAAGCGTGAGAAGCGTTCTCCTGATGCGGTACAAGCAAAGAACAAATAAGAAATTGCGGCGAGCGTCTGGCGTATAGAGTTGCGTCTGCCGTCGGGCAAGAAGCTCGCATTTGTAGGACATATACCTGCTTTTATTTTCTTTTGTTGTTGGCAAGCCGCGGTGCACTGTGGGCTTCTGAGTGCGTCAGGCAGGATCACATTCTTCTTGGTTGGCGTGTGAATTTCCTGTCAGTCTGGTGCATTTCCGTAACAATGGAAAACAAGGATGGCGGTTTTGGCGTCTCCAGGCTACGACCATCGTCTGCCGCCGGAGCAGCGTCGCACCGTCACGGGAACAGTGCAACAGCTGCCTTCCTAGCTCTGATATCACGCTACCAAGCAGCAGTGTTGCCAACCGTATGGTGATTACCCTATTGTGGTGTAATTTCAGGATTTCTTGGCGTGATTAGCGTAGTGAGGCGGTAATGCGATTTTCTTAGAAAACGTAGGCTAATTTCCACCTTTTGCTCATCGTCGATCAGCTAAAAAGGTAGACGATCCGCGTGACATTTTTCGAGTGTTACTGTTTTAAAGAGATCAAGAGTATTCATCGAATATAAATTGGAAGTGTCTACATTCACATCACAAGCATAGGGCAGAGACGTAGGATGATATGCCATACATACTACCCTGTGCTACCCTTGTTTCTTTTTTCGTGCATGTTTTTTTCTCCGTTGCGTTTCACTGGTTCGTTGCGTTTTCCGATGACAGTTCGTTTTCCTTATTTGGGCGAAAACCTTAGTTGTTTTACCGAGCATGACAAGTCACCGTCGGTGTCCACGCAAGTGATGCAAAAATTATGATGATATAGTGAACTCGTGATGTCATCGTGACGTCACAGGCCTCTAAAATATGAGACACCACGATGGAATCATTGTAATTCGGGACATCACAACGAGGTGCTAAATTACGACGTCATCGCATGAACTCGTCACACCAGAGCGGAACCCGGAGGCACGCGAGGTGCAGAATGTCTGCAATGTCTCAGATCACTGAGGCCTTGCAAAACAACACTGGGTGCATAATTCTTTAGAGAGTGCGTGCATCACTTGGATCAAAAAAAAAAAAGAAAACAAAATGTCTTTCACCTTGCCGTCATCTTAGGAAAATGCATAAGGCAACATATGAGTTTTTCCGACGACAGCATGTGTTGTCACCGATAGCGCCTATGCCCATCAAGTGTCCGCGACTGACGCCCACATTTGTGAAGTATTGCTTGTACGTAATGTCGTTCGTCACATGAGTGTCTGCAATATATATGTGCGCTGGATGCATGGAATAAAGAAGGTTGATATTATCTCGCGCACATCGAATGCGGCGCAGTGCCGTTCCTATGCTCCTGTGACCGGCCCGGATGCGCATGGCGTTTCGCTAGGCTGCAACACGACATGATGTTAGTAGTGGCCATCTTCTGATATGCGAGGGGCATTGCACCAGTCTTCGTAAAGCGGCGCCATGTCAGAAGACAACTAAGTCAAGTCAGTTCACAGCATGTTCACTGTTCCAGCTGCGCCAACGTTTGACTTTGACCAGACGCCTGAATGACCTTCCTTGGTCCAATTAATCGATTACTACCTCTTCGCCTCTGGCTTATATGGGCAAAGTGAAAAAGCGCAAGTCCGGACTCTATCTATCTATCTATCTATCTATCTATCTATCTATCTATCTATCTATCTATCTATCTATCTATCTATCTATCTATCTATCTATCTATCTATCTGTCTGTCTGTCTGTCTGTCTGTCTGTCTGTCTGTCTGTCTGTCTGTCTGTCTGTCTGTCTGTCTGTCTGTCTGTCTGTCTCCATCTGCGACTTTTAGCTATCCTAGCCGTTTCGATAATGGTATCAAAACCAAAATTTTCATGGCATATCATGACTATGGGACGAACATAAGTGACTAGTCATAACATCAAAATCATGATATGTATGTCATGTATGTCATGAATGTCATAATTTATATTTCATGATCTTGCTGCTCTTCTGAGTGGTTTCGTTCACATGACATATTGCCGCGAACCATGCAATGGGTTTCTTTATTTGTGTTTTTTTTTTCGGCCTGGCTGCGCCGGCCTGTGCTATCGCCGTTTTCACAGCGTTTCGAACAAACGCTATCAAACAACGCTTCAGGCGTTGTTCGATAGAAACAACGCTTCAAGCGTTGTTTGTTAGAAACGCTGTTCGAACGAACAGCGTTTCTAACAAACGCTATCACGGCGTTCCCGATACAATTCGACTATTCGAGAAACCCTCGCGCCGAGGGATATAAATTCCCGCACAGCCGATGCCGCGTCATTCGATCGCCGACGCTCGCTAGCGTGCCCGTCGTTTTGCTGGCCGCTGCTTTGCCGCCTGTGTGTTTTTTTCAGTTGTTAGGGGAGCACAGGTTCGCTTCAATAAACTTATTTTCCTCATAGACAACTGCGTTGTCCTTTGCTTCGTGACATCTGGTGGAGGTGCGGGGTACATGAACCCTAAGCCATTGCCAAGCCGACAAGCACGCCCAACTCGTGTCAGCCGCCGACAGCAAGGCCTTCAGCCAGAGTTTGGACTGCTCCCGGATAAAAAAAGGAAAGAAGACGTAAAAACCACGATGATCAACGCAGGCACCATGACCAGCGCTACCAACCCTCCCGTCGTTCTGCAACAACCTCGTGAGCCCCCATCATTCCGAGGATCTCCTGGTGAAGACCCGGAAGAGTGGCTGGAGAAGCTGGAGCGCATCCGCATCTTTAACAGGTGGGATGACGAAGAAACGTTTCGTCATGTCTTCTTCTATTTGGAGGATGCAGCTCGAACGTGGTTTGAGAACCATTAAGGCTCCCTAATCGACTGGACTGTCTTTAAGAGCGAATTCCTCAAGACATTCGCTACGGTTGTGCGGAAAAAACGAGCCGCCCTTTTGTTCGAGACGCGAATGCAACACCCTAACGAAGGAGTTGTACTGTTCGCTGAGGAGATGAAGATGCTGTTCCGGAGAGCTGACCCAGAAATGGCAGAAGAGAAGAAGGTGCGCTTTCTGATGCGGGGAGTTAAACAAGAGCTCTTCGCTGGACTCATCCGCAACCCCCCTAAGACCGTCGCTGAGTTCGTCATCGAGGCTTCGATGATCGAGAGGACCTTGGATATGAGTTCACGGCAATACGATAGACCACTCAACATCCTTTCGGTGAACCCGGTAAACACCCCTGGATTGGCGACGGAAGACTTGCGGGAGACCATCCGCGCCGTCGTTCGCGAGGAACTGAGGAAATTGTTCCCAGCAACGCCGCAGCCCCAAGTCGCCTCTCTCACTGACGTCGTCCGCGAGGAGGTTCTGCAAGCACTGGGGAATTCCACGCCGTCGGAAGCATCTTGCGAACCACAAGCGATGACCTACTCCGCTGCTGCTCGTCGACCCCGACCCGTCCCAACCCGTTATCAAGAGGCCCCGCCGTACCGCCGCACAATGTCGCCCGCCCGACCCCCTGTAACCCGAAACCAGGCGCCCAGGAAGACCGAGGTGTGGCGAACGCCAGATAATCGTCCGCTGTGCTACCACTGCGGAGAGGCCGACCACGTCTACCGCCGCTGCCCGTACAAGAGGCTGGGTTTGCGTGGGTTCTCCGTCGACGCAACCCGCCCGCGAGCCGGCCAGTGCCCATTTGAGATCGAAGAATACCTGTCGAACACCAGCCGTGGACCATCCCGTTTCAACCGTTCGCCGTCGCCCTACCCGTACCAATCCCCCAACCGTCGCAGCCATGCTGACTTCGCCCGTGGAAGGTTTATTTGTGTTTTGACCACCTCTGCCATGCCAAGTACTTCTCATCCATGGATCTGAAGACCAGCTACTGGCAAATTGAAATGGACGAGAGAGACCGAGAGAAGACTGCATTTATAACCCCGGACGGTCTATACGAGTTCAAGGTGATGCCATTTGGGCTGTGCACGGCGCCCGCAACGTTTCAGAGAGTCATGGACACTGTGCTAGCAGGCCTGAAGTGGCACACTTGCCTCGTATACCTCGAAAACGTTGTCGTATTCGCCCGGACTTTCGACGAACACCTCACAAGGTTGGAATCTGTACTCGAGGCCATTCGTACGTCAGGGTTAACGCTGAAGCCTGAGAAGTGCCGTTTCGCGTACGAGGAACTCAAGTTCTTGGGTCACGTCGTGAACGCCGCGGGAGTCCTACCTGACCCGGCAAAAACATCAGCCATTGCGAACTTCCCAAGGCCGAAAGATAAGAAGGGTGTGCGAAGGTTTCTCGGACTGTGCGCATACTACCGGCGCTTCGTCGCAAACTTCGCACGCATTGCAGAGCCACTCACGCGCCTGACGAAAGAAAGCACCCCTTTCAGCTGAGAAAACGACCAAGAAAAGGCATTCTGCGAGCTGCAACAACACCTGCAAAACCCGCCCGTGCTCGCTCATTTCGACGAAAACGCCGAAACGGAAATGCACACGGACGCCAGTGATATCGGTTTGGGTGCCGTCCTCGTCCAAAAGCAAAGCGGTTACGAAAAGGTAATCGCCTATGCAAGCCGTGGTCTGTCGAAGGAGGAGAGAAACTACTCTGCCTCCGAGAAAGAGTGCCTGGCTATCATAAGGGCCCTTTCAAAATTTCGCCCATACGTCTATGGTAGACCGTTTAAGATTGTGACAGACCATCATACGCTGTGTTGGCTCGCCAATTTGAAGGACCCCTCTGGCCGTCTTGGGCGGTGGAGCTTGCGCCTGCAAGAGTTTGACGTTACAATATTCTACAAATCCGGCAGGAAACTCTCCGACGCCGACTGCCTGTCCCGCGCCCCCGTCGACCCACCACCACAGGACTCCGATGAAGACAGCGCGTTCTTCGGAGTCGTGATAGAGAGCGACCTAGCCGCCCAGCAGCGTGCCGACCCTGACCTCCGCGCCATGATCGACTACCTCGAAGGACGCAACGTCGCTGTGCCTAGGGCGTTCAAGCGCAACTTACCAGCATTCAGCCTCAAAAACTCCATCCTAGTGAAGAAGAATTTCAACCCCGGAACAAGAACGAATTATCTACTTGTCATCCCCGCAGACATCCGTGACCAAATTTCGGAAGCGTGCCACGACGACCCGTCTTCCGGACATCTCGGAACAGCTCGCACGATTACAAAAATCAAGGCGAAATACTTCTGGCCCCGCCTTACATCCGATGTCACCCACTACTTCCGGAGCTGCCGTGACTTCCAGCGACGAAAAACACCACCGACGAGACCAGCCGGACTTCTGCAGCCGATCGCCGTCCCAACGAGGCCCTTCCAACAGATCGGAATGGACCTTCTGGGCCCGTTCCCAACATCCCGATCCGCGAACAAATGGATTGTCGTAGCGACAGACTACATGACGCGCTACGCAGAGACCACTGCTCTTCCTAGGGGAACTGCACAAGAAGTTGCAAAATTCTTTATTAACCAAATTGTGCTGCGACATGGAACCCCTGACGTCCTAATCACGGACCGCGGAACGACCTTCACTGCGGAGCTCATGCAAGGAATCTTACGCTACAGCAACACTGTCTACGGCGTACCACCCCCAAACGAATGGACTAACGGAACGGCTCAGTAAGACAATCGCGGATATGCTGTCTATGTACGTCGACGTTGAACATAAGACGTGGGACGAAGTCCTCCCATACGTCACGTTTGCGTACAACACGGCTAATCAAGAAACCACGCAGATGACACCGTTCGAGCTCGTCTACGGAAGACGGCCGACTACGATGCTCGACGCCATGCTTCCGCACGTAGAAGACGATGACCACAACGCCGACGTCCAAGGATACCTCCAACGGGCGGAGGAGGCCCGCCAGCTCGCTCGAGCTCGTATAGCGGACCAGCAACTGGTGGATGCAGGACGCTACAATCTCCGACGCCGAGACGCCGAGTACCATCCTGGAGATCGTGTGTGGGTTTGGACTCCCATTAGACGACGTGGACTCAGTGAGAAACTTCTACGACGCTATTTCGGACCCTACCAGATTCTACGACGTGTTGGCGAACTAACGTACGAAGTGATCCCCGATGGGAACTCCCGTACATCACGACGACGCACGCGGCCCGAAGTCGTCCATGTGGTTCGCTTAAAACCTTTCTACGGACGATGACGACCTTTTAATTTGAGTGGACTGTCCCTTATGTTAGCATCGGGTCGATGCACTCTTAGAGGGCGGGCGGGTAATGCCGCGAACCATGCATTGGGTTTGTTTATTCGTGTTTTGTTTTTTCGGCCTGGCTGCGCCGGCCTGTGTTATCGCCGTTTTCACAGCGTTTCGAACAAACGCTACCACAGCGTTTCGAACAAACGCAACCACAGCGTTTCGAACAAACGCTATCGAACAACGCTTCAGGCGTTGTTCGATAGAAACAACGCTTCAAGCGTTGTTTGCTAGAAATGCTGTTCGAACGAACAGCGTTTCTAACAAACGCTATCATGGCGTTCCTGATACAATTCGACTATTCGAGAAACCCTCGCGCCGAGGGATATAAATTCCCGCACAGCCGATGCCGCGTCATTCGATCGCCGACGCTCGCTAGCGTGCCCGTCGTTTTGCTGGCCGCTGCTTCGCCGCCTGTGTATTTTTTTCAGTTCTTAGGGGAGCACAGGTTCGCTCCAATAAACTTGTTTTCCTCATAGACAACTGCGTCGTCCTTTGCTGCGTGACAATATTGCAGCACTGGTATGGTATGACATGACTGCATGGCGAACATAAGTGACGGACCTTAACGCGGAAATCATGGCATGTATGTCATGTAAATCATGTCTACACGCCACGCTCGAGGTGTGCTCCCGGTCGATTCGCTGGCTCCACATTTCGGAAGTTTGAGATTATGAGACGTGAATGAATGACGAAGGTACGTGACTGGTGCAAAGATGATAATCATGAGATCTATATGTGATGCAAGGACATAACTACGTCCCCCGCATATGATGAGTTCGCAGCCATTTCGCTAGCTTCACCTATAACAAATTTGGTATTACGTGACTAGAACGGACGACGAAGGTAAAAGACACATTCAAACATGATAATCACGACAGGCGTGTCATGTAAAACAAGACTTCATGGTACGCTCATGATGTGCTCGTGGTTGTTTCGCTAGCTTTACATATGCCAAATTTGGTGTTACGTGACATGAATGGATGACTAAGGTATATAACAGGTGCAAACATGATAATCATGACATGCATGTCATGTAAGAACATGACTACACACCACGCTCATGAAGTGCTCTCGGCCGTTTCACTAGCTTCACATTTACCAAATTTGGTATCACGTGACGTGAATGGACGACGAAGGTAAATGACATGTCCAAACATCATAATGAAATGAGTGTTATGTACGGCATAATTTACGTCCGTCTCGTAACGTTTTGCTGATTTCAAATTAACACAGCAAACTTCTTCATTCGTGTTTCGCCTATCATCGATTGAGACTGTCCGTGGGATTTGCCTTTTTTTTGTATGTACGAAAACGGGATGTTGTGTTCACCAAAACCGCATATTACAAGTTTTTTGCCGGGTTCACTGCAACAATGCAACAAGTGTTTTGGGTGTGGTATTGCGTGTTTCGACAAGCATCAAGCGATTTCGAATACTTCGTACTGCCTATGGGAGAGCAGGGAGCTGTCCCATGAGAGCCACTCTTTATGCCTGCGCAAAGAAGGGTATGTTTAGAAAAAGTTTAACGATTTTGAGTACTTGGTACTCAACTATGGGAGAGCAAAGAGCCGTCCCGTGGGCCTCAATATGAGTGTATACCTGCACGACAGCCTACTGATACAACTGCTTCGGTGGAGTGTCAAGTGTTATATTGATCATCTCATATAAAAGAGCCACTATTCCGTCACTGGTTGCTTTTCGGCAAACATGAACATCCTGGAAATTTAAACGGTATTAGGGTTATCGTAATAAAAAAAAACAAGACAATTTGAAATGCAACAAATAACCTTTAATAAACAACACGTGTAGTGCTTATATTTGCTGTCATCTAATACTTGTGGTTTGAGCGGAAACCAACTAGCACTGCCGCCACAGGGGAAGCGCAAGCGTGCTGCCAAGCGATCCCACAGCAAACTGTTTAAAGAAGCCCCCCCCCCCCCCTGGAATATTATGGATTCCCCCCAATTTCAAAGGCTATGAAGGCTATACTGAATTCTTCACATGCAACAAAATAAAATAAAAAACAAACATGCCAGAGTTATTTGAATGGTCAGAGGATTTAGCCGAATACACTTTGGAATTTAGGTGTGCAATGCTTTTTTTTAATGCGAAGCCTTTCTTAGCCAACTACGCAGCCTTTGGCCGTATCTATCTATCTATCTATCTATCTATCTATCTATCTATCTATCTATCTATCTATCTATCTATCTATCTATCTATCTATCTATCTATATATTTAAATCCCTTGAACGGTTGACGTCAATTTCAGCCAACCGTAGCATTCTCGGTGCATGCTTCATTATGCGTGCGTGAAATGTTTGATATTTATCGTCATCATCGTCATGGTGATCGCCCTTATGCCACCATCGCTGTTTCCACGATTAGGGGGACTAGTAAATGCATACAATAACGTAGCCATATTACCACGAATATTTCCTGGAAAAGTGTAACTCTTGTGTACTCAGCAATATTAGTCATCCGAAACCGTCCGCCTCATTGTCAGCTTCCCTTTACCAACTTCCGTGAGCCAATCGAACATGTTACCCTAATGATTACTAAACCTATACTTTGATAATAAGCAGCCCAATTGCGGCTGCAAATTCATCACCGCGTGCCTGGCTCCAGTGACAGTATACATGAAGCCACGTTAACCACACCTTTGATTGTCGTTGAGTGCGGTGTGTGCACCGTTTCCATGGTAACGGCGGTTGTCTCGACGGAGAAGCGTGAGAAGCGTTTTCCTGATGCGGACAAGCAAAGAACAAATAAGAAATTGCGGCGAGCGTCTGGCGTATAGAGTTGCGTCTGCCGTCGGGCAAGAAGCTCGCATTTGTAGGACATATACCTGCTTTTATTTTCTTTTGTTGTTGGCAAGCCGCGGTGCACTGTGGGCTTCTGAGTGCGTCAGGCAGGATCACATTCTTCTTGGTTGGCGTGTGAATTTCCTGTCAGTCTGGTGCATTTCCGTAACAATGGAAAACAAGGATGGCGGTTTTGGCGTCTCCAGGCTACGACCATCGTCTGCCGCCGCAGCAGCGTTGCACCGTCACGAGAACAGTGCAACAGCTGCCTTCCTAGCTCTAATATCACGCTACCAAGCAGCAGTGTTGCTAACCGCATTCGGTGATTACCCTATTGTGGTGTAATTTCAGGATTTCTCGGCGTGGTTAGCGTAGTGAGGCGGTAATGCGATTTTCTTAGAAAACATAGGCTAATTTCCACCTTTTGCTCATCGTCGATCAGCTAAAAAGGTGGACGATCCGCGTGACATTTTTCGAGTGTTACTGTTTTAAAGAGATCAAGAGTATTCATCGAATATAAATTGGAAGTGTCTACACTCACATCACAAGCATAGGGCAGAGACGTAGGATGATATGCCATACATACTACCCTGTGCTACCCTTGTTTCTTTTTTCGTGCATGTTTTTTTCTCCGTTGCGTTTCACTGGTTCGTTGCGTTTTCCGATGACAGTTCGTTTTCCTTATTTGGGCGAAAAGCTTAGTTGTTTTACCGAGCACGACAAGTCACTGTCGGTGTCCACGCAAGTGATGCAAAAATCATGATGATATAGTGAACTCGTGATGTCATCGTGACGTCATAGGCCTCTAAAATATGAGACACCACGATGGAATCATTGTAATTTGACTGGGACATCACAACGAGGTGCTAAATGACGACGTCATTGCATGAACTCGTCACACCAGAGCGGAACCCGGAGGCACGTGAGGTGCAGAATGTCTGCAATGTCCCAGATCACTAAGGCCTTGAAAAACAACACTGGGTGCGGAATTCTTTCGAGAGTGCGTGCATCACTTGGATCAAATGAGAAAACAAAAGAAAACAAAATGGCTTTCACCTTGCCGTCATCTTAGGCGAATGCATAAGGTAACATATGAATTTTTCCGATGACAGCATCTGTTGTCATGGATAGCGCCTATGCCCATCAAGTGTCCACGATATCTGGCGCTGACACCCACATTTGTGAAGTATCTTGTACGTAATGTGGTTCGTCACATGAGTGTCTGCAATATATATGTGCGCTGGATGCATGGAATAAAGAAGGCTGATATTATCTCGCGCACATCGAATGCGGCTCAGTGCCTTTCCTATGCTCCTGTGACCGGCCCGGATGCGCATGTCGTTTCGCTAGGCTGCAACACGACATGATGTTAGTAGTGGCCATCTTCTGATATGCGAGGGGCATTGCACCAGTCTTCGTAAAGCGGCGCCATGTCAGAAGACAACTAAGTCAAGTCAGTTCACAGCATGTTCACTGTTCCAGCTGCGCCAACGTTTGACTTTGACCAGACGCCTGAATGACCCTCCCTGGTCCAACTAATCGATTACTACCTCTTTGCCTCTGGCTTATATGGGCAAAGTGAAAAAGCGCAAGTCCGGACTCTATCTATCTATCTATCTATCTATCTATCTATCTATCTATCTATCTATCTATCTATCTATCTATCTATCTATCTATCTATCTATCTATCTATCTGTCTACCTGTCTGTCTACCTGTCTGTCTGTCTGTCTGTCTGTCTGTCTGTCTGTCTGTCTGTCTGTCTGTCTCTCTGTCTGTCTGTCTGTCTGTCTGTCCGTCTGTTTTGTCTCCACCTGCAACTTTTAGCTATCCGAGCCGTTTCGATAATGGTATCAATACCAAATTTTTTATGGCATATCATGACTATGGGGCGAACATAAGTGACTAGTCATAACATCAAAATCATGATATGTATGTCATGAATGTCATAATTTATATTTCATGATCCTGCTGCTCTTCTGAGTGGTTTCGTTCACATGACATATTGCAGCACTGGTATGGTATGACATGACTGCATGGCGAACATAGGTGACGAACCTTAACGTGGAAATCATGGCATGTATGTCATGTAAATCATGTCTACACGCCACGCTCGAGGTGTGCTCCCGGTCGATTCGCTGGCTCCACATATCAGAACTTTGGGATTATGAGACGTGAATGAATGACGAAGGTACGTGACAGGTGCAAAGATGATAATCATGAGATCTATGCAATGTAAGGACTTAACTACGTTCCCCGCTTATGATGAGCTCACAGCCATTTACAGAGTGTCGCAAAATATCTTGAATGCGCTCGCCCGAGACTACCACCACAGCTGTTGCGTTAGATTTTCTTGTGTGTGGTTTATCATATTTCATCACGTCATGTATAGTTAAATGTTTTTGTCAATAATTGCGTTGCTCCGTTTCACTACGAAAACATGTTGAGGTTGACAGCAGAACTATTGATTTCATATATAGTGTCTACGTGCAACATCATACCAAATGTGCTGTCACGCTTGTAAGTAAAGTACCAGTTTAGATAGCCGCCTGATAAATTTTGCCCATGGTTGATTACTCCAGAGCAGCCAGCATCAATCTCTATATGAACATGACGTGCGAGACCCATTCTTGCTTCAGTGAGACAAATGACGTTTCATTACACGTGGGCCACGTGATAAGCGGAGTGCGTCATCCAAACAGTTCGTTTCGACTTTCTGGCGGTCGTTTTGAAAACGATTGCGGTCAGCTGTGCTCCTACATAAAGTGAATACCGTTTATGACGTGGCGGTAGACAGTCACTGTTCGCGTAAATCAGGATATGCGACTACATAATCTTGTTGACTGTTAAGAAATCTGTGCATGAAGTCAGAGTATACTGACGCCTCAGAATTGCGGAAACAATTGTGTGGTTCGCAGCGTTACTTTTTTTCTCACTATTATAAGTGGTTGTGTAGTAGACAGATTCATATAAAGTGTTCTGCATCCCAAAGCGTAATTCTGTCAAATGATCTACAATATTTGCAGAGGCAAGCATAACTTGCACGGTAAATTGCAATGCCCTGACCAAACTGAAAACGTCCTCATTTCATTTGTAATACTTCGGCACAAATGTTCAATCGCGTACGGTCTATTCGAAGTTGTAATGAAGTAAAACCATTTAACACGAATATTTTCTTAACATTGATTTGGTCGTGTACGTGCATGGTGAAAACAACTAATGTTTTATTGTCCTGCGTCTCCATTTTCTAAGTGGATCCATACTTTCTGCTGCTTAGTTAACTTTTAACAGCAATAAATACATCTACTTTGTACCTTTAAAGACTTACTACTCGAAATTGAGAAGAAATCACGACCATATCGCTGAAGAGCGGGTACTCAGCAGGCTCGGAAAGAAGCGACCGTCGGCGACGGAGTATAGGCGAGTCTTAGCCGTGAGATCACTGCGCTGCGACTGCAGCGACGCCAGTGTTCGTTCTCAGGGCTAATAGAACCTGTTGGATGCTGCAGCGCCCCATGGCGCACTCTGTATTTAAAGTATTTGCGATATGTGTTTAATTAAGGAATATGCGTTAACTGAAACACTTGTTCAAAGGCATTTTTGTAGGCTTAACGCATTATACAATAAGCCACAGCTTTGCCGCAAATGCGAAGCAATGAACGCAATAGCAACGAATTGGAAAGTCACGCGACGAATAGCAAGCAGATCGAAACGTGCCCCGCGTTGCTCACGCGCAAATAACGCACGAAACGTACTCACAGGTACATATGACGGTGAATAAACGTCTCGCTTGTTACTTGATTGTGTGCGCCCTTTTCGCAAACGGAGACTGTGCAGTGAGTGCAGTGACTTGTGTGCGCCCGGTAACTACAACAGGATCGTTCCAGTAAAAGACCAAGGCATACGATTCTCCCCAACGCGAGATAAGCGCGTGCAGGCGTGAGCATCTACCCCCTCCCCCACCCTCCGTGGGGTAAAGTACAAGTGAGAGATGAGAGCTCGAGCTGCCGCCCGTGTCGTAACGATCTGGTGACGTGCGCTAATTACGCCATCTCGCTGTTAATGCTAAAAACTCATTAGTTCGCCCAAAATGGCCATCGCCCGCAGTAAGGGGTAGATATAATTAGCTTGCCGTTTCATCGTTGAAGCAGGTGCTCCTTCGTGACTGAGTGGCTTACACCTCACACTCACAAGCAGGAGGCCACACGTTAGATTCCGCGAGCTGGATTCTTTTTCTGTATTATTTCAATATCTTGCGTTTTAATATACACAGATACGTATAATATACGGTGAATGACGGCGACTCCGACGCCGGCGGCAAAATCCAGCCGATAGTGTCCATATAATTGCTACAGCAATAATAATTTATACATTTTTATGGCTGTAAGGAAACACAAACTTGGCAAAAGAAAAATGGTGGAACTGACGTCATCATAACTTATTTTATTGAAGCATGGTGACGCGAGGGAAGTCTAGGGAACCTGCGCTCGAGTTTCCGCGGTGCCCTAGCGATCAAAGCGCGCCCTTCTCAGCCGCTCCCGCAGGTGACCGTGGCGGCTTCTAAAAACGGTGTGGGCATGCAACGCCGAAACAAAACCAACGGACGCTGGCGGTACTGCTGGTATTTAAGTGCGACAATAGTTAGAAATGAAGGAGGACGCATCCCTGTACGTTTTTCCGTCTTGATCATATCAATAAGAAGGGAGGCGGCGTTGCATCCAAGCAGTCCTACGAGCACACTATGTTCTACTTTCGCTTTCCGGTCTATTGGTGTCGGGATAGTTTGTAAGTAAAATTGCGCCTGTCTGCCAGATTTATTCGACAATGAAGATGGCCACCAGTGGAAAACAGGATGAAAACCCGAATTTACAAGGTTTTTCGCCGGTAATGAAACTAGCATATTATGCAGCATACAGCATATGTAAAAAAATTGTTTACGTGACCACCACCATCAAACTCCATTTGATGCCTCGACGTGAAGTGAATAATACAAGTACGTAGCTACATAATTTGCGAACAATAATACAGAAGGAAAACTGCCTTGTCCACAAGAAAGCTGCCTTTATGTATTGGTGCGTTCGCCTAAGCTGCTGAACTGTTATAAAAGATACGCTCGCGATAAATACTCGATGTTTAGAAGCCTCCGTTTAACTTAGATTGTGCTAAAGACAGGATTCTTGTTACGCATACAGCAGCAAACCACTCGATGCTTAGTTTTCTGGAGTCTGCCGATATGGTAAGCTTCTTTCTCACTGGCTGCCATGGCTAAGTAACATCGGAATTTGTGCCTTGCTTGAGAAGGATCAAGTGTATTTGATGTTGACTCATCGTTTAGTTTGCCTAACGCACGGTTTTAGTTTTCCCGCTTGCCTCTGTCTGCTTAAACAAAGGTGTCTGTTCAACACCAATCATTGCAAGGCTTTCATGTGCCAAACAAGATACTGTTCCGCGTACGTGTTACGACGTACACGTAACACATATACGTAACACGTACACGTACAGAGCGTGAAAGGCCTGGCCTTTCACGCTCTGTCTCGTTACTTCTCTCTCGTTTCTCGTACAAAGCGTGAAAGGCCAGGCCTTTCACGCTCTGTACGTCGTTATGTCAACGCTTGTGAAATATGCCAGCGCCGCAAGAAGCTGTCAGGACTCCCTGCCGGGTGTCTTCAGCCCATCGACATCCCATCGGAGCCCTTCTTCCGTGTTGGTTTGGACCTTATAATAATAATAATAATAATAATAATAATAATAATAATAATAATAATAATAATAATAATAATAATAATAATAATAATAATAATAATAATAATAATAATAATAATAATAATGTTTATTTTTCATCAATAGTTTGATGAAGGACAGCTGCAGGTAAAAGTTGCTCTCCAAAAAAGGCAGCTTGACAAAGGCCCACAGCTACCTTTCAGCACGACAGCAGTGGAAAACAATCAGCATGTGAAGTCAACAACAATAACAACAACGCCAAATAGATAGATAAATAAATAAAAAATAAATAAATAAATATATAAAAATCAAGTCTAAGTTCCAAAAACAAAAATAGTAACCATAATAATACAGCAACTGCAAAGAAATCTCAAAAACTAAACATGTATATATCACGGAATTGAATCTGCGTACAGTGTAAAAAATCTATGCCAGCTTTCACATATTTATTAATTAGCGTAGGAACTATGTAGGATAACTTACCTGTGGAGTAGTTTGTTCTCGAAGTTTTGTTGGATGTTGGGAAGGGACCTTCTCGGTCCTTTCCCAACATTCGCCTCCGGAAACAAGTGGGTCGTGGTTGCTACAGATTGCGCGACCCACTATGCGGTTACGCGAGTCATGCCAACAAGCTGCGCTACAGACGTCGCTGATTTTCTACTACGCGATCTAATTTTAGTGCATGGAGCCCCTCGTCAACTGCTGACAGACCGAGGCCGTATTACTTTCGAAAGTGTTTGACGATATTCTGCGTTCCTGCTCTACCCAACATAAGCTCTCGACATCGTACCACCCCCCAACAAATGGGCTTGCAGAACGTTTGAACCGCACCCTGACAGACATGCTATCGAAATACGTCTCAGCCGACCACCGTGATTGGGACCTTGCACTACCTTACGTAACGTTCGCGTACAGTTCCCCCCGGCATGACACTGCTGGGTACTCGCCATTTTACCTTCTGTTTGGACGCGGACCAACATTGCCGTTGGATACCTTCCTGCCAGCCGCTGCGCAGTCTACTTCTCAATATGCACGCGACGCTATTGCCCGAGCTGACCATGGTCGTCAGCTTGCCCGCAGCAGATTAACGGCGTCCAAAGACTTGCAGCAACATGCAGGCCTTTCGGCGAAGCTTCTCTCTCGTTTCACGGGCCTATACCGCGTGCTTAGAAGAGTGACCGACACTACATTAGAAATTGTTCCTGATGATCCATCAACCTCTTTGGCTCTGCTGTCCCGGGACATCATGCACGTATCAAGACTCAAGCGTTACCACACTCTTCCTGCTGTGGCCCCGTAAGCTCGCCGGGTCGGTGCTTTTGCCACCGGGGGTTGTGTTACGTGGTTTCGGCTGACTGTAACAGGGCACAGTGGGACATACCCAAGAAGGGCACCTGAGACTGTGAGTGAAGAAGTGGACGTTGTTGGTGAGCGGTGCTGTGGCTGTGGACTGCCTAGTGTTATTCCCACGTGGCAATATGATTTGGAGGGACGCTTCAGCGTGGTTATCAGGATTAATTGTGACCACTTTACTCATTGACGCGCTCATCTACATTGGTTCACTAGTGTTCGTTGTATTTTGCCCCCCCACCTCCTGTAAGTGCGGCCGCCATAAATTTATCCCACGCCATCAAGCATAGGAGCGCGACACCGCTCGTGCTATGCTGTCACGGTGGTTTGCTTGATCACGCAACGTCCACGTGCGCATACATACCGTTGACCGGCCGTACATTGATGCCGCTGCTACCACTGCCTGTTTTTTTATTTTTTTATCAACGGGGGTACATACAGTCGGGACCAGCTTAGCTCAAAATCTAGCACGCAACCAGAAAATGATGACGTGAGAGTCGCAATCACTGCGCAGCACTGTCCCCTCGACGCTCCATGCATAGACGCAGTCCGCTTTGCAGAGCTTCTCTCCGTTTTCAAGCGCTCTTTATGCAAGAGTAGCCTTCGGACAGAACTATTTTTCCAAACCACAGGGCAGTATTACTGGCGCGATAGCATTTCGAGCTGTTCGTTCCGAAACGAAGCATTGCAGCGGCGCATGCGCGCACTCTCCCCGCGGTTCCCTGTGGCTGGTCTGGGCGCGAGCAGCTGAGTTGTGTCGCGACTCGCAGCCAGGTGCTGTTTTTCAGCGCCCCACCTGTCCAGCGCTGGCCTCCTATGGGGTCCCCAAAGGGTCCCCTTCGAGCATGTCATCGGCGCGATAGAGTCGAGCAATCACGCAAACTTCAATATACGTTCAAGCTATATTCGCTGTTGATATTTTGCAGTTGATATATACGAATGTTTCCCCGCCGCGGTGGTCTATAGTGGCTAAGGTACTTGGCTGCTGACCCGCAGGTCGCGGGATCGAAGCCCGGCTTCGGTGGTTGCATTTTCGATGAAGGCGGAAATGCTGTAGGCCCATGTGCTCAGATTTGGGGGCACGTTAAAGAACCCCAGGCGGTCGAAATTTCCGGAGCCCTCCACTACGGCGTCTCTCATAATCACATGGTGGTGTTGGGACGTTAAACCCCACTAATCATCATCAGATATGCGAATGTTCACGGGAATCGATCCCTCCGGTTATCTTGGCCGCGAAGCTTTGTGTCAGCACCCCTTTAAGGTACAGCGTTTCGTCGCTCAGCGTGTTGCCTTCACTGTCAACAAAGGCGAGGGCACGCGGCCGTGAGCCAGCGAAGGCGGTCACAGCCGGGGCGGCTATCTAGGCATTCTGTGTGCTAGTTCAGCTCATAAATGTCACACCAGTGAAAAGCACATAAGCAAATAAAATAAACAAACTACGAAAGGCACGCACGAAACCACTGCACAAAAGCGAGCGATGTCTAGTTGACTCGGCAATGCGCCGAACTAAACAGAAGCTCTGATAGCAGATTGCCTGGATAAGCCCCCCATATATAGCATTTGGTTGACCAAAAGATGAGGCAATCACAAATTTAGCCTAGTGTCAGAAAATCTGTACAGTAACCTGATATATAAAATTACGACTACTAAAATATTCTATTAGGTTTTTGGTTTTGGTTATATGATAGTAGAAGGTTCTAGTGTTAAGTACAACACGTTTCTGTGCAATGACAAAGATATATAGCTTATTACGTGCTTTTTTAGTAAGAAATCAATCACTTTAACGTGAAGCCAAACAAGCCTTCGAGGTACAGAAATCCGAGTCAAGTTCGAAGCTCACGTATCCCGTCATTCCCTTGCATCCAGCAGCTCACTAGCGCCTGATTTTCCTCTAGGTATGATTGTGAGAAAGCCTATGAGACAGACAGACAGACAGAAAGACAGACAGACAGACAGACAGACAGACAGACAGACAGACAGACAGACAGACAGACAGACAGACAGACAGACAGACGGACGGACGGACGGACGGACGGACGGACGGGTGGATGGATGGATGGATGGATGGACAGATAGATGGGCAGACGGACTGATGGATAGACGGACGGATGGACGGACGGACGGGTGGGCGGACGGATGGATGGACAGATAGATGGGCAGACGGACGGACGGACAGATAGATGGGCAGAAGGACGGACGGACGGACAGATGGATAGACGGACGGACAGATGGATAGACGGACGGACAGATGGATAGACGGACAGATGGATAGACGGACAGATAGATGTACAGATAGACGGACAGATAGACGGACAGATAGACGGACAGATGGATAGACGGACAGATAGACGGATAGACGGACGGATAGACGGATAGATGGACAGATAGACGGATAGATTCGCTCAAAGTGAAGTGTCGTTACTTCGCTAGGAATGCTTGACGCTTCAAAGGCGAGACACAACACGTCCCCAACCGTGTTGTTGGCCGTAGCGCACGTGGTTACTGGCGTGCTCATTTGATGTAAAATATATAGTCCCGCTCGTAGTGCAGCTGAAGCGGCTCATGTTGCGCCACGCAGTGTCCTGCGACGTTCAACAGTTATGCGGTCTCGAATTGCTGCACGTTTGGCAAACGGAGACGCGTTACGGCGGCCGCATGCAGCATTCCTCGTTTTGTCTCCGCCTCTTTCAAATGCGAACTCATTTTCAGTGGCGAATTATTATCATACCAGCCGTATAATCGTATATATGCGTGCCCACATTTGCCCAAAAGATCGCATACCCGGCCCGGCACACGGAATGGACTCGAGCTATGACCGCATCGGATGTGTTGTGTCCCTGCGTTGCTTCTGCACTAAATGAGCTATGCGTTGCTAACAAGGATGGTACGGCCTTGGGAAGCATGGCTACGACGTATGAAAACTCAGTGATGGGGTGTCAGTGTCGCCTATCCGCTTTTATATGATTGTAACAAACAGCACTGGCTGAAGAAATCAGGCGTATATATAGCGCGAATGCACGTGCTTTCGAGCGCTACGTATATGGTATGCGCGTCATGGCCATGTCACGTGCACTTCGTGGTGATAAAACAGACCTCTCTGCTCTAGTGTAAGTGCAAAGTCCAAAGAGAAATTAAAAAAAAAACAGTTTTTCTTTCTCTATGCTGATGCTACGTCGGGCCATGAGCTATACCGTTTCCTCCCCACTGTACTCCGCGTGCCTGGTAAGTATACACGATGTGATTGTAATTACCTATTTTACACGAAGACATCGAACCACCTGGCCTCAAAGCGAAAAATCCGGCATACGTAAGCTGCTTCATACTCGCATGAAATTGATTCCCACATTGTGTGCAATCTGCGTATACTTGTTTTGAGGAGGAGATATTTCGTATACCTCGAACGCTGTCTCCTGCTGTAGAATAGTTGAGCTGTACGCTTGACCAAGACTGTTACGACGTCTGCCTGGAAGCGTCACGCATTTTCCTCCAACCATAACACCGGCTTCGTTCAGCGCCTTCTGGACCGCATGCCAGAGCGAGTGCAAGGTATACGTAAAGTGGTAGCGTAATTTCCATTGAGGCCCATTCATTCAGCTGTTGGCGGCTCGTTGCCACTTTCGCCTTCTACGTATGGACGGGACAATTAACAGCTATAGTTCTCGAACTATTTGCTGTTGTGCTCGTGCACAGTTGTGTCACAATTTAATCTGCGAAGTTTTCGATGTATATTGCCGCAAGTACACCATTTGGCTAACAAAACAACTTTGCTTCCTCAATCTTTCTTGTTGGTCTTTCCTGTCTCTCGCGCACGCATTAGCGAGCCATAAGGCACAATAAAATTGCGTATCTAGAATGGCACGTAAAAGGTCAGTAATTAAGAAAATTTTAAATGTTGCGCCGTGTAGGGCAAATGTACGACGATGCTGCCGCTTCTGGTGACATCTTATTTTTTTATTTTTGTTATAACAAAAATAAAAAAAGCACAAACACCAAGCAAAAGTGAGTGATGAATCGTTGACCCAACAATGCACCGAATTAAACACAAGTAAAGCAAATTTAATAATATGTGAGGTGTTACGTCCCAAAACCACGATGTGATTATGAGAGATGCCGTATAGAGGAGGGCTCCGGAAATTTTGACTATCCGGTGTTTTTAACGTGCACTGACATCGCACGCAGGCCTCTACTATTTCGCCTTTGTCAAAATGCGGCTGGGATCGAACCCGTGACCTTCGGGGCAGCAGCCGAGTACCCTATAGGTGCACTGTTGCACTGAGGCAGACAGCGTAAAGTAAATTTATAGCTAACTCTGGTATATATATAGATATATATATATATATATATATATATATATATATATATATATATATATATATATATATATATATATATATATATATATATATATATATATATATATATATAATTACGACTATTTGAAACAAATTATACTGTGTTCTGGTCAGTTTCCCCCTCCTCATCTAGTCGTGCTTCAATCGTCAGGGGGCGTTGATGCCTGTGCCGAGAGGTTTCCGATATTCAAAAAAAAGAGGGGGGGGGGGTGAGGAGAGGGCGTGATCGACGCTGAATTGTGCGAATGTTTTATTACGTGCCGGACGGGAAGAAGGTAGCGCAAGAATGGCTTACACTGATTGGCACGTGCTGCGTCTGTCACGCCGATATCATTTGACATAACAACACCACGAAAGTAGTATTAAACCGTATTAGAAAAAAATGGCACCACGTAATGTTCCAGTGGCTGCCTAGTCTGCATGGCTTTCAGGGAAATTACTAAGCGGAAGCAGCTGCTGTTACGACCGGCCCTAGGGAACCAAGCAAGAGGAGTTGCGGGGAGAACCGGTTCTTGACCGACTGTGTCGTCGACCCCCACCTCCCCATTCAGGCTCCCCCCTCTCGCCGGGAGAATTCCGGAATCTGCTGTGCGTTCGTGACCATGTTTAGGCATTTTTTAGGGCGCCGTGACCATATATGGACATCGTGTTAGGTTGTGCCACTCCATGTGTTGTGAGGTGTGTTTCCCCCTCCCTCGTGGTCGGGGTGCCGGGGCCACCGTATTGGCTGACGATGCGGACAAGGCGCCCAGTGTCGACAACGCGGCGCTATAAAATGCCGAAGACGTTTTGTATCTCTCTCTCTTCTCTCTTTGGATCAGTTGATCACTTCTCCACATGTAAATAAATCTCTGTCGTTCGTTCGGGCGCTTCTTCTCGCTGAATTGTTGGACGATGGATCCTGCGACGGGGCCAGCTACCGAAAACGAGACCGGCAGGACCCGGGGTCCCAACAACTGGATGGCAGCGGCGGGATGCCGATAACCCCGAAAGCGACGACTGGACGGAGTGAGCCCGAAGTTCAACAACGGGACGACAGGAGAAGAATGACACGAGCTCATCGACTTCCAAAGGGAATCGAACGGCACTTCTGAGAGGCACGACGCCGGAGACATGACTGCGAACTGGGTGAGTGCCGGCTTTCTCGGTTAAATTTTACCAGGCATTTACTCTATGTGTTAAGTAAAAGCTGGTAGAGAGGGGCTGTCTTGGTCATTGGGTTAACAGGTAACTTACGTCAGGCAGAAATTGTGGGATAGCTTGGTTAAGCTCTTTCTGTCAGTGGCGTCAAGGTTAACAGTGGCAGGGCAGGATTCCGTATAAGAGCTTTTTGAAGCTTTATTTGTAGACTAAGTTAACGGGAAACTTGAGGCAAGGCAGGAACCTAGAGCTGTCGTTGCCGTCAAGGTTAATTAGTTGCAGGACAGGAATCTTTGTGGAACAGAGACAGCGGTACTGGAGGCAGCCATGAATCTGAAATCCCTGCGAAAGTCCATGTTGTTGCTACTTGCAAGGGAGTTGAATCTGGAGGTGTCGGACTCTCAAAGAAAGCCAGAGCTGATAGAGGCGATTCTCGCATTGGGGGCGGAGGATGACGAGCTGTCAGAATGTGTCGAGGAGATTCAGGAGAAGCAAGTGGCAGAGGCCGAAAGAAAGGCGGCGGAGGCCGAAAGGAAAGCGGCAGAAGCCGAGGCAGATAAGATGCGAAAGCACGAGCTTGAAATGAAGCGCCTCGAGCTAGAGATTAGCCATAATAGTAGAGCAGGAGGCAGCGAGGCATCCGGTACCGCAGAGCGGGTCAGGTTCAAAATGACGGACCTAATGAGATCGTACAAGCTAGGGGAGGACATTGGGCTGTTCCTCGTCAACTTTGAGAGAACTTGTGAAAGGCAAGGTTTAAGCCAGGATACATGGCCTCAACGCTTGTTGTCCCTACTTCCGGGGGAGGCCTCAGAAGTAATCGCGCGCCTCACGAAAGAGGAGGCTGACGAGTACAGTGAGGTAAAGTCGAGCCTGCTCAAGAAATACAGGTTGTCAGCGGAAGATTTCAGACAAAAATTTCGCAACGCCGTAAAAGAGAACAATGATTTATACCCGGAGTTTGCTTACAAGTTAATGGCCAACATGGGGGAGTGGCTCAAAGAGGCAAAGGCGAATAAGAATCATGACAAGGTGCTCGAGTGTATCGGTCTGGAACAATTCTATCAAAGGTTACCAGAAAAGGTGAGGTTCTGGGTGCAGGATAGACCGGACGTGAACACCGTAACGAAAGCCGCAGAGCTCGCTGAAGAATTCGTTACGCGCCGCGCCCTCGGGGCAAACAGCGAGAGAAAAAGGGAAAAATTCCTACTACCGAATAAGGCGCCGTTTAGAAAACAACCGACAAGTCTCGCACAAAAGGGTGAGGAAAACAAAGCATCTAACCATGGGGCGTCGGCAGAGGCAAGCAAAAGGAAATTTGAGGCGAAAAAACCGGCGGCTTGTTTCAATTGCCACGAAACAGGGCACTTCGCGAAACATTGCCCGAAAGGAAAGGTGGCCTTTTTATCTATAAATGAAGCCGACGAGAACATGAAGTTGTTAGAGCCCTATATGTACGACCTTACCGTGAACGGCAAGCAGTGTCGGGTTCTTAGAGACTCCGCAGCCACTATGGACGTAGTTCATCCGTCCTTTGTTAAGTCCGGACAGTATTCAGGAGACTGTGCCTGGATTAGACAAGCCGTAGAAGCAAACAGTCAGTGCCTTCCCGTAGCTAAAGTTGTCCTTAAAGGCGCATTTGGTACGTTGGAAACGGAAGCCGCGGTATCGCCATATCTAGCCCCTCAGTATCCTTACTTATTTTCAAATAAGTCAGATCAAATGCTGAAGCAGAAAGGTCTAACGTTGGGAGAAGGCATAGTGCAGGCACTGACTAGATCGAATGCACGTGCGCTGGCTGCGAGAGCAACATTCACTGAGGCAAACAAGCCTCAAATCGACAACGGGCCTGGTTGCGAGTTGGACACCACGGTAACAAATCGACTTGTGCGAGAACAGGCTGCAGAAGCCGTAGTCGCGGAGGCAACCATTCCTAAAGGCGACGTTGAACCTCCTCCCGAATTGGAAGGGGTCAATTACGCCTCGTTGACCGAGCAAATAGAAAATGCCGTTGCTCCCAAGCCGATTCCTGGTAGTACAGAGGATAGCACAGAGGGTGACACATTCCAGGTACTAGGAACTACAAAAGAGTTGTGTGTCATGCCAACTTCGGATAATTTCAGTCGGCTGCTGCAGGTGAGCCCCGCTTCATTAATAACCGAACAAAAGGGGGACCCGACGCTTAAGCAATTCCAGGACAGTTCGAAAGAGGGAATCGCCAAACGAAATGTGAGATTCCAAGAGAGGAGCGGCATACTCTATCGAAAATATCTAGATAGGCGAGGAGTAGAGTTTGACCAGGTAGTCGTACCTCAGGCGTATCGTCAGGATTTGCTTAGTTTGGTGCATGGAGGATCATGGTCAGGCCACTTAGGCGTAAAGAAGACGAAAAATCGTCTTTTACAGGAATACTACTGGCCTGGATGCTTTAAAGATGTAGAGAGGTTTGTAAAATCTTGCGATGTGTGTCAGCGAGGGGGTAAGCCGGGAGATAAGGCGAAATTTCCAATGAAGCTGGTACCCGTAATCACGGAGCCCTTTCGTCGGTTGGTAATTGACACAGTAGGTCCTTTGCCCAAGACAACTTCAGGCTAACGTCACATCCTGACCTTAATCTGCCCAGCTACTAAATTTCCAGAGGCGGTCCCGCTAAAAGAGCTAAGTTCCGTGGAAGTAGTGAATGCACTTCTGTCTGTGTTTGCCCGGGTAGGCTTTCCTGCCGAGATACAATCAGACCAGGGCACCATTTTCACGAGTGCCTTAACGACAACCTTTCTAGAGCGGTGTGGCGTGAAATTATTGCATAGTTCAGTCTACCATCCGCAGTCGAACTCGATAGAAAAGCTTCACTCCGTGATGAAGCGAGTGTTAAGAGCCTTATGTTTTGAACGAAAAAACTGACTGGGAAATGTGCTTACCTGCAACGATGTTTGCACTAAGAACTGCACCACATGAGACAACAGGGTTTACGCCAGCGGAACTTGTTTACGGCCGCAGACTGCGGTCTCCTCTTCGTATGCTGAGAGAGTCGTGGGAAGGTCAGGGTGATGATCCTGTAGTAGTGGAATATGTCCTCACCTTATTGGATCGTCTAACAAAAGCCCAAGAACTGACCGAGAGTGCGATGACCAAAGCACAGCAGAAGGCTAAGCTTTACTACAATCGGACAGCTAAAGCGCGACACTTTGCTGTAGGAGACAGGGTGATGTTGTTGAGGCCCTCCCAAAAGAATAAGCT
Organism: Rhipicephalus microplus; assembly: GCF_013339725.1. Taxonomy (NCBI): domain Eukaryota; kingdom Metazoa; phylum Arthropoda; class Arachnida; order Ixodida; family Ixodidae; genus Rhipicephalus; species Rhipicephalus microplus. Next base: position 169,116,256 of record NC_051166.1, on the reverse strand, counting down.
TGAAGTGCAATGGGTCGGCCCGGCCGAGATTACTCGAAAATTGACTGACACCAACTATGTGGTAAAATTACCAGGAAGTCGTAAGGTACACCAGGTGTATCATAGCAACTTACTCAAACCCTATAAAAAGAGGGAAGCCATCGTGAACATGACTTTAAATGTTCCGGAAGAGGTTCCGGCAGAAATTCCTGAATTAGCTCCCGAATCGGAGGAAGTCCCGATCGAGAAAAGAGTTGAGGATTTAGTGTCAAAGTCACAACTGACAATGAAGCAGAAGCAGGAATTGCGTGGTCTTTTGACCGAGTTTCAGGACAGATTTGTAAGCGAGCCAGGCCGGACATCCGTCCTCACTCATGACATAGAGCTTACCTCGTCGGAATTGGTAAGATCTAAGACGTATCGGGTGTCACCTCGCCGGCTTGAGCTAATAAAAGCAGAGGTTAACAGGATGCTGGAATTGGGCGTGATTGAGCCGTGTGAAAGTGATTACACTTCCCCGTTAATTCTTGTGGAGCTACCCGGCAAAGATCCTCGTCCTTGCGTAGACTATCGTAAGTTAAACCTCATCACCGAGGATCAGACATACGCAATTCCCCACATTGAGGAACGCGTCGAGAGGGTAAGCAGCGCGGAATTTATCTCAATGCTAGACCTAGTGAGAGGTTACTGGCAGGTGCCGCTCACCGAGAGGGCGAGCCGGTATGCTGCATTTATTTCACCATTGGGGACATTCCGCCCTAAAGTGTTGAGTTTCGGCCTAACGAACGCGCCTTACTGTTTTTCAAACTTAATGGATAAGGTTTTGCGGGGTCAAGAGGACTTCGCATTGCCTTACTTGGACGACGTCGCCGTGTTTTCCTCGCCCTGGTGTAGCGGGTCGCGGCGACCGCAGTCTGCGGGTAGCGGGGCCGATCGCCGTCGCTCCGTCGAGCCAAGGACTAGGGGAGAGCTTTGAGCAAACTTAACGGATTTATTTACATCTTTACAGGGAGTTGTCGAGATGACAGAAGAGAAGAGAAGAACGTTGGGCGAGGCACTCCACGCCCTTTTTGTTGACCCCCGTTCCCTAGGTCCCTAGGTTGGGGATCACTATAAAAACAATGCGGACCAATGGTGATGTGGCAGTTCCTCTCATTGAAGTACCGCCCATCATGTCTGTTCATAGAGGCACAACACAGGCTTGCACATACACACACACTCTTGCCACTAGTCGCAGCGCTGCCGTAGAACAGGGAGGGGGAGGGCGGAAGACGCTCGGGCGCCTCGACCCCTTTGATGCCGGCCGCGGGCTGCGTTCCCACGAGGAGATCTTAGAGCGGCCTTTTGAGAGGTGCCAGGTTCGTGGAATTCTCTGGGGAGAGCCCTTTGACCAGCGCCGTCGTCGTCTGCCAGTTAACGCGCTAACGATGCGTGACTGGCCCAGGCCGGAGATAGAGTGGCGGCTCCAAAACCCTCTTTGGCGACATTCCATCCCGTTGGCGCCGCTGTCAATCAGCAGGCGACGTCTCGTGGTGCCGGCCTTTGTGGCTTCCTCCGTCCAGACGTGGCGAGACTGCCCTTTTTGCACTAATCCGGCGTGGCAAATGACTCGCTGGGTCAAGGCATAGCCCGATCGCTACAGCTCCTCCGCCGACGAGAAGATCTCGGACGTCGGGTAGTATCAGCTGCTCGACGGGAGAGATCACAGTAACCGCAGTCTCCCAACACCATTTTAAACCACAAAGACCCACCGCTAGAACCAGCAAGCGCCGGCAATGAGTTTTCGGCAACCAGGCCGGTCTTTCATATGTGCCACAATGCACCTACGCTTTTTTTTAATGGCAACCACACTAATCCTCTTGCCCATAGCTAAAAAATTTCGATACTCCAAATACCCCTTAAATCATTACGGAAAAACGCCCCCTCAACTGAACACAAAAGAAAGCAAAAGCAAAGAAAAGCTAAAAAGCTCTGCTTAATGTGTCAACATTGGCGTTTGCGGAACCCTTCTTATACTTCACAGTGAAGTTAAGCTCCTGAAGCGCAAGGCTCCAACGTAGTAGTCGTGGATTCTTCCCGACATTTGCGATAGCCATGTCAGTGGGCAGTGGTCAGTGACGAAGACAAAAGAAGTTCCGTAGAGGTAGCAGGCTAATTTTTGGGTAGCCCACACAATGCAGGCACATTCTTTTTCCGAAGCACTGTAGGCCTCCTCACGAACAGAGAGTTTCCTGCTGGCGTACAACACAGGGTGCTCGTTCCCGTTCTCATCCTCCTGGCACAGTATTACTCCTAAGCCTCTGTTGCTGGCATCGCACTGCACCATAAAGGGACGATCATAGTTCGGTGCATGCAGTACGGGTGAGCTAACAAGAGCCGCTTTGAGCCCCTGGAAGGCGCCCTCCATTTCCGCACTCCAAACTACCTTTTCTGGAGCATTCTTGCGCAGTGCATCCGTTAACGGAGCGGCTACCTCAGAGTACTGAGGGATGTAGCGCTTATAATACCCTGTCAGGCCTAAAAAGGAGCGGATAGCCGTCTTGCTTTTTGGTTGCGGGAACTCGCTAACCGCCTCTACTTTCAACTCATCAGGTCGCCTCCTGCCCTGCCCTACCACGTGCCCTAGGTACCGTACTTCGGCGCGAGCTAGCTGGCACTTAGCAGGCTTCACTGTCAGTCCAGCGTGCGTCAAACGTCTAAGGACATCGCTAAGATGGTACAGGTGATCTTCCCATGTATTGGAATAAATAGCGATGTCGTCTAAGTAGGGAACAGCGTAGCCTTCAGCCCCCTGCAGAACTCGGTTCATTAGCCTTGAAAAGCAAAAGGGGGCGTTCTTAAGGCCAAAGCTCAGAACTAGGGGCCTAAATGTGCCCGTCGGTGCCACAAAGGCCGCATATTCACTAGCTCGTTTAGTCATTGGAACTTGCCAATAGCCTCTTACTAAGTCCAAAGTCGAGACGTATTTAGTGGCGCTCACTTTTTCCACCAGCTCCTCTACTTGGGTATAGGATAGGTTTGGTCCTTCGTGATCGCGTTAAGTTTGCGGTAATCCACGCAAGGCCGTGGATCCTTTCCCGGAACCTCAACGAGAATCATAGGGGACGTGCAGGTGCTTTCGCAAGGTTCGATAAGCTTAAGCTCGAGCATTCGATCTACTTCTTTTTTCAAGATCTCCTGCTGTCGCGGGGCTAGTCTATACGGCCTCGACTTCACAGTGGTGTCAGAAGTTAGCTCAATGTCATGAGTGATAACCTCAGTTCGCCCTGGCCTTTCCGAGAAAACAGTGATGTGTTCTGACAATAAGTTGCGTAAGTCGACTTTCTGCCTCTCAGTCAAGCCCTCGGCCGGTGCTACGGCTTTCATGACATCGGTAACATCCATTGATCTTTCAACCCCCACCAAGCCTGGAATTTCAGGTGCTAGCTCCTCCGTGCTGTTAAGAGCCAAGTTCACTTTCTGCACTTCTCCCACATAGCTCTTCATTAAATTGTGGTGGTAAATGACAACATCTCGGCGTCTTCCTTTACGTTCCAGTGCGTAATTTGTGTCCGAGAGCTTTTTCACAACCCGAAGGGGCCCCTCCCATTGAATCTCCAGCTTATTTGCTCGTGAGGGGCGCAAGACCATTACCTGATCGCCTTCCTGATAAGCTCTCAGTTTCGCGTTTCGATCGTAGTAGCTCTTGGCTCTACTTTGCGCCTCTCTCATGTTCGCCTCAGCAATGTCGCGAGCACACCACAGCCTTTCCAGCAATTCCAGAATGTACTTCGACCACCGTAGGGTCGGCACTCTTCGACTCCCAGGTTTCGCAGCAAAAGTCGCAGTGGAGACCTGAGCGTCCGTCCGTAAACCAGCTCCGCGGGGCTGAAACCCGTCGCTTCATGAGTGACCGATCTCAGCGCAAACAGCATTGCCGAAGACAAGCATCCCACTGACACTTCCTTTCAAAGATAAGGGCTCGCAGAACTCGTTTCATCACGGAATGACACCGCTCTACACTATTGGACTGCGGGTGGTACACGGAACTGTGGATTATTTTCATTCCAACACTTTTCCAGGAATCCCGTAGTGAGAACGCTGGTGAATACTGAGCCCTGGTCGCACTGTATCTCCTGAGGAAAGCCCACTCTCGAAAAAATAGACAGTAGGGCGTTGACTACCTCTACGGAGCTTTGCTCCTTCATTGGGATCGCCTCAGGAAATTTGGTTGCTGGACAAATGGCGGTAAGCAAATACCGGTAGCCTGACTTTGTTCACTGGGAGTGGTCCCACAACGTCTATTACCAGCCGGCGAAATGGCTCCGAAATGAGCGGAACAAGCGTAAGTGGGTGCCTTTCCCTTCTCGTGCGGTTTTCCCACTCTCTGGCAGGTGGCACACGCTCTTACGTGCTCTCACTTCTTTGAAGCATCCTGGCCAATAAAACTCCGTTAGGAGCCTATTTTGGTCTTCCGAGCTCCTAAATTGCCCCGACCAACCAACTCCGTGACAGAGATCCACAATGTCAGACCGATACTTAGCCGCACTACAATCTGGTCGAACGTGCGACCTTTTGCAGTCCGGTAGTGGCGGTACAAGATGCCATCTTTGACCGGAAAACTGACATTCTTCCTCGCCACCCCCCTTCCTGACGATGTTCCAAATCTCCTTAAGGCTAGGATCGCTTTTTGCTGCTCGATGAGCTCGTCTCTTGTCACTTTCCCCAGTACATTGCTTTAGTGCTTTTGATACCGGCAACGCGAGCAGCCCCGTCCTCCGATTCCCTTTCCGCTGTATCAGTGCTAGTCTGCTTCGCGTAGACCCCTCTCTTTCTTTTTTCAGTAGGCGACGGGATAGCAGGCTCAACTGCGCTGACTATAGACTGGTGGTTGCGGGACTTCCGTAAAACTCGGTTCCTGCCGCTCTAGTTCGGCTTGCTAACGCTCGTGCTTTAGCTCGTGTTCAAGGCTTGTACGTGTTCCCTCGTGGGAAAACTTTTCCCTTGTTCTCCTCAGCAACAGGTCGGTCCGATTCGAGAAACAAATAGGGGTACTGCTGGGGCAGCTTGTCCTGACACCGCCGCTCTTCCGTCCCACTTCTCCGAACGGGTCCTGTCAGAATTACTCGAGCCTACCGGAAGACAAATGCTTCCATCCTCCAAAACTGGTTTAATCCATGCACCACTTGCCGTTGTAGTCTGCTTGTGCCACATAGTCCGGGTGCACCAGATCCATGGTTGCCCCACTGTCTCGTAAGACGCGGCACGGATTTCCGTTCACTGTTAGGTTAAAAAGGTACGGACTAGAAGCTCCTCGCTAGTGGCTGAGTCAGAAGTGTACGAAAAGGCTGGCCTGGCCTACGACAACCAACGGCAATATGCCCTTCCTCCATACATTTGTAGCAAGTAGGTGGTTTCCGAGCCTCAAAAGGACTCTTTTGGAAGAATCCCCCGAAACCTTTCCCCCCTGTTTGTTTTGTGATCCTTGACCACTTGCAGCGAAGTCTGTCTTTTTCCTGTGCAGTCGTACCTGCGCCAGCTCCCTGCTTCGCCGTCCAAGGTTTCCCTTTATCTCCCGCTTTTGTTGAGGAACCTCGTCTCTTTCCTTTCCCGGCGTGACGCGTACTCGTCAGCAAAGTCGGCCGCTGCCTGTATTGTTTTACGCCGGTTCTATCTTGGATCCAGAGCTCCATTGGCTCGGAAAGTTTTAAAAAAACTGTTCGAGAGCCACTTCTTCAAGAGCCATTTCGAAGTTCCCAAAAGCGTTGGCTCCTTTCATCCATTCTATTAAGTTGACCTTCAACTCGTAGGCAAAATCAGAATACGTGCTGCCCTGCTTCTTTGTCAGATTGCGAAACCGCTGGCGGAACGCGTCTGGCGAAAGTCGGAACCCTCTTTAGAAGGCTATCCTTCACTTTGTCGTAGTTGTCCGCATCCTCCACCGGAAGCCACGCGATTACATCCGCTGCTTCACATGGCAGCAAACTTAACAAATGTCGAGCCCATGTGCTACGACCAAGCTTTGATTGTTCGCAGGTTCTCCTCAAAGTTCACAAGAAAGAGGCCCACAATCTTGCCCTGTTTTGAAGGGTTGCAGTTGTTTAGATAAATCACAAAGATTTTGTCTGCCTTCTACCATCCACTCCTTGGACCCCTGCCATCTTCCCTCATTTCCACTTCGAGTCGCACTGTTCTATATCCATTCTTTTTGCCTTAGCTGACGCTCCTGTTCCTCACGCTTTTCTTGGCGTTCCTGTTCCTGTCGTCTATCCTGACGCTCCTGTTTCCTCACGCTTTTGAATCTCGCTCCATGTTTCGTTTAATCTCTTCACTGCTCAATTCAAGCTATCGATAGCGCTAAACATTGCGTCCTTTCTTCATCCCCGCATTTACTTCTGCTCCCAGCTCCTCCCCCAGAATCAGGAGCTGATTCTCAACAACGCTTCCAATCCATGACAGAGAACTAGTGGGGTGCGCTCACTCTCTACCCAGAAGTTCCGTAACAACTGCTTCTGTGGTGCCTCTACCAGCGAAAAGATTGCACTTCTATCTTATCAGCCTGGCAACCAAAAACCAAAGCCAGCACTCACCATTCCCAGCTGCCAGTCTCCTGATCTCGGCGTGTTGTTCATTCTCCGTCCTCCAGGCTCACATCCCACCGCTTGCCATCCAGTTGGTAGCGGTCGCGGGCGACCGCAGTCTGCGGTTAGCGGGGCCCGATTCGCCGTCGCTTCCGTCGAGCCCAAGGACTAGGAGAGCTTTGCAAGCAAACTTAAACGGATTTATGTACATCTTTACAGGGAGTTGTCGAGATGACAGAAGAGAAGAGAGAACGTTGGGCGAGGCACTCCACGCCCTTTTGTTGACCCCCGTTCCCTAGGTCCTAGGTTGGGATCACTATAAAACAATGCGACCAATGGTGATGTGGCAGGTTCCTCTCATTGAAGTACCGCCCATCATGTCTGTTCATAGAGGCACACACAGGCTTGCACATACACAAACACTCTTGCCACTAGTCGCAGCGCTGCCGTAGAACAGGGAGTGGGAGGGCGGAAGACGCTCGGCGCCTCGACCCCCTTGATGCAGGCCGCGGGGCTGCGTTCCCACGAGGAGATCTTAGAGCGGCCTTTTGAGAGGTGCCAGGTTCGTGAATCTCTGGGGAGAGCCCTTGACCAGCGCCGTCGTCGTCCTGCCAGTTTAACCGCGCTAACGATGCGTGACTGGCCCAGGCCGGAGATAGAGTGGCGGCTCCAAAACCCTCTTTGGCGACATTCCAATCCCGTTGGCGCCGCTGTCAATCAGCAGGCGACGTCTCGTGGTGCCGGCCTTTGTGGCTTCTCCGTCCAGACGTGGCGAGACTGTCCCTTTTGCACTAATCCGGCGTGGCAAATGACTCGCTGGGTCAAGGCATAGCCCGATCGCTACAGCTCCTCCGCCGACGAGAAGATCTCGGACGTCGGTAGGTATCAGCTGCTCGACGGGAGAGATCACAGTAAACCGCAGTCTCCCAACACCATTTTAAACCACAAAGACCCACCGCTAGAACCAGCAAGCGCCGGCAATGAGTTTTCGCAACCAGGCCGGTCTTTCATATGTGCCACAATGCACCTACGCTTTTTTTAATGGCAACCACACTAATCCTCTTGCCCATAGCTAAAAAATTTCGATTACTACTCCAATACCCCTTAAATCATTACGGAAAAACGCCCCTCAACTGAACACAAAAGAAAGCAAAAGCAAAAGAAAAGCTAAAAAGCTCTGCTTAATGTGTCAACATTGGCGTTTGCGGAACCCTTCTTATACTTCACAGTGAAGTTAAGCTCCTGAAGCGCAAGGCTCCACGTAGTAGTCGTGGATTCTTTCCCGACATTTGCGATAGCCATGTCAGTGGGCAGTGGTCAGTGACGAAGGACAAAAGAAGTTCCGTAGAGGTAGCAGGCTAATTTTTGGGTAGCCCACACAATGCAGGCACATTCTTTTTCCGAAGCACTGTAGGCCTCCTCACGAACAGAGAGTTTCCTGCTGGCGTACAACACAGGGTGCTCGTTCCCGTTCTCATCCTCCTGGCACAGTATTACTCCTAAGCCTCTGTTGCTGGCATCGCACTGCACCATAAAGGGACGATCATAGTTCGGTGCATGCAGTACGGGTGAGCTAACAAGAGCCGCTTTGAGCCCCTGAAGGCGCCCTCCATTTCCGCACTCCAAACTACCTTTTCTGGAGCATTCTTGCGCAGTGCAGTCCGTTAACGGAGCGGCTACCTCAGAGTACTGAGGGATGTAGCGCTTATAATACCCTGTCAGGCCTAAAAAGGAGCGGATAGCCGTCTTGCTTTTTGGTTGCGGGAACTCGCTAACCGCCTCTACTTTCAACTCATCAGGTCGCCTCCTGCCCTGCCCTACCACGTGCCCTAGGTACCGTACTTCGGCGCGAGCTAGCTGGCACTTAGCAGGCTTCACTGTCAGTCCAGCGTGCGTCCAAACGTCTAAGGACATCGCTAAGATGGTACAGGTGATCTTCCCATGTATGGAATAAATAGCGATGTCGTCTAAGTAGGGAACAGCGTAGCCTTCAGCCCCCTGCAGAACTCGGTTCATTAGCCTTGAAAGCAAAAGGGGGCGTTCTTAAGGCCAAAGCTCAGAACTAGGGGCCTAATGTGCCCGTCGGTGCCACAAAGGCCGCATATTCACTAGCTCGTTTAGTCATTGGAACTTGCCAATAGCCTCTTACTAAGTCCAAAGTCGAGAAGTATTAGTGGCGCTCACTTTTTCCACCAGCTCCTCTACGTTGGGTATAGATAGGTTTGGTCCTTCGTGATCGCGTTAAGTTTGCGGTAATCCACGCAAGGCCGTGGATCCTTTCCCGGAACCTCAACGAGAATCATAGGGACGTGCAGGTGCTTTCGCAAGGTTCGATAAGCTTAAGCTCGAGCATTCGATCTACTTCTTTTTTCAAGATCTCCTGCTGGTCGCGGGGCTAGTCTATACGGCCTCGACTTCACAGTGGTGTCAGAAGTTAGCTCAATGTCATGAGTGATACCTCAGTTCGCCCTGGCCTTTCCGAGAAAACAGTGATGTGTTCTGACAATAAGTTGCGTAAGTCGACTTTCTGCCTCTCAGTCAAGCCCTCGGCCGGTGCTACGGCTTTCATGACATCGGTAACATCCAGTGATCTTTCAACCCCCACCAAGCCTGGAATTTCAGGTGCTAGCTCCTCCTTGCTGTTAAGAGCCAAGTTCACTTTCTGCACTTCTCCCACATAGCTCTTCATTAAATTGTGGTGGTAAATGACAACCATCTCGGCGTCTTCCTTTACGTTCCAGTGCCGTAATTTGTGTCCGAGAGCTTTTTCACAACCCGAAGGGGCCCCTCCCATTGAATGCTCCAGCTTATTGCTCGTGAGGGGCGCAAGACCATTACCTGATCGCCTTCTGATAAGCTCTCAGTTTCGCGTTTCGATCGTAGTAGCTCTTGGCTCTACTTTGCGCCTCTCTCATGTTCGCCTCAGCAATGTCGCGAGCACACCACAGCCTTTCCAGCAATTCCAGAATGTACTCGACCACCGTAGGGTCGGCACTCTTCGACTCCCAGGTTTCGCGCAAAAGTCGCAGTGGAGACCTGAGCGTCCGTCCGTAAACCAGCTCCGCGGGGCTGAAAACCCGTCGCTTCATGAGTGACCGATCTCAGCGCAAACAGCATTGCCGGAAGACAAGCATCCCACTGACACTTCCTTTCAAAGATAAGGGCTCGCAGAACTCGTTTCATCACGGAATGACACCGCTCTACACTATTGGACTGCGGGTGGTACACGGAACTGTGGATTATTTTCATTCCACACTTTTCCAGGAATCCCGTAGTGAGAACGCTGGTGAATACTGAGCCCTGGTCGCACTGTATCTCCTGAGGAAAGCCCACTCTCGAAAAAATAGACAGTAGGGCGTTGACTACCTCTACGGAGCTTTGCTCCTTCATTGGGATCGCCTCAGGAAATTTGGTTGCTGGACAAATGGCGGTAAGCAAATACCGGTAGCCTGACTTTGTCACTGGGAGTGGTCCCACAACGTCTATTACCAGCCGGCGAAATGGCTCCGAAATGAGCGGAACAAGCTTAAGTGGTGCCTTTCCCTTCTCGTGCGGTTTTCCCACTCTCTGGCAGGTGTCACACGCTCTTACGTGCTTCTCAACTTCTTTGAAGCATCCTGGCCAATAAAACTCCGTTAGGAGCCTATTTTTGGTCTTCCGAGCTCCTAAATGCCCCGACCAACCAACTCCGTGACAGAGATCCACAATGTCAGACCGATACTTAGCCGGCACTACAATCTGGTCGAACGTGCGACCTTTTGCAGTCCGGTAGTGGCGGTACAAGATGCCATCTTTGACCGGAAAAACTGACATTCTTCCTCGCCACCCCTTCCCTGACGATGTTCCAAATCTCCTTAAGGCTAGGATCGCTTTTTTGCTGCTCGATGAGCTCGTCTCTTGTCACTTTCCCCAGTACATTGCTTAGTGCTTTTGATACCGGCAACGCGAGCAGCCCCTCCTCCGATTCCCTTTCCGCTGTATCAGTGCTAGTCTGCTTCTCTGACCCCTCTCTTTCTTTTTCAGTAGGCGACGGGATAGCAGGCTCAACTGCGCTGACTATAGCTGGTGTTGCGGGACTTCCGGTAAAACTCGGTTCCTGCCGCTCTAGTTCGGCTGCTAACGCTCGTGCTTTAGCTCGTGTCAAGGCTTGTACTGTTCCCTCGTGAAAACTTTTCCCTTGTTCTCTCAGCAGACGGTCGGTCCCGATTCGAGAACAAATAGGGGTACTGCGGGGGCAGCTTGTCTGACACCGCCGCTTCCGTCTCCACTTCTCCGAACGGTCCTGTCAGAATTACTCGAGCTACCGGAAGACAAATGCTTCCATCCTCCAAAACTGGTTTAATCCATGCACACTTGCCGTTGTAGTCTGCTTGTGCCACATAGTCCGGGTGCACCAGATCCATGGTTGCCCCACTGTCTCGTAAGACGCGGCACGGCTTTCCGTTCACTGTTAGGTTAAAAAGGTACGGACTAAGAAGCTCCTCGCTAGTGGCTGAGTCAGAAGTGTACGAAAAGGCTGGCCTGGGCCTACGACAACCAACGGCAATATGCCCTTCCTCCATACATTTGTAGCAAGTAGGTGGTTTCCGAGCCTCAAAAGGACTCTTTTTGGAAGAATCCCCCGAAACCTTTCCCCCCCTGTTTGTTTGTGATCCTTGACCACTTGCAGCGAAGTCTGTCTTTTTCTGTGCAGTCGTACCTGCGCCAGCTCCCTGCTTCGCCGTCCAAGGTTTCCCTTTATCTCCCGCTTTTGTTGGAGGAACCTCGTCTCTTTCTTCCCGGCGTGACGCGTACTCGTCAGCAAGTCGGCCGCTGCCTGTATTGTTTTTACGCCGGTTCTATCTTGGATCCAGAGCTCCATTGGCTCGGAAAGTTTTTAAAAAACTGTTCGAGAGCCACTTCTTCAAGAGCCATTTCGAAGTTCCCAAAGCGTTGGCTCCTTTCATCCATTCTATTAAGTTGACCTTCACTCGTAGGCAAAATCAGAATACGTGCTGCCCTGCTTCTTTGTCAGATTGCGAAACCGCTGGCGGAACGCGTCTGGCGAAAGTCGGAACCTCTTTAGAAGGCTATCCTTCACTTTGTCGTAGTTGTCCGCATCCTCCACCGGAAGCCACGCGATTACATCCGGCTGCTTCACATGGCAGCAAACTTAACAAATGTCGAGCCCATGTGCTACGACCAAGCTTTGATTGTTCGCAGGTTCTCTCAAAGTTCACAAGAAAGAGGCCCACATCTTGCCCTGTTTTGAAGGGTTGCAGTTGTTTAGATAAATCACAAAGATTTTGTCTGCCTTCTACCTCCACTCCTTGGACCCCTGCCATCTTCCTCATTTCCACTTCGAGTCGCAACTGTTCTATATCCAGTTCTTTTTGCCTTAGCTGACGCTCCTGTTCCTCACGCTTTTCTTGGCGTTCCTGTTCCTGTCGTCTATCCTGACGCTCCTGTTCCTCACGCTTTGAATCTCGCTCCATGTTTCTTTAATCTCTTCACTGCTCAGATTCAAGCTATCGATAGCGCTAACAATTGCGTCTTTCTTCATCCCCGCATTTACTTCTGCTCCCAGCTCCTCCCCCAGAATCAGGAGCTGATTCTTCAACAAACGCTTCCAATCCATGACAGAGAACTAGTGTGGTGCAGCTCACTCTCTACCCAGAAGTTCCGTAAACAACTGCTTCTGTGGTAGCCTCTACCAGCGAAAAGATTGCACTTCTATCTTATCAGCCTGGCAACCAAAAACCAAAGCCAGCACTCACCAGTCCACAGCTGCCAGTCTCCATGATCTCGGCGTGTTGTTCATTCTCCGTCCTCCAGGCTCACATCCCACCGCTTGCCATCCAGTTGTAGCGGGTCGCGGCGACCGCAGTCTGCGGGTAGCGGGGCCGATCGCCGTCGCTCCGTCGAGCCAAGGACTAGGGGAGAGCTTTGAGCAAACTTAACGGATTTATTTACATCTTTACAGGGAGTTGTCGAGATGACAGAAGAGAAGAGAAGAACGTTGGGCGAGGCACTCCACGCCCTTTTTGTTGACCCCCGTTCCCTAGGTCCCTAGGTTGGGGATCACTATAAAAACAATGCGGACCAATGGTGATGTGGCAGTTCCTCTCATTGAAGTACCGCCCATCATGTCTGTTCATAGAGGCACAACACAGGCTTGCACATACACACACACTCTTGCCACTAGTCGCAGCGCTGCCGTAGAACAGGGAGGGGGAGGGCGGAAGACGCTCGGGCGCCTCGACCCCTTTGATGCCGGCCGCGGGCTGCGTTCCCACGAGGAGATCTTAGAGCGGCCTTTTGAGAGGTGCCAGGTTCGTGGAATTCTCTGGGGAGAGCCCTTTGACCAGCGCCGTCGTCGTCTGCCGGTTAACGCGCTAACGATGCGTGACTGGCCCAGGCCGGAGATAGAGTGGCGGCTCCAAAACCCTCTTTGGCGACATTCCATCCCGTTGGCGCCGCTGTCAATCAGCAGGCGACGTCTCGTGGGGCCGGCCTTTGTGGCTTCCTCTGTCCAGACGTGGCGAGACTGTCCTTTTTGCACTAATCCGGCGTGGCAAATGACTCGCTGGGTCAAGGCATAGCCCGATCGCTACACTGGCCAGAACACTTGGCGCATTTGAGAGCAGTACTGACACGCCTACGCGAAGCAGGTTTAACGGTAAAGGCGCCCAAGTGTCAGCTAGCACAAGCAGAGGTACTCTATCTCGGGCATGTTATCGGTCGAGGGCATCGCCGTCCCTCTGAAATGAAAGTGGCAGCTATCCGAGACTTTCCCGAGCCCCGAACGAAAACCGATATTCGGGCTTTTCTTGGAATAGCTGGTTACTATCGTAAGTACATCCCTAGATATTCCGACATTGCCAGCACTCTTACTGACGCGTTGCGCAAGACCGAGCCACAGATGGTCGACTGGGATGAGGAGAAAGAAAAGGCTTTCCGCGTTTTGAAAGCGGCCTTGTCGAGCCAACCTTTGCTTAGTTCACCGGACTACTCGAGGCCTTTCATAGTCCAATGCGACGCTAGTGATAGAGGCATGGGGGCAGTTCTTAGTCAAAGGGATGAGGGGGATGAAGAGCATCTCGTCCTCTATGTTAGCCGGAAACTCACCCTTCGCGAGCAGGTTTACAGCGCTAGCGAAAAGGAATGTGCGTGCTTGGTTTGGGCAGTCCAGAAACTGGCGTGTTATATTGCCGGAAGCAAGTTCATTTTGGAAGTGGACCATTGTCCTCTCACCTGGCTACAGACCATGTCCTCTAAGAACGGCCGCCTGCTGCGTTGGAGCCTCGTTTTGCAACAATATACATTTGAAATACGCTACAAAAAGGGTGTACTCCATGGCAACGCTGATGGCTTAAGTCGATGTCCCTGACGCGAGAGGATGTCTCGAGAACTCTGGCATTTTTTTCCTAACCTAGACAAGGGCTAGTGATTGTTTTTTTTTTTTACTCTTTTAGGTGTACTTGTTTGAAAACGTTGAAGACACGGCTATCCAGGGTTTCGGGTTCGGTGTGCTTCCAGTGTTGTTGTTTTGTGTCACCTTAACGTATGAGGAAAATTTTGAATAAATTGTGTATTTCCTTTAATATCAGTTAAAGGGAAAAATTGCCTGGTGGAGTTTGGCGGAATTGTCCGGCGCTCACCGGCTGAGTAGTTGTGTTTTCATGTGCGTATGTGATGTCTGTTGAGCCCACAATGAAGCAGGTGGTGCCCTCTACTTCATCAAGGACGGTCGTCACCAAACCGACTGCTGGCGCTGATCTCTCCGGACAGTGGCTGCAAACTTCAGCCCATCGAGATCTTTACCCCCCCCCCCCCCCCCGCGAGAGACTGTTACGACCGGCCCTAGGGAACCAAGCAAGAGGAGTTGCGGGGAGAACCGGTTCTTGACCGACTGTGTCGTCGACCCCCACCTCCCCATTCAGGCTCCCCCCTCTCGCCGGGAGAATTCCGGAATCTGCTGTGCGTTCGTGACCATGTATGGGCATTTTTTAGGGCGCCGTGACCATATATGGACATCGTGTTAGGTTGTGCCACTCCATGTGTTGTGAGGTGTGTTTCCCCCTCCCTCGTGGCCGGGGTGCCGGGGCCACCGTATTGGCTGACGATGCGGACAAGGCGCCTAGTGTCGACAACGCGGCGCTATAAAATGCCGAAGACGTTTTGTATCTCTCTCTCTTCTCTCTTTGGATCAGTTGATCACTTCTCCACATGTAAATAAATCTCTGTCGTTCATTCGGGTGCTTCTTCTCGCTGAATTGTTGGACGATGGATCCTGCGACGGGGCCAGCTACCGAAAACGAGACCGGCAGGACCCGGAGTCCCAACACTGCTCAATCCGTCCACGTCTACATCATTAGTGTCGCCGTTCTATGTTTCAAGATCCGATGCTGCAAGGTATACTTCATGTGCTAGATATATAATCCATCGTCAAAGTTTGGACTCGCGGAATTCACCGACATTCATATGCTCATGGCTGCATATATACCTTGGACCCTGATACACGTATTCCGTCCAGGGTATCCTGACGTTACTTTACCCTACAGGTTTGTCTGTGGCTTCGAGGGGCCTTCTTAAATGCGTATTCCTTTAATGTTGCTGTTAGTCCGTCATGTGAAGTCTGCATACAGGTGCAGTGAAACTGTCGCGCTCCTCCCGGTCTGTGAGTGCACCCGCTTCAAGGCCTAAATAACGGCCCTGTTCGTTGGCAGCTGCCCTCACATAAAGAAGAAACTCACAGGGCTCCGCTTACCCGATCTCCCGATCTTCAACATGAGCCGCTCTGAGGGCGTTGTTCCAGTTTATTCGAGACACTTCACGGACTGAATGAAAAATTGTTCTGCTCGTAGACAATTTTGGTGCGCAGTACTTTGACGGTTCTGTACTGATGACTTCGTTTTGTTTATTTCGTCGCCTGCTGTCGCTACTGACTCTTAATCTCTTTTATTTTTTTTATTGATATGATATATAAGGAGATGTTTGCGCGCAATTACTCCTTAGCCCTTGAGTGAAACTTGGACACGTACCTTAAAGTAAAACATACAAAGCAGTGCATGGAAAATAGAACACTCGAGCACAGATATGCAAAGACACACTTATACGTACATATCACAACAAAATGATAAGGAAAAGTGCGAAAGTCAACGAATGAAGTCTCTGATAATGTCCCTCGTTAATATTCTGTCCAACCTGTACAAAACAGCAGAGCACAGGTCTGGTCCTTATGAAGATATATTCGCTCGTGTGTACATAATATTCGACACGTCATTCGCTTCAGTACACAAATATGATGGGTGTCATATGATTCTGCGCATAATAAGTACATGTGTTACACAAGTGAAAGTTCGTTATTTCTTAGTATTTGTCAGCAATTTCGCTGTCTGTTAAGAAACGTGCTAATGCTTTTATAGCGTGTGACTGTAAAACTCCAGTTGGCCACAGGCCCAGACGTTTCTTCATGCTAAACGGTCTGCGGTCTAATGCCAACAGTTCAGATTTAAGACGGCGTCTTGGCATGTCATGATGTGGACAGTCTATGAGAAGGTGGCATACGTCTTAATCTATAAATCCGTATTCGCATTAGGGAGTTTCAGCTCTGCCAATTCTGTGCAAAAATGTTCTATGTATGCGGTGCCTAGCCTCAATCAGTAAATTAGAGTTTCCATGATTCTATCTAATGCTAGCGTAATTTCGAATTTGATAAATTGATTAATGTGATATAAATCACAGATCTTTGCACTTTGGTCAAACCAAGCAGTTTTGGTCATTCTGAAAGTTATAGTCTTTATAATACTACGCAATTCATTTTTCGAAATTGGTAAAGAAACAGTAACGTCTTTACGATGTGCTTGTCGTGCTGCTTCATCGGCAGCTGTGTTTCCAGGAATGTTGCAATGGCAAGGTATCCACTGGAATTTGATCTCATGTTGCGCCTTGCTTGCTTTGGTGAGGTCTTTCAGTGTTTCGTATGTTATACTATCGCTAATTACTGTCGTGCTTGTACTGGAGTGATCTTAATGCGGCCTGTGAGTCACTGAAAAGTACCCATCTTGTCGTCGCGTCTGCTGCCGAGTTTACAAGCTTTATAGCATACAGAATAGCGAAAAGCTCAGCTATAGTAAATGACGTCATGCGATATATTTTAAATTATTCCTTCATATTGAGCTGTGGTATATTGAATGTCAATGTTCAAGACGTTGTAATACTTGAGCTATCTGTGTAGATGTGTATGTACCCTGGATACCGCATGTATATCTGATAAAGCACTAGTTGTTGAGCAGCTTGTATGAACATGTCTCTCTTTCTGATAATGCAATCCACTGAGAATTCAATGCTTGGTATTGCAAGCAGCCATGGAGGATAGTTCATTTCAGAGCTCCAAAAATTCATTTCTTGGTAATATATATGTACATTGGTCTGTATTTATTCATGGGCATTGCTTTTATCCCTTCGTGAAATCTCCAGTGCCAATGAGTGGTCCTTGTGTTGCGTTTGTAGGCGTAAAAATGGCGGCATGTTTTAATTGTTCTCATAATTTGAAAGGGTGGTTGTCGAGTCTCTGCTATGACAAGGCCGCTAGAAGTCGCTTGTTCTTTCTTTTTCATTTCGTTTCATTTTTTACACGCCCCTCTTCATAAGTATACTGGCTAGTGAACTGGAGACTTCATCTGGTTAGCCTCCCTCTATTTCCCTTGTCTCTCTCTCTCTATCTCTCTGTCGATGTTAAATCAATACATGATGTCAACACTATACCATTGCATGCCACCACTGCATTTCGGCACCACTTAAATAGCGTCACTCGCTCACAGCGTCACTGGTCGAGGAGCGCATGTGTGGTCATATAGTCAAGCGTACTTCCCATATGTAGGCTCTTTTACTAAATAACGTGCATAGAGAATGCATTTTGCTATTCTCACAGCCGTCGCGGGCGCAATCACAATCAGTGGCGCGCGTTGCATACAATGCCGAACACGTCCTCTATGCAAACCTCTAAAACCACCTCTCGACTGGAGCGCCGTCGTACACGTGGACCTCGCGTGTTGTTCCGTGCTCTCAGGTTTGGCCCATCCGCCTTTGCCGTATAACGCTTGCTCTGTCGTTCTATAGCGAACTAGATTGTAGTTGCACCATTGGTATACGCCCACGTGCGCTGCTTGCGCATCTCATAAGAGAGCAGGTTCTGCACTGTACAGATGCCGTATTCCCCTGTGGCGTAAAACCAGTTCTGGCGGTTCTTTTTCTCCCTTCTTCGTATACCGGCTTCGGGGCCCCAGCGAGCGCATCGTGCGCTGGCTGTGGCGCAACTGAGGAAACGCCAGAAGCCAAGTTCTGTCGAAGGCAAAACCCCAAACGGTAACACTCATGGGCGACAAGTAAAAAAAAAATGGGGGGGGGGGAGAGAAGTAAAACAGAAAAAGAGAGAGAAGTCGTATAAAGTATGGTGCACTTCCACCCTGGAAACATGCAGAAGCAAGTCTATCAGGGCATTCATGCGTGCGACACTTCTGCCACTGCGGTTCCTCGAATAAGGGGTACACGCTTGCGGGGCAGTTCATCGCTGTATACGATAAACGGAATGAGTTTCGGCAGCTATGAGGTATTTTGACATGCGACCGACTCGACGACGAGCATGCCAACATCTGCATATCAGCCTTATTCGAATTCAGCGAATGCGTGCAGGGCCAGTGAACTCTTCAATTCAGGCGCCGCCTTCCGAAGTGCCCCGCAGCAAGCGATAAAAGGCCAAAAGATTTTCGTCGGGGACCAGGCGCGCCCGCTCTGTGGGGCATTCGCATGCAGCGTAAGTGACGTTGTACGTGTGTATAGTGAGGCATTAGGGGTATACAACCATATTCAAGTTAACTTGTTTACGGTATTGTTCACTGAGGTAATTTTGAACACAACAAGGCTGTAATTGACTCCTAGATTTGTATAAAACAAACTGGATTTTTCAAGAAATTGTCAACAAATGTGGATTCTATTCATGCAATCAGTACTGAAGTCGACGAGAAACCTTAATGTAATAGGCATTTGAGAATGAAAGATTAGGGGAAGCGTATGTATATACGTTTAAGTAAGTGTGTTAACTAAGTCATTCCGCAGGAACATGTTATTTTATCTTGCATTGATGAGCGTAAATATACGAACAAGGGTGGGGGGGGGGGGAGGACAAGGGTTAAGACATGAATAAAATTATCTCTTTGATTCTCTTTGATGATGTTAAATGCACGCAGAATTGAAGCTGTTGGTCTTGGAAGTGTTACGTTAGAGGACCAACGGAGGAAGAAATGTGAGTAACTCCATGTTTGCAGAGAACAATTATTGTCCAGCGACGCTGGACTCGACTTCCAACTATGGACTCAAAACTTGAAAGCGCAACGTGTTTCATGACTGCGCACTAACTGTATTTCAGATACCGCTTGATGAACATAATGATGAGTTGAATATTTCTAATGAAACTGTACACATGCACTCTATCGATTGTGTTTTGAGCATGTTGCGTTGTAATACCTTAATTCACCTTCTTAAAAATATTTTTCATGGCATAACGTGTGTATTCCTTCCAAAGATATGTTTGCTTTCGCTGTCATGCTGTCGTCATGAACCGGAGATGTGAAGCTAGTCAAGGTTTTGCAGGGAGCCTTTTATTTTTTATGTGCGCTTTAAATAAACTCAACTCAACACCTTCGATGTTCCTCGCTGTGGAGCTAAATTGAAGAGCTCGACTATTTTTCTTTCTTTCTTTTTTTACTATTTTTTTGTCATTTTGCTATCATCGGCATGGGGTCGGAAACCTAACCCCCATACCTCATGCTCAGCAGAAGGTTACAGCCTATGAGCCACCGCGGCCTGAGTGTGCTTCAGCTTCCCGATATTTTTGTTTCGCAGCACAACGCACTTCCAACTTGTCTTCGCAACACGAGGTGACCAACGAACACGCCCCCTGCGGAGGACACGGTTAGCGTACTGTACGCGAGTTCGTCGCCAGTTCAGGCGAAAAGGAGGGGAGACAGAATGCAGGTTGCATACCGCATGCGGATAAAAGCGTGCCCCGACGTATCCCCTGGTTACGCTATACATGGGTCGTTTCGCGCCCCGTCCTCTATACACGAATGTTATTATGATTTTATTTATTTTTATATAAAGCACACGCAAGTGACATTTGGCCTCGTTTGGCCGCTGTCCGCGGCAGCAGAACAGTGGGTATGGCGCCGGGGTTTGAGATGGACGGTGGGAAATCCGGGAGTTCGCACAATGTACTTACTCCCTGCCTACCTTCTCCAACCCCCCCCCCCCCCCCGCCCCCTGCTTTTTTTTCCTGGCATCCCGAGCGTGGCCAGCCAACGGCACGACCCCGGCGTGGAATGTGGCGGTCGCCTTTGTCGCACCCCCCTCCCCCCCTTTCCCTTTTGGGCCCGTGCGGACGCCTGCGCCATCTGCGTTCAGTATGCGCGACCCAGGGTTCCCCACGGTGGTTTGACCGTGGTGCCCATGTAGTTCACTTGCGACAGGCTCTGGCTATAACTTGCTCAGTCACTCTCTCTATACCGCCTTACATCCCTCTCTATTTTTCTTCTTTGTTCATTACTTGTCTTTTTTTTCTAACCAGCATCCATTTTGTGCGACGAGACATCGGAATGCTGTAGCCTTCACCGCCTTGCGAACGCTGGCGAACTGCTTTGCGTTCGTTGTACGTTCCTTAACGCGTGCATCGTGTGAAGAGCACAGCGCCTTTGTGCCGCTGTCACTGCCAGGGGCGGTTAGGCAGCATCGCGGGCAAGCATAAAGTTCACTGGAAATAAGAAACGAGGGTATATGACATGGCAGTTTAGCGCAGTCGGAACAGCCATGCATATACCAGCCATAAACGATGCGAAGCTGGCAGGACAGCTGTGCCACGGAAAGCACTCGCATATCTTTCAAATAAAAACAAACAAAAATTACGTATAGTCGAAACCAGTGGCCGCGAACAGGACTAAGCCTTAATGAAAATTAGTTCGATAGGTGGGGTTATTCGATATAGCCAAACTTGCCTGGAACAACGTTAAACGAATGTTTTGTGATGTGTTATTTGTAAATGAATCTGATAGCAATCTTCATATCTCAATATTGGCATGGTATTATTATATATACTGACCCGGGCTCGTCTAGCTTTATCGAAGTTTATTTTACACTACTTGGTCTTGACAGCATACATCGGGAGTCTCAAATTCAGGTCAAATACATGGCCAAAAGGCATTTTGTTCTTTTAATACTTAATAAATCAGTTGTGAGAATTGCGCCCGTGGCCCATGGTGTCTGCATCTTCTCATCCGTGTGTATGTTGCGCAAAAATACCCGTGAATCAGTATCAACTGGCCCAAGTTCCAGTACGCTTGTCAGCATTAAAGTCGTACCCTCATGCACGTGATTTCCTCGCGACAGCGACAAACGACAGGGACGAGCGAGAAAATTTGCGGTCGCGGAGGCCCATCCGTTGCCGCCGCTTGTCGCGTCGCGCGTTTCTGGAAAACTCATGGAGCAAGGGGAAAACTAGAAAAGATCACCTGCCGCTGGGAATCCGCAGCGCAGCGATTTCCGGCAACATGGCTGCGTCCCCAGTTGCAATTCGCTCTCAATGCTTGTTATCCGCGCGTACTTCAAGGAATGCAAGCTATCGACTACCTTTTTTACATTCTCACCTCACGCGGATAGTGAGAGAGTAGTGATAAATCTCGTTATCGAAGGGTTGTTTCGAAGTTTCTACGGCAGCTTGTGACAATTTGGTCGCTTGCTGCAATGCAAAATCGTCGTGCGAAGCGCGTCGTAGCCATTGTAGTTTTAGCGCACACTTCTAGACAGCCTGTCACGGTTAAACCAAAGATTGCGGGAAAAGAAGGTTGTGATTTGTTTTTATGGCTTCCTTATGTCACACAAGACAGTAGTAAATTTTGCATGCTGTCATCTAACAACTTTAAACTTCTATTCGCAATCTATGGGAGTGCACGCGATATTTTTCATTCAAGCAACCATGACACTTTGTCGCCAACATGCGGTTGCAGCCGTCGTGACGCGACCGAGCAAGTTTGTCGCTGTATCTATAGAAAATCGCGTGCATGCGGTTAAGACTTAACACATTATTGATTGATTTGCTTCTTTTATTATTATTAGTCCGAATGGAGATTGGTGGCAACCAATGCGACGTACAACAGTGTGACGTAAAAGAGTGCCTATTTTATCGGCTGTGCACATCTGTTGGGCCTAGGGGCCTCAGGATAAGCTTTATGATGGTTCGACGTAAATGAAGAACACAGTAAATAATGAGGAATATGCTTTCGCGAAATGTAAACAGACGCTCACTGTTCACTGATGCGACTTTTCTGTTTTTGTCAAGCGCTGGTTGGCGGCTTCTGCTAAACGCATGGCTCGTCAGCATAGATGGTGTGCTTTGGTTGTTGTTGACATACAACCTTGCAGGTGTAATGGGCTTGTACGGTGTCAATTTTTATGAAAGGGAACACGGGAACGCATGGCCTAGGTGCTCCGGTGGCTACTGGCAGCACGTTCAAGCGGAAGTGAGAGCAGCCACATTTTTGTCTCGCGTCATCTTGTGGTGAGCAAAACAACCATTCGTTGCTGATCTGGAACCAGTGGCAAGATTGCGACCCCCTCCTCCTTCAAGGTGATTACCGTTCTATATCAGCAATGAATGATTGTTTTGGTCATCGCGAAATGACGTGAAAAGAGACTGTGGTTGCTCTCACTCCCGCTTGAACGCGCTGCCAGCAGCCGCTGGAGTGCAAAGGCCACGTGTCGCCGTGTTCCCTTTCATAAATATTGACACTGTACAGTTTTTCTTTCGTGTGCTGTTAACTAGTAAAAGAAAAGTACGCAGTCGGTTTACACACGTAAAGCCCGAAACGTGTTTAAGTACACACGTGAAGCCCGAAACATATGCAGCGCTTTTCCGGAGTTTTCTCGGCGTTTAGTACGCCGGCGCCCCGCCGTGGTGGTCTAGTGGCTAAGGTACTCGGCTGCTGACCCGCAGGGCGCGGGTTCGAATCCCGGCTGCGGCGGCTGCATTTCCGATGGAGGCGGAAATGTTGTAGGCCCGTGTGCTCATATTTGGGTGCACGTTAAAGAACCCCAGGTGGTCGAAATTTCCGGAGCCCTCCACTACGGCGTCTCTCATAATCAAATGGTGGTTTTGGGACGTTAAACCCCACATATCAATCAAATCAATTTAGTACGCCGGCGTCTCTCGGCGTCGACGCTATCGGTGACGGTGGCCGAAACGTACTCTTCTGGACGATTCAGATATCTACAGCGCCGGTGCCGGAAGCGAGTCGACGAATGGAGAACCAATCAGCGCGCGGCTCCCAGTGATTTCCGCTACGTAACTGCATCGTTGCTGCTGTCTAAATGGCTGCCACCCACCTCGGATCTATGAAGTCGTCACCGTGCTCTGTGCGACCCTAAACTTCTCAACTGATGCTTGTACTTGGCTTAGCTTGTTCCTCAGAAGCTTCAACAGGAAGCGCTCAGGATTTCTTCGCGCCGTTTTTGAGTGCCATACTGAGGTCCATCGGTAGTGTTAGCAAGCCTGGGTGCATTGACTGAATACGTGGCATCAAAAATGTAGAAGAACCTCCAAGCTCAGGGGCTGTATATTGCGAGTTTCTGGTTTTTACTATTCTCAACAGCTAGCGCTAGAAGTAAAAAAAAACTTTTTGGTGGTACTGTGATTTGTTTTTCTCCCCCCCCCCCCCCAGGACTGTAAATAAGATACGAAACCAGTTTTCAGGAACATTTCTTCTTGCTGCATTGACGGACACTGCACACTGCTTTGCGAGGTCTCGGGTGCATTCTCTTCGACACACTGTACGACGCTGAGTGGACGATGGCCTTGGCGCTCCTCATATGGTTAGCCACACTCTGTGGCGGCGTTGACGCGATGACGCCGAGGGAAGCGGCACCCGGAAAACGCTGCATATGCTTCAGGCTTCAGCGTTTTCAGGCAATCCAGAGAAGGGAACAAGCCTGATGAAGTGCGCACGCCCAGATCTGCACAGCATAAAAAAATCTGAGAAGTGTTTCGTAACGCGTGATCAGCCACCGCGTAATAGCTAATGCTCTCATTTGACGTACTAACAGAGCTAGAAAACAAAAGACGGGCACTTAACGTGGTCTGTGTCCTTTTATCTTGCTAATGTGTCATTTCAGCTATGACGATCACGCACAAGCGACGCATCAGGCTGCCGTTAAAGGTATTCTGTATCGCCTGGAAAGAAAAAAAGTATCTATCTATCTATCTATCTATCTATCTATCTATCTATCTATCTATCTATCTATCTATCTATCTATCTATCTATCTATCTATCTAGCAGCCTACGACTTTTAGCTCTCCTGGCTGTTTCAGTAATGGTATCGATACCAAAATTAATATGGCATAACATGACTGTGTGACGCGCATAAGTGTCTAGTCTCAACATGAAAATCATGACATGTACGTTATGAATGTGATGATTTATATTAGATGCTCTTGCTGCTCCTGCGGTGGTTTTGCTCACATGACATATTACAAAACTTGTATGGTATGACATGACTGCATGGCGGACAGAAGTGACAGCGGTTTTCTCCGCATACATCTTCGAGCTATGCGCCGGGAAGGGAAGGGAGAATATTTCGGCAGCACGTTGAAAAAGTCACGTGGTAAATGTCGCTGTTCCCGGCTGTGGTCGTTCTGCGCATGCACGAAGGTTGTTGTAGTTGTCCAGGCGACGGAGGTGCGCGAATCTATCGCGAACTGCGCAGCGGCTGTGGCGGCTGTGCCACGTGGCTGGCTCCTTTGTCAGCGGCAGTGTATACGAAGACGAAAACGCGATGAAGGCAGGAGACGCTAGAGGGGACGCACATCAGAATTATCTTCTTCCAAGCTAGCGTGGGATATCTTCTTCTGCCGTGTTCATTTGCGGACGGACAATATTTTGAGTGGTGGTCAGGTACAGTACGTTTTATTTTATTTGCTGGCATGAATATTCCTAGTGACGCTGAATTCTTCGAGATGTCTTACAAGAATTAAGGGCAAGTACTGCAACTAGACAGCGTCAGTGTGGGTCTTGCTCCAAGTAGTACTGTTTTATAAAGATCAATCCACGCACTTTTGTGGAAATCATATAAGGGCCTCTTTTGCCAAGTTAAGGTTCTGATGACGTATCTTCGCATCATCTGTGCGGCCGGTAATGTCGCGCAATCTCAACTGCAGGACCCACATTGCAGAAATGATTGCGGGAAATAGGTGCGCCGCCCCACGCTATGCGCTTTACCTTACGCCCCAGAGGTTCATGCTTTAGTAGCTACATTTTGTTTTGAGATATTCAGTGCATTGCGCAGTAATGACAAAACTTGCAAGTTTGCACCTTAACAATGACAAACTTTATCTGGTGTAGAAAATTCAATGTACGGTTAGTCGTTTTGGCTTCCGCCAACTCCTACTCCATCCTGCGTATCAGCACAAAACTGTTTGAACACTCTACAAAGCAGTGAGCGGGCCTGCATACCTTCGCTGCCCATGTTTTGTTGCTGCCTCGACATACACATCGTTTTTCCTGCAAATCGATTGCGTTTAGTTGTTACATCTGAGCGCATTTTTATTCTCAAACAACAAATAAACATAGAAATACTATAAAGGAGATAAAGATATAAAGGGACCACGATAAGAGGTCTTTACAGCTGCTGAGAAGTTGCGTGAGAGGTGATATAATAGACGCGAAGTTTCGGACGAATCGCCGGAAATAACACAAGCCGATGAAACTTCGAAGTTCTTTGATGGTGGCAGGTTTAGGAAACGCCGTAACAGCTCGCAATTTCTCGGGATCCGGGAGGATGCCTTCCTTGGAAACAACGTGGCCCAAAATGTTCAGTTGACGCATGGCAAATCGACATTTTTTGAGGTTTAATTGCAAACCGGCGTTAGTTAAGCAAGTAAGGACGTGCTGAAGGCGACGTAAGTGTGTGTCAAAGTTAGGGGCGAAGACCACGATATCATCGAGGTAACACAAGCATATCTTCCATTTTAGTCCACGCAGGATGTTGTCCATCATTCGTTCGAACGTTGCAGGTGCATTGCAAAGTCCGAAGGGCATGACGGTGAATTCATATAAGCCGTCTGGCGTGACAAAAGCGGTTTTCGGGCGATCGGCCTCCGCCATAGGCACCTGCCAGTAGCCTGACCGCAAGTCTAACGAGGAAAAGAACTCGGCACCCTGAAAACTGTCCAAAGCATCGTCAATGCGCGGTAGTGGATAGACATCCTTCAGCGTGATCTTGTTCAATCGCCGGAAATCGACACAGAAACGAATAGAACCGTCTTTCTTTTTGACGAGAACGACCGGAGACGCCCATGAGCTCTGTGAAGGTCGAATGACGCCTCTGCGAAGCATGTCGTCTACTTGGTCAGCAATGACGCGGCGTTCTGTAGCGGACACGCGATATGGTCGTTGTCGCAGCGGTGAGTGGGACCCAGTGTCGATGTGGTGTTCTACTGCTAAGGCACGGCCGAGAGATGTTTGTTCAACGTCGAAAGAGTGGCGGTAGCTCTCAAGAATGGTGAGGAGTTGTGAACGCTGCGAAGATGTCAAATCTGCAGCGATGAATGGTTGAAATATGTTCGCCGACGTTGAGTCAGGCACTGAGACGACAGCCAGTTCACAGACGGAGGTAGAAGGCACCTCATCGGGGACGAATATAATTCTGGAAGAACTGATTGTCTCGACGTGGCCAAGGCACTCGCGACAAAGTAGGGATAAAGACGACGACTCATGATTATAAATTGGCATTGTGGTTGACCCTTCTACAAGATCGAGAGCAGCAAAGGCAGGGGGAGAGCTCTTCGGGCGACGAATATTGAAGATGGTGTGAAGAGACCGTGCCGTCGGATATGGCGCTGCATGAAACTGGCACGAACGCAAAAGAGCATGGAGGGATGTAGGTGTCATCGCTAACGACAAGTTTAGCGGCAAACTGGGTGTCGACGGACGCTTGGTCGTCCAGTGAGCAAAATTCGACCTCAGCCCTAGCACAGTCGATTACGGCGTTATGACGCGACAAAAGTCCCATCCCAAAATAATATTATGGGAGCATGATGAAAGAACCACGAACTCTATCGTATACAGAACGTCCTGAATTGTCACGCGGGCTGTACATACTGCGGTCGGTTGAACAGGTTGAGCACTGGCTGTGCGAAGCGATAATCCGGAGAAAGGCGTCGTAACCTTACGAATTGAGCGGCAAAATCCAGCATCTATAACCGAAACAGCTGCACCGGTATCTACAAGAGCGACAGTAGGGATATTTTCGACGAACACATCAATAACATTGGTAGGTGACAAATGAGGACTTGGGCAAACTGAAACTTGCGCAGTTCTTGCCTCAGGAACTGCGTCGTCTAGTTTTCCTCCTCGTTAGGTGCGGGCCGTCGACGCATAGGAGAAGGCGAGCGGCGGCGTGGAGAGGGCGAGCGAAGACGTCCCGGCCGAGGGTGGTGGTCGTCCTGGTAGCGGGCTGGCATTGGAGTGGAGGAACCGTATCGCGCGTTGGAGTCAAGCGGGAAGAAAGGCTCACGGCGGTTTTCATTGGTGATATGCGTCCGGCGGCGACAATACCTTGCGACGTCTCCGGGGTATCGACAAGCGTAACATATCGGGCGATTATCGAGGGTGCGCCACGGGTTGGCGGTGTTAGTGCTGGTCCAGTGAACTGGAGCTGGGGGACAGCTCGCGCGAGGCTGGAACGGAGGCGCAGGCGCCTTGCGAGTTGGCATGGCTGCAGCCGCGGCGTAGGTGAGAGGAGCAGCCACAAGATTAGGCTCGCGAGCAGCTGGTAAGGCCTCGGCGACCTCTCCTTGAATGACGTCACGTAGAGACGATGGTAAAGTTGTGGTAGCTTCTGGTGTGAAAGGCACCAAGGAAAGCTGTCGTGCATCTTCTTCGCGGACAAATGCTTTTATTTCGGCTATTAGTGACGCGTGGTCATGACCACTGATCACACTAGACAGCGATGCCAAATCGTGCGCTGGAGGACGTCTTGTCAGAGCTCGCTGCTTCCGCAATTCATCGTAGCTTTGGCAGAGGCTAATTACGTCGTTAACAGTGGTCGGGCTTTTCGCCAAGAGCATTTGAAAAGCGTCGTCGTCAATCCCTTTGAGGATGTGCTTACATTTTTCAGCTTCCGTCATTTCGGCGTTCACGCGTCTGCACAAATCGACGACGTCCTCTATGTAACTTGTGAAGGTTTCACCCGTTTCTTGTGCGCGTGTGCGTAAACGTTGCTCGGCACGAAGTTTTCGGACGGCAGGTCGATCGAAGACTGCTACAATCGACGTTTTAAATTGCGGCCACGTTCGGACGTCTGCCTGGTGGTTTCTAAGCCAAAGGCTGACTACACCCGCGAGATAGAACGAAACGCGTGTCAACTTGTCCGCGTCCGTCCATCTGTTTAAAGCGCTCACCCGTTCAAAAGTCGAGAGCCACTCTTCAACTTTAACGTCGTTGTCATCTGTTCCACTGAAGATTGGAGGCTCCCGCTGAGGAACACTGCCTGGACAGGTGGCCGGAAGAGATGGAAGCGTCTGCTGATCGGCGTCCGGCATAGCAGAAGGTATAGCCGTCGAGAACGGAGTTCCAGGATGGTAGCGGGAAGGTGTAAGGGACGGTACCCGGCACGGCTTCACCAATTATAAAGGAGATTTATTAAGCAGAAAGGTTGGTGCTTGGAAGGCTTGGAAGGCGATGCACCAGCCGCAATTTCCGAGCTCGAGCCGCTGCTGCACACTCGATGCTGCTGCCTATGCGCCGGAGTACTTCCTCTTCTTTACAATACCAAGGGTGTCGTTATTTTATTACATTGCACTGGACACAGCAACAGATGGAGGACACGTCTCCGTCATATTGTTCCTTTGACTCCACGTAACCAGTCCAGGTGTTTCCCTGCTTTTCTAGACATTGCAGGTGCTTTCTGAGGATGTCCTCCTCAGAAACCGTAGGCACGTTCCGCTCCATATGAACTCAGGACGCGACTCAACTCAAAATTACTTTAGCCGCAACAGCATTTAGGCAACCACGGCACGCACAGCGCCACCCGCGTTTTCTGTCGCGTGGCTTTTTCAGCGTGCTGCCTAAATACTCTATCGGAAGGGAAGAGGTAGGCGCGAAGTTGCCACATTGGCCTTGCAAACTCCGTGAGTGGTGGCCCCAAGAAGTGAGTGTGATATAGGGCTGGCGTGTAGCCGATGCTCCCCAAATCGCCCATCCATCACCTGTGCATGCAGCGCAGTCGAGATAAAGCGATCGCGCGGCAGACGAAAGCGAGCCACGTGCGCTTCAGTACCTCCACGGGATGCCGAAATTCTTTCCAGTGTTCGTCCTGAGCTGAAAGAAGATGAGTGTGATGAAGAAGTAATAGCTATAGGCAGGTTCAAAATATTCGTGTCACCTTGGCAAGCCGCACCAAAGGCAGTGCACGGAAACGCAGAGCTTCTGGACAGCTTTATTTCTTCTGTCCGCTTTAAGGGCGCCAGACCAAATGAAAAGTACAATATTCTTTTCGGAATAAATGACATTTTACACTTTTCACTTGATATCTGCAGTGCCCAGTGCTTTGCCGTATTAAATGCGAAGCATTTCTTAGCGAACTTTCGTGACTTTGACCGTGTCTGTCTGTCTGTCTGTCTGTCTGTCTGTCTGTCTGTCTGTCTGTCTGTCTGTCTGTCTGTCTGTCTGTCTGTCTGTTTCGATTATAGCATCTATACTAAATTGGTATGGCATAACATGACTGTATAAGGAGTGTAAGTGAGTGTTAACATGAAAATAATGACATGTGTGTTATGAATATCGTGATTTACATGTCAGGGTCTTGCTGCCCTTGCGGTGGTTTCGCGGTTGTTTCGCCAACTTCACATAATACCAAATGTAGTATTACGTGATGCAAATGGATGAAGAAGGTATATGACGTGTGCAAACATGACAATCATCACATGCATATTGTGTAAAACATCACTACATGCCACGCTCATGATGCGCTCACCGCCGTTTCGCTAACTTCACGTACACCAAAGTTCGTATTACGTGACGCGAACGGACAACGAAGGTAAATCACACGTCCAAACATGACAATCATGACATGCGTGTCATGTAAGAACATGACTACATGCCACGCTCATGGTGCGCTTGCGGCCGTTTCGCTAGCTTCACATGTACCAAATATGGTGTTTGGTGACTTGAATGGGCGGCAAACACACATGCCAGGCACAAACATAATGATCTTTACATGGAAGTGATGTACGGCATAACATATCAACCATCCTCATTCGTGCTTCGCATATCATTGATTCCCACTGAACGTGGGATCTGCCATTTTGTTTACATATTATATTTATAGTTTAGTGAACTTTCAGTTGAGTGAACTATTTCTTTGGGTTCCTTGAAATTCCGTAAATTGAGAGTGCACTGTATACAGGTTTCGAGCGCTTATATGGTGGCTTCGAAAAAAAAATGCTTAAGACCAGTGACGTCTGTGTCACTTACCCGAACGGAGCGTTATTGATCATGATAGGCAAGAAAATAATGCGAGAAACAATCAGCCGTGTCGCAGTCACAAAGTCGTAAGAAACCGCCAGGCCTGTGCTGAACGCGCGGCACTGTCACAGCGAAAGCAGCAAGAAGAGCGGACTCTAACAGCCTTTTTTAGGGGCGAAGCTCCTTATGGCGTGACTTGTGCGTCCCCCGTTGTCGTTGTGCGTAACCTGTGGCACATACCCGCATACCAGTAGCCCATACCCGCCCTCGGGTACATGTCCGCATGTCCACATGTTACGAAAAACGTAGCACGACGTCGTTATCACGCGCTCGGTGTTAAGAAAGCCCCGACAGCAGACATGTGGTACATACTCCCATTTAGTCCTTAAATTGTCCACTGGATGGCGGTACTTGTGTATGATGAATATATAATAAAAACAAGCGAGATGACGGTAGTTTAGGTGTTCACTAGATGGACGGACACCCGGACGGACAGACAGACAAGCAGACGGACAGACACACGGACGGACGGATGAACGGACGCACGAACGAGCGCACTTTTACAGACGGAAGCACGGATGAATTGACGGACGCTTCGCCCCACTCATTATCATTCATTCCGTAATTATGCTGTGAATTTTTTAACGATCCTTGGGTAGCTGCACAGCAAGCACGTGCACTTGCAGGGTACACACTACGCCATGAATCATTGTGTAGCAGGCAGGCATTCACTATGCCATCCTTCGTCACTCTTCGGAGAAGCGTGGTACCTGCTGCACGTTTGCAAGGAACTTTGTGCAATTTTTTGTGTGCTGTGGCTCACGACGATAAAGAAATTATGCCATTGATTGATTGATTGATTGATATGTGGGGTTTAGCGTCCCAAAACCACCCAATGATTATGAGAGACGCCGTAGTGGAGCGCTCCGGAAATTTCGACCACCTAGGGTTCTTTAAACGGCCACTCACCAGGTTTGACGATTTCGAGCTGACAAGCGCAATGCGTAGACGAGGCGTTCATGATCACGTCTGCCGAAATTTGCAACGCTACGCGCCGCGGAAATGGGTCAAATTTCAAGATGAACGCTGCTCTCCCTCCCCTCTGCCGGCGCACGCCTAGAGAATGAGGGCATGACGTGGGCGTAGGAATGGCCCTAAGTACACAGCAATGCAATGACGTTGGTCCTCTATAAAGATGACTCTGCTCTGACGTTGTCAACAGTATACCACGTGACATGGCAAAAATGATTTAACACACCATGCGTAGTTCACGTATTTGTTGCTTTAGGAGATTAATAAAACCTGAAATAAATAATGAGACGCAATAAAAATTGTGCGTGTTTTTCTTTCATTTTTTCCCGTGAAATGCTACAAGATGCGGGGCTAATGTACCAGCGTTTCGCATGTGTTCGTGTCCCCACGGTCAGCGCAAGGTAGCAGACGACCTCCATGGAACGCTCCTACGCGTTCGCGCACTCATTGTGCTAATCTATTCTACCGCGTCTAAGCCAGCATTTCCAAACCATCCCGCAGAAACAGGCAGGAGACCACAAAATAACGCTGGTCAACAAAAGCAACGCCGCTCGCGTGCTCGGGGGTTGGACTTGTTTGGTCACGTCATGCGTACGTCACCTCATGGCCGGATGCTGGAGAGGCTGGGGAAGAGATTTGGCTTGCGAAGGCTACGCGGAGGAGCGGCAAGGGTTTCGAGTTTGCCTCCTCTCATCCTCGTTTCGCGCCGCTTCAAAAAACCCGTTTTCTCCACTCGTGATGAACCGATTCAAAAACTTTTTTGTGGCAAAATGTTCCTCATCGGACACCCAACAACTTCTACTGTCTAACCAAAAATTCGGTATTGGGCCTGGTGAGTGGCCCTTTAACGTGCACCCAAATCTGAGCAAACGGGCCTACAGCATTCCCGCCTCCATCAGAAATGCAGCCGCCGCAGCCGGGATACAGTGTACACTGTAAACCGGGATTCGATCCCGTGACCTGCGGGTCAGCAGCCGAGTACCTCTAACCACTGCACCACCGTGGCGGAGGAAGAATTATGCCAAAAGCTGTTGTAATCCCCCCAATCCTCCACAGTAGATATGCGCCACAGTTAATAGGTGAACAAGACCAAGCTTTCGCAAAGGGTTGGATCATTTGAATACCCACTCGTAGCACAATTTGCACTATCTGACACCTGGTTGTTACTTCGCTGTTCTATTACATTTTATTACTCATATTAGCGCGATTCCTTTCCCGACATCAAGTCTGTCTATATGGTCAATTATCATGGGAGTTATTCCAAGCACCGGCGTGACCAAGTAGTAGAATACTGCGATGGCTCGTAGGAGATGACAGTTCGAATCTCATTGCATCTTAAGTGTTTTTTATTAACTGTCATTTTTTTTCTTATTTCGTGCGATAGTGGCTACGGACACCGGCGGCGCACAACTACGGCGCGCATGGCTCGTGCTGCATTCGAGCTCGCTGTGAAAAAAAATTAAATATTGACCGAAGAGTATCATGTGCGGACCACGGGCCTCTAGTGAAAGGTCGGCGGGCCGCATGTTGGAAACTCCTGGTAGAGATGGTTATCTTCATTCGCATCAGTAACGAGCTCTTATTTATAACGGCATGCTGTTTTTCATGCTGCATAATGGTGACTGCTGGCAGTGGTGCTGCCTGCCGACGACACTTTTATCATTATTTTAAGAGCACGTTTTTCTGCGCTGTGTGTGGTGGAAAGTGAAGTTGCTCGAGTAAGCCAGTTGAGTTTTCGCGTGAAGTATACAGCGCTTACTTACATGCTTACCGCACTTCAATATTAAAGACGATAGTCTTTCTTGGGGTACTTTGACACAAAAATTTTGGTCTGTCTGTCTGCCTGTACGTTTGTCTGTTTGTCAGCCGTAACGATACCCCAAACGGCTTCATATGATACCCCGAACGGCCAACCAAATCCGCAGCACCCACCAATGTTGCTCAAGCTTAAGCGTTCGTACTTGTTTTATTGTCAATCGAAATGCAATTATCATGTTAGAATATGTGTCAGCGATGGCGGTATAGCGGTGTGTTGCTGCTTCAGACATAGTAGTTCAAGGCAATCGGTTGTCACTGATTGCCGGTAACTATCCATGGCAAGAGTATGTATGAACTGTGTTGTTGCACTCGTGTTGCGAATATATATATATATATATATATATATATATATAATATATATATATATATATATATAATATATATATATATATATATATATATATATATATATATATATATATATATATATATATATATATATATATATATATATCTATATGTGTGTGTGTGTGTGTGTGTGTGTGTGTGTGTGTGTGTGTGTGTGTGAACTTTCAACTTTATTATGAATAAACAACATACAAGAAAAACATGTTAGCAACATCTGGATCCTTAGCAGAATGCTAGTACGGATCCATGCAATTATAACATACATTAATTAGAGGCAGGAGAAAGAGTTGTATTATGAACGACATTTTAGTTTAAGATGCAGATTGTTTTGTTAAACATATCACTTATACACAGATACCGAACACATTGAAGAGGAAAAATCCAACTTATACACTACACTTTGAACACGTTTTTGGTTTGTATACTTAACGTAATACATCTAATATTTCTGTACATCTGGTAATAGCATTCCTGGTCAGCATACAAAACATTAGTTTAAAATCATGTCACTTTTCATCATTTCACGAAACTTATCAGTAGTCTAATAGAGCTCTTTGTAATGAGGTTTGAGCATTAATGTGAAAGCATTATGTTGTTTCACTTCCACTGGTAGGTTATTCCACAATGACGTTCCAACACTATAAAGTCGTCTTTTACCATAAACATTTTTAACCAGTGGTTTTAGGAAGTTACCACAATGACGGGCTCTTGTTTGCAATTGTGAGGAAATAAAAAGGGAGCGGTGAAGAGGGATATTGCATGTTAGAGACTTGTACACCATTACTGTTGTTTTATAATTTATTACTAGTTGTAGAGGCATTACCTGGTACTGTCGAAAGAGTGGTTTAGATGAGGCCATATAGTTTGCGTTTGATCATTATATATATATATATATATATATATATATATATATATATATATATATATATATATATATATATATATATATATATATATATATATATATATATATATATATACATACTTGTGCTTAGCAGGTAGTTTAAACACTCCTGTATGGCGCATCTGAGGCACGTTATAATCATTTCAGGACATGCAAATAAGATAACGCGAACATTGCAGAGGTGGAAGCATATAGGCACCGTGCGAAACAAATTATGCATGTAGCCGGTTATGTATATACATCATTTGTGGGGAGCAATTTCTTTCGGAATATGCATTAATCCGGGGCACATCTGCTCGGGACGGCATGCACCTCGACCTTTCGTGTCACATATGATATTTCCCGTGTGCCAGCTGTGCTGGGTATCTTTTCGTGAACAAGGAACGAGAGAGAAGCTCAGAACAAACTGGGTATTTTGCATATATGCCATATTAATCAATATATTTTGCTTGGACGTTACTGGCTATTGATGGGCCATGATGGTTCAACGCTGGCTCCACCAGCGTTGACCCTTGGAGTGTACTTATTATCTTGTTTTTGTTATGCTTAATTGCCTTCTCCGATTTCAACGATCGCCATCACAATAAAAAAATCAGTCAAACGATGACTGCACATGGGCTGCTGACCGTTCCGAATGCCTCGTCGTTTTATACCTGTACAACCACCAAGCTCGATCGTATCGCTTCTTGCGAACAGGATGTCATCTTAGATATGTCGAAGGCCATATAAAGAAATACCGATAGAGTTACATAAAACAAAGGGAGACCAGGGCTGACAAGGCTGGCACAGTTGAGAAAAGGGCACAATGCTCGAGCAGTGGAGATCGGAACCGTTCAGCGTAGAGAGCGTCACAGTCGCGGTGTACTCGCTACACGTCACGCGAGCAGGCAGCGTCTCGGCCGACCGCATGTGGGCACGGCCACAGGGTACGAGTCTCCGGGGTGGACCGGATGCGCGGGTGCACAAGCCGCGACGACAGCGACGTCGTGCTTCCCCCCCCCCCCCCCTATCTTTCTTCCGCCCCGCCTGAAGCTTCCACCAGGCATCCCCCCTCCCCTCGTAGAGACTGGGCCAGCAGTGGAAAACGTTGCACGCGGAAAGGGCCCGCGTGGGAGACCGGAAGCGCGGAAACCCGAGGGCACGGTGTAAGAAGTACACCGTGCCCGAGGGTGCGCATGCACCCCGAGCTCCGTCCGGCGCTCTGCCGAATTGACGCAAAACGCGTTTCGGCGTACGCGGCTCTGCATTGGTCAGACGTGGTACTGTACGGCCTGCGGGATTTCTCGGCAGGTGCTCCTTTTACATGCGCAAAACGCGTGACATGTGTATTCGCGCCAGTCTGGGGTGTTTCTTTCGGGCGTCCTGCGAAGCCGTTGTCGTGGACACGGTGCTGTTTTATCTCTTCCTTTCCTATCTCACGAAACTAATCACCAGCGCTCTTTGCTTGATCAATAGTGCCTTGCAGATGTTGAGGCGTGATAATGTCGCCGGTTACCGTTCTGCTGCAGAAGAGTCACTTCTATAAAGACCTCTTTTATACAAAGATTTACGTAAGAACCCTTTATCGGATAATACTTTCAGAAAGAAAGAAAGAAAGAAAGAAAGAAAGAAAGAAAGAAAGAGAAAAAGAAAGAAAGAAAGAAAGAGAAAAAGAAAGAAAGAAAGAAAGAAAGAAAGAAAGAAAGAAAGAAAGGAAGGAAGGAAGGAAGGAAGGAAGGAAGGAAGGAAGGAAGGAAGGAAGGAAGGAAGGAAGGAAGGAAGGAAGGAAGGAAGGAAGGAAGGAAGGAAGGAAGGAAACCTAAGCACTTAAATGTGCGAGGGCTATACCAAAGTGGTTGGTCGCAAAATGGGCTGTCACATAAAAAGAAGCTCATAAAATTAGAAGTATATTTGGTTACAAGAATAGGACTATAGGGGAGGGCAAGAGCTCCATATGACAGCGAGTGTAACAATTCACAGTGGCTGTTGAACTTCTTTGTCCTCGAACCACCGGTACCCCCTTTTTACCAAGATGGCCTCCGGGATACCCAGGTGCCCTCCCTGACAAAGTGGCCGTTGCGGGTAGCAGGGAATGGTGATGCTCGATGAAGGAAAGCTCCTACTGGTCAAGTGGTTAGAGTACGCGCCCGGTGCCAGGACGCACCGGGCGGGTACTCCAACTACTCAACCAGTGGCACAGTGAATTGAACCCGGTGCCTTCTGGCACCGATTTTAAACAACTGAAGCGATGCCATGGCGGCGCAGCATGCGATGGCATTATTTCGGTCACCGGTGATGATCGGAGTTCACAGCCGACGGCTTGAAAGGCTTCTTTCATACTTTCGAAAACACTTCTGCACTTCATCTTTGATACATCTACAAGCATACTAGACTCTCTACTATATTTTCGCTTAAATGGTGGGTGACCCTGTCACAGGCCTTTTAACACAGAAGTCGCTCTTTTGTATTGCTTATTTCATTCGCGTGTTAAAAAAACAACAACAACAAACTAAGCTCTTTCCAGTACTGCCCCGCCGCGGTGGTCTAGTGGCTAAGGTACTTGGCTGCTGACCCGCAGGGCGCGGGTTCGAATCCCGGCTGCGGCGGCTGCATTTCCGATGGAGGCGGAAATGTTGTAGGCCCGTGTGCTCAGATTTGGGTGCACGTTAAAGAACCCCAGGTGGTCTAAATTTCCGGAGCCCTCCACTACGGCGTCTCTCATAATCATATAGTGGTTTTGGGACGTTAAACCCCACATATCAATCAATCAATCTTTCCAGTACTACACTGTTCCTCCTACATCTTACATGATTCGTTCCTAGTCGTCATTTATATTGTAATAAAGTTTCGTTCTAGACGATACTATCAATAGTAGCATGATAAGGTTACGCATATGATCTGTATCGTTCAAAAGGCACGAAGGAGCGACCAAGCCAAAGAGTGTGAAGACCAAAAGCTAGACGAATGGCCCAGACGTATCGCAACACCTGGACAGCGCAACCCAAGCCATATACAACTGTCATGCGGCCTGAGTAGATGCTGTTCGGGCAGTGTGCATGCGTCTTTATCTTTGCACGATGAAGCCGCCAGGGGGCCGCGATATATGCGTCTGTACCTGCGCTACGAGCAACGATTTATTTCTTGCGGCGGCATCGGCGGCGGCCGAGTGCGTCTCATTTTCCTTCGCTGGCGCGACAGCTTCCGATAGCGATCTGGTTGCTTAGCGGTATCAATCAGCAGCTTCCTGCGTAGGAGCGTGAGATTGAAGCTCAGCGGCGGGTCTGCATTGTTCCCATGACGCCGCGCCGGCGGCAGACGATGGTTGTAACC
Organism: Rhipicephalus microplus; assembly: GCF_013339725.1. Lineage (NCBI taxonomy): Eukaryota > Metazoa > Arthropoda > Arachnida > Ixodida > Ixodidae > Rhipicephalus > Rhipicephalus microplus. The sequence continues at coordinate 169,078,757 of NC_051166.1, read as the reverse complement.
TGGAGACGCCGTAACCGCCATCCTTGTTTTCTATTGCTACGGAAATGCACCAGACTGGCAGGAAATTCGCACGCCAACCAAAAAGCACGTGATCCTACCTGGCGCACTCAGAAGCCCACAGTGCACCGCGACTTGCCAACAACAAAAGGAAAGAAAGAAAATAATAGCAGATACATGTCCTAGAAATGCGAGCTTCTTTCCCGACGGCAGACGCAACGCTAAGCGGCATGCTCGCGCTGTTTTACTATTTATTACTTGCATGTCAGCATCCGCTTCTCGGATCTCTATAGCATCTTCGCAGCGCATCGAGAGAATCACCGTTACCATGGAAACGGTGCACACATTACACCCTATAACGACAAAGGGGTGGCTTCAGGGGCGGATCCTACAGCCAATCATTTTAGGGGGGTGGGATCACTTGAGGTACAGCTAAAGAGGGCGTGCCCTGAATCTTGTTTTTATTAGTTACCATTATCACGAGAACCCCTTCACAACATAAATTTTGGAACGTTAAATCAGTCAATCGATCGATCAATCAATCAATCAATCGAAACATAAATATTTCTACATTCTGTTCGCAATGATCCCAATCATTCGACGTAATCGGGTTTCAAATCGTATTAAATTCGAAGCATTAAACAAATTATAGGGTATCATAGTTGAGGCAAGTTTTGCTGTGCTAAGCCTTTGTTAGTTGTGGGGTTTTGAGGCCGATGCGAACACGGCTTGTTGTGCCCGGGCAGTCATCAGGACAAGTGGATGTAAGAAGGAAAACATTATACAGGTATTTACATTATTCAACTCAATTGGGCATGTAAAAAAAAGAGAAACTGCAAGCGTAGAAAAACAAACTGCAGGCACAAAAAAAAACACACACAGATACTTATGCAAAGCTTTATGACATATTACACAACAATGCTTATCGTTTTCATAAGCATTCAAAGTGAAACTCGAGTTCCACTACAAATACGGCGATGGATTACGCTCTAGAAATGTGAGCAATGATAATAAAGCAGCATTCATTTGAACTTAACAACTATAGGATACTTGCACCACTCGGCCCCGCGGCCTTTCATTATGTGTACAATATGTATCATGTCATTTAAATACGATGTATTGTTTGTAAACTTAGCAAAATCAGGCACCTTAATAACTCTTATGTAGCTTCGTAACACAAAATTTGTGTGTTGTGGAAAAAGCTGCCACTGATATATATATATATATATATATATATTGTAATGATGACAAAGCGGCGATCGTGCTCGGCGCATACCTGGGAGAGACGGAAGACGACGAAGAGGAAGCAGATAAAAAGAACAGCCGGCCTGCAGCAAAGGCGTTGTCTCTTTGTCTTATTTCTCCGCGTTACAATGGCGCAGTCGCGAACTACTGACCCCGATATCCCTGCGTCCACTACACTTCGAAGTGGACGAGTGCTCTCGAACTCCCCACCGATCACGGACGGCGTCCAAGCCTCCACGGCGGCACCGCATCATGACTGCAGCGAGGCCATTTCTCGAGGCTTCTCTCTGTTCGCCCAAGAGCTCAAGACATCCGGGTTTGGCTGCGCCTCTTTTGGATCGTTCAACGAGAACGAAATTCCATATTTTCATGGATTCAAGGATGACCCTACCAACTGGGTAAGCGTGATAAACTCGGTTGCCCTTAAATACTCGTGGAGCGACACGATTAAGAAGTCGGTCGCTGAAGGACGTTTGCGAGGATCTGCCCAAGCGTGGCATCGTTTCCAAGGCAGTACATACGCTACATGGCAAACATGGAGCGCGGCCCTGATGTCCGCGTTTGCGCCGCTTCCGAGCGCTTACGACGACCGTTTCATGACCATGCGGTCACGCCGGCAAGGTGCAACCGAGGACGTCGCGACTTACATCTACGACAAGCTGGACCTTTTACAAGCTTGCGATATACAGTGGACCTCCTCCGCAGCCAGGCAGTACATCATCGACGGGATCCATGACTCGACGCACGCAGCCGTCTTGTCCGCCTACAACCACCCAGTCCACATCTCCACTTTCGTACGCCAGGCAATGGAGTTGCAGGACACGTCTCATCGCCGGGCGGCTGCAGTTGGCCCAAAGGAGCCAGCTTCACCGAGACGCGGATGCTATACGTGTGGCCGCATCGGGCATGGGTATAAAAGCTGCCCACAAAGCCAACCTCAAGCGATGCAATATCAATCACGCCCACTTCCAACCCTCAAGGTCCGCGTCGACGGCATCGGAGAACTGACAGCTCTCGTTGATACCGGAGCTCAACGTACGGCGTTGCTTCGCCGCCACGCCTCCGAACCTCTCCAGCCTTGGACTGAGCCACCACTGCGGGGTCTCGGTGGCGACGTACTACCGGTCGGTGCCCTAAACCTGCAACTCAACACCGAGGCCGGCAGCAAGTTTTTGTCCTCGGTGCCCGTCTTCGACGACCTGCCCACAGACATGGTTTTAGGGGCCGACTACCTGCTCTCCGGGGAAGTGCGCCTCACGGTGGAAGGAAGTACCGTCAACCTCCATCCTGTGGCTCCAAGTGTGCCTCCGGCGCAATCCCAAGGTGAGCTGACGACGCCACTTACACTTCCCGCAATACTCGAGAGGCACGCATCGCTCTTCGCTGATACTACTACTCAGCTTCCCGGAACTAGCGTGCTAGTGCACCATATTACTACCGACAATCATCCGCCGGTGTCCATACCGTTACGTAGATATGCCGAACGAGAGCGGATATTAATTGACCAGCAGGTGCAAGAAATGCTTGCCGCAAGCATAATCAGGCCATCTTCTAGCCCGTGGGCAGCACCTGTTGTCCTAGTCCGTAAAAAGGACGGCAATCTCCGATTCTGTGTTGACTACCGAGAGCTGAACAAGCACACCATACCAGACTCGTACCCGCTGCCACGCATTGACGACGCTATTGACGCCGTACGAAAAGCGAGGTTCTTTTCGTCGCTAGATTTAAAAGCAGGGTATTGGCAGATCAACGTGGCTGAAGAAGATAAGTTTAAGACGGCCTTCCGAACACCATCTGGCTTGTACGAGTTTAATCGGATGCCGTTCGGTCTGCGAACTGCTCCAAGCACCTTTCAGCGTGCCATGAACACAGTGTTAGGCACACTGATAGACCGTGCCTGCGTCGTGTACCTCGATGACGTTCTAGTCATCGGGGAAACAGAAAAACAACATCTACAAAATCTCGACACGGTTCTGCAGAGGCTATACAACACCGGCTTTCGACTTAACCGCGAGAAGTGCCAGTTTGGGTTGACGACAATATCTTATCTTGGTTATCAGATATCTCATAATGGCGTACGACCCTTGCCTGAACGCATAGACGCCGTTGCCAAATACCCTGCACCAACATCTATAAAACAGCTCCAGGTATTCCTAGGAATGGCGTCATACTTGCGCAAGTTTGTACCGAGCTTTGCGTCAACTGCTGCTCCACTCACGGACTTACTGAAGAAAAACGCCCAATTTCAGTGGGGTCCTTTGCAGGATAACGCCTTCCAAACCCTCAAACACCAGCTTACACATAGCCCGGTGCTCTGCCACTTTAATGAAGATTGGATGACAGAAGTCCATACTGATGCGAGTCAGATTGGCCTGGGGGCGGTTTTACTTCAACGTGACTCGAGTGGGCGTGGGCACGTCATCTGCTACGCCAGTCGTAAACTATCGGACGCAGAACGGCATTATCATTCGAATGAACTGGAGTGTTTGGCTGTAGTATGGAGTGTGGATGAAAAGTTCCGCCACTACTTGTTTGGCCGACACTTCACGGTAGTAACAGACAACTCCGCGATTGCGTGGATGTTCCAGAAGCAGCACCTCAAGCACAAGTTTGCCCGATGGATTGTTCGGCTCCAAGACTATACGTACGACATCCGTCACCGTGCTGGAGCACAAAATCAGCTTGCGGACGCTTTATCGCGAAATCCGATCGAGGAGTTCTCCACACGAAATCGAGAAACCTGGATCCTGTTTTCTCAACAGGACGTGACCAAGGCTCAGCAAGCCGATGGAAGACTCGCATCCGTTATAGACTCCATTGGCGATGCGGGACGCAATGCCAAGTTTGTCTTACGTAATGGAACGCTGTATCGGCGTCACTGGGCCGATAAAAGCACCGAGTGTCATCTCCTGGTCATTCCTGACACCTTAAGATCGAGCGTACTACGCGCCATCCATGACACTCCCGAGGGAGGCCATGTTGGCTACAGAGCCACCTTACGCAAGGCACAAGAACGTTTTTGGTGGCCGAAATGGATAAAAGCGTGCGTTCATACGTTGCCAGTTGCGAGATTTGTCAGCAACACAAACGACGTCCTGGAGCTCGACATGGACTTCTTACGCCGATCAAGCCTCCAGAGACAATTTTCCACACGTTGGGCATAGATCACATCGGGCCTCTTCCAATGACGACAGCGGGCAATCGTTACATTATACTCGCTGTGGACTACTTGTCCAAGTTCGTAGAGGTCGCGGCCGTGCCTTCGCTTGCTGCTAGCCATGTCATCCGATTCCTGAAAGATCGCTTCGAATGGCGACACGGTCTTCCTAACAAGTTGATCTCCGACCGGTCGACCACCTTTCGCAGTCGCGAGCTCCGCACTTACCTACAACAAGCTGGAGTGGACCATCACTTCGCGTCGGCATACCATCCGCAGGCGAACGGACTGACCGAAAGGTCGAACCAGACTATCCAGGCTAGACTCGCACCGTACTGTAAGAATCACAAACGAGGTGAGGCCGACTGGGATGATCATCTCCAAGCAGCTGCGTACGCAGTGAACACGGCGGCACACAGCTCCACAGGAATTTGCCCCTACGAGATTGTCTATGGTCAGCTCCCGCAACTGAATGCTACGTTCGGTTTGGACACTCCCGTTAAAGTAGGGCGTTCCGCTGCACGCCAGAGACTTTGTCGCGATATCCGTGTGGAGGCGCGTAGGAGGATTGTGCATGCTCAACAGGCACAAAGCGATACTACGACCGACGCCACCGTCCCGCGCCGAAATACAGTGTAGGTGATGAGGTGTGGCTACAGCGAGGTGCGCCATCGTCTTCAAACAAACTGCACCCAAAGTACGACGGCCCTTACATTATTTCTGAGCGCTTGGGAGATAACACTTGGCGAGTACGATCCACAGCTTCTGATACGCGCAGAGACAAGAGAAAACGGAATAACTTTGCGGTGCATGTGTCGCGGATGAAGAACTGCATACGGCGGCAAACGTGACATTGGTTTGTGTTTTTCTTACAGGAGTAGACCAGCTGCAGCGTGGCCGAGTGTAATGATGACAAAGCGGCGATCGTGCTCGGCGCATACCTGGGAGAGACGGAAGACGACGAAGAGGAAGCAGATAAAAAGAACAGCCGGCCTGCAGCAAAGGCGTTGTCTCTTGTCTTATTTCTCCGCGTTACAATATATATATATATATATATATATATATATATATATATATATATATATATATATATATATATATTATATATATATCTTCCTGCTCACAGTTGGTAATTTTTTCATCCACTTTTCTTTCTTCTTATTTACATTCCATTGGTTTTAATAACTTCCCCTGTACATTCCTTGTCATTACTGTCTGTTATATCTCATTAATATTGTGTTAAAACACGGAAAAACGAGCCCTTAGGTATACACTTCTTTCCCTTATATATATATATATATATATATATATATATATATATATATATATATATATATATATATATATATATACTATTGAGTTTTATTTATTCACCCACATTTATTTCTTCTTATTTACATTACATTGGTTCTAATAACTTCTCCTATACATTCCTTGGCATTATTGTCTCTGAAAATGCGCAAATTTAAAATGTAGAAAGGGTAAAGTAATGTCGAAAACGAATTTTATAGGCTGCAGTCGAAAACCATGAATATCTTGTGAGATAGAATTATGGAGTTGTTTGAAAATTTTTATAACCTCCTTATCATTTACTAGATCAAGAAACAATGTCCTGGTCTACCCTTTTGATACCCCTAAGGTCGCTACACGCATTTAAAATGCTAGAAATATTCACAAAGTATACTAAATAAATGTTTCATCTAGAACTTGCTCCGGTACTTCAACACCACCTACTTTTTATAGAGTTAAGCTCTGGACCGTCTTTATGTGCAATAAGATTGTTAAGCTTTTTCCACATATCCGCGCATCCTTTAGTACACGTTTGTCACAGTAATTCACTCTCGCTTTTTTAAGGTATTTATTCAAACGTTTCGTATTAAAAACCTTAAGTTAATTTAAATCTTTTGTTTAATGAAGGGATGATACAGCTTGTTTTTCTCATTTACTTCAATGAAGAGGTCATGCGTAACGTATGGTTTCTGAGCTCGTCGTTTGTTTAATTAATGTCGCAGGGAAGCATGTGTTGCGTTTTCAAAAAAACATTCGTAGGCTCTGTTTGGGTCCTTTTCATGAAGTACGTCACTCTAAATGATTCTCAACACGAAAGTGTTTTACGCCGTGGTCCACCATGGCTCCACCGACGTATTTACGTCGTGGATATGATGTTGTAAAATATATGCTAATATATTGCAAAAAAACATTGAAAACCTCTGTAGCGGGGCGTCGAACCAGTGACGTTTCTATCTCCAGCTCGCGGCGCTTCCCACTAGACCATGTTACATACGTTGTCGTCAGTCACTGGCGTCCGTTCTTGCGTGCATCGACAACAGCCAAATGTCTGTGGACACTATTCTGTCAAGTGCCCGAGAGAAGACATTGCAATAGAATGCGGCAAAAGCTCTGTTGAAATTCCTGCGCTACACGGACTTGAACAAGCGGCTGTAACAGCAATGTCACACACCGCGAAAGACAAGACTGGACTATGACTGAGTGTGCGAGCGTGTGCGGGCGAATGTGCTGTGTTTATCTCTTTTCCCTCTCTGCTCTCTATCTTTCATCTCCCCCATCCCCCTCACACGCGCAGGGTAGCAAACCGGCTGCTTATGGGCTGGTTAACCTCCCTGCCGTTCTTTTCCTCCTATTTTCCTTTCTTCCTTGTCGTTAGTGCCGAAGTTGGCCTTTAAAAGTCAATTTTGGTGATTTTTCGAGGTGAATCGATTGATGATTGATATGTGGGGTTTAACGTCCCAAAACCACCACATGATTATGAGAGACGCCGTAATGGAGGGCTCCGGAAATTTCAACCACCTGGGGTTCTTTACGTTCACCCAAATCTGAGAACACGGGCCTACAAAATTTCCGCCTCCATCGGAAATGCAGCCACCGCAGCCGGGATTCGAGTTAGTGACCTGCGGGTCAGCAGCCGAATACGTTAGCCACTACACCACCACGGCGCTTTTCGAGATCAACGGATTTCAATAAAACTCACTGGGTACGTTCATTTTCACCTTTGCACCATTCAAGCCAGATTTCAAGCTTGAGAGTTTTGCAGATTTTTTTTTCAAATGAATTCTATAGCTTCCTCGAAACGCTCATCTCGCTTGCCAGAATTAATGACAACATTGTGCGGCTGACGTTAAGTTTTACCAGGCGGAATTGACGGAACTGATGTGCCACTGCAGCGTCTGCTTGTCTGCTATGAATTGTGTGGGTTTGGATGGCACTTCCTTGGTTAAGCTTGCGATTTCTTTTTCCGTGTTGTTGGGCGTGCGATAGGTGGCAAGTGGTGTTGCGTTGTGAGCCACACATGATTCGGCATATATTCACCATAGCAGCGCAAGCTTTTTGGCCGATTGCGGTGGACGGCGTGGACATGTGGTGCTGTCTGGCGGGTATTATGCGCAATCAGGTAAGCTCAGGCAAATGATTACGTCACGCGTAGAATCGCGCTTGGTTGGGTTTTGGTTTTTTTATTACGATTTTCCGGTAATGAAAATTATTTTCAAATTTGTTGAGCATTTCAGGTATTATGGGGTGCGTGACAAGAGTGCTTAAGGAACATAAAAGCACCATTATCCTGACATGGTCCAAAAATCGGAGTTGGCCTTTAAGTGTTCTTGGTCATATTACCACAACTCTGCAATTTTTTACACTACTGTATAGGGCGCCGAAGTAACCCGAAATCAGGCATCTTCATTCAATCCTTCGGCACGTCCGCGAGAGCCACGGTGAAAAATGGCGCTGGGCCTAGCTCGTGCCGCCAGCGGGAGAGCACAACCGAGGAGGAAACGTGCGCGCGCGGAGGAGATTGTCGTTACTTTTTCAGATCATCATCATCATCATCATCATCATCATCATCATCATCAGCCTGACTAAGTCCACTGCAAGACTAAGGTCTCACCCATGTTCCGCCAGTTAACCCCGTCCTGTGCTTGCTGCTGCCAATTTTTACCTGCAAACTTCTTAATCTCATTTGCCCACCTAACCATCTGTCTCCCCCTAACCCGCTTGCCTTCTCTGGGAATCCAGTTAGTTACCCTTAAGGCCCAGCGGTTATCCTGTCTACACGCTACATGCCCGGCTCATGTCCATTTCCTCTTCTTGATTTCAACTATGATATCCGTAACCCCCGTTTGTTTCCTAATCCACTCGGCTCTCTTCTTGTCTCTTTAGGTTACACCTACCATTTTTCTTTCCGTTGCTCGCTGCGTCATCCTCAATTTAAGCTGAATCCTCTTTGTAAGTCCCCAGGTTTCTGCTCCGTAGCTAAGTATCCCAGATCAAGGGGTTTTAATTGATTGATTAATATGTGGGGTTTAACGTCCCAAAACAACCATATGATTATGAGAGACGCCGAAGTGGAGGACTACGGAAATTTAAACCACCTATGGTCATTTAACGTGCACCGAAATCTAATCACACGGGCCTACCGCATTTTCGCCTCCATCGAAAATGCAGCCGCCGCAGCCGGTATTCGATCCCGCGACCTGCGGGTCTGCAGCCGAGCACCCTAGCCACTACACCACCGTGGCGGAGCAAGGGGTTTTAAGCCGCTCTAAGCCGCTCGTGCCCGTTGCGGAGGCTAGCGCGCGTAGAAAATGCTTGATTTCGGACTTTCTGTAACCTCTTTTGAAGTTACTCTATATGGTGTCCATGAGACCAATGCGTGGGAGCATGGTGTAGCGAATATGTCGGTTGGCTCTGGTCAATTACAACTTTGTGGAAGGGGAGGCTCCAGCCGCCTATTCATTCAATTCTGTTGCTCGGGGAGCATCAACGCGGTTACGACTTACAAGGAAGATTTTTTTTTCGTTTTGTGTAGTTTTGGCAAAAGAGTATAAAGAGGACGAACATTGCGTTTGTTGCGAATGTACAATCTTGCGTCGCACTGGGAAGGCTCGGCCGCATTAACTGTCACTGATCGCCAGAAAAAATGGCGCGAAACTTTTATTGTCTGGAAGAAAATTATATTAGGAAACGTTTACTTCAAATTCACAGGACAACAATCTCTTTATTTTAAAATGATTAAACTTGCACTTTTTTTGCTGGAGGCATCATAATTCGTGCTTTATTATTGAAATAAAGAGTTCAAAAATCTGAAAGTCCATATATGGTGCGGACGGCCAATGGTTTCCGCAGGTAGCTGTCGTTCGCAATCACAGAAGCAGAAATAATAGCAATTGTAATTGGAAATACAAAAAAAACACTAGGTAAAAATGACATCAAATAGCACATACTAGTGCAGTTTAGTGGAGGCACTAAATGATTAAAAAAAAAAGACGAACGTAAGTCAAACTGGATCACATTGAGTCGCTGCATGCGTAGAGAGAAGCCCACACCAGTACAGATGCACCCTTATGTACATCAATGGACAAGTTATAAAAATGCTCCGATGAAATATTGCGCGCCGACCGAGGTGAAGAGGAAACGTAAACCGATGATCTTCTTCCGCTTGGGAGAAAATCAATGAGATTACAACAAAGCCTTTTTTTTCGTTGTCTGTAACTTCGAGAAATGAGTAGGTGCGTCCATATTTACTCTGGAACTATAGATTCCACGATATGATACACTACCGCAATAATTGGAAAAGTTCAATCACTGCTCTGCCAATCCCCTGCATGACGTAAGCATGAGCCATGCATTTTGATGGAGGCCAAGTGGTAGAGGCAAGTGTACTGTGTGACGTCAGTGCACGTTAAGAACACCAGATGGTCGAAATGATGGAGCCTTTCACTATATACGGCGCCTCTCATAATCATACCATGGTTTTGGGACGTTAAACCTAAGGTATTATTGAAAGAAAGAAGTGTATACAGTTAAGGGCTCGTTTTTTTTTTTCTAGACACAACAATAATGAGATATAACAGATCTAACAAAACCACCATATGATTATGAGAGACGCCGTATTGGAGGGCTCCGGAAATTTCGACCACCTGGGGTTCTTTGACGTGCACCCAAATCTGAGCACACGTGTCTACAGCATTTTCGCCTCCATCAAAAATGCAGCCGCCGCAGCCGGGATTTGATCCCGCGACCTGCGGATCAGCAGCCGAGTACCTTATAGGCACTGGACTACCACGGCGGGCAACGGCAGAGGGAACGTCCATTACTTTTTTTTTTTTTCTGGTAACGAATACAACACTGCCCAGGCCCGCTCTCTGTCTCTATGGGTCATTGTGATCGAGTAAAATGCCTTACCTAGCCCAAGATACCACTTCGCGCACTGATCACCTTTCGAGGAAGAAGTAATCATGGGCATATTTTGCTGGTATCCCAGAAGGTCAAAACTAACGGACCTCGAGGGGCTATACTTTTCTTAATGCATTGAAATTCTTAATTTTGGCTCTGAATATGTCCCCTCTGATTTAACCATTTTATTTAGAAAAAAGCGACATCAAAAACTGCAGCGGCCACTGTTTATTGGTCACTAAAACAAATAAACTATTTCCTTCCTTCAGACATGTTCGTAGTACAACAGCCTCTCGATCTGCGAGATCAAGCGGCCGTGATAGGAGTACAGCACCGCATACAGTATCCAAGAAATAATGCTTAACATGACTGCGAACGTATCATACAAAGAGATTTGAGCCACTTTGAAATTTCAGGGACTAATATTAATTTGCTAGTAAATTATTATCAATTTTATTTAAACAGGTGTATTAACTATGACAACACAGACGCTGTCGCAACTGATATGACAAATGAGTTATTCTAAAAATAATATTGGGCAGTTTTACTGTAGTTAATTCACGATCATATGTTTATTTTTAGGAGGGAAATCATAGCTTAATTTCTACTCTCTTTAAAATGCCGTGCATGTACACGATTGTCTTCACATCATGCGGTGTGACGTCACAAAAATTTGAGGTAGTTTCGTGTTTTGGCCAGGTTGTCTCGATAAGAGTACCCGAAACTTGTCATGCTCACACTCTTGTTCCTTTAGACCAGAATGCGATCGTTTGTTTATGGATAAGAAATTATATAAGCCCTAGCTAAGAGAACAGACCGTCAAGACAGAACATGTCACAGTCCAACAAACACGAAACGTCGTATAAACTTGTCGAAACGCCTAGAAAGTTATGCGGACATCTAGGTATAATATTTCACGTTGAATAAACGTTTTTCGAGAGAAGTTTTTTAGAAGACGTTGAGAAAACATTCTTTACAAGAAGTCTTTTTCAAAACGTTGACTAAGAGTTATTTTCTAGAGATTTGGTAGAATTCGCGGATGAGGTCTAGGGGGTGTTTTCTATGTTTCTTTCTTTTTTTTGAACCAAAATAACATTCGCTTTACATATTTATGTAGTATATATTTCGACATGTTTTTTTCCATATTAAAATGTAATGATTGAGCTCTCTAGTCAGCATTAGGAAATTAAGATGCGCAAATGCAGTGTGCACCTGCGTTGCCAGAACAATTTTACTTGTCTGGACGTGTTTACCGGCCTCTCAGTCGCCTCTTGAAGAATCGGGTTTGAGTCGATTTCTCTCGGGTTTTAAAAGTGTGGTTGCGCTTTGGGCTCGTGTTTTGTGTTCTGCCAGTGCTGCTGATTACAAAGATGCGCTATACTCAAGCGAATACGTGTGGCTTCGTATCGTGGAGCACTCGCCAGGTATGCACCACACTGCTGCTAACGGCGCTTTGTTATCACTGCGTTCACCACGTTTTTCCTACCATGTGCACAATAAGTGAGCTTTTGTTTTTCGTGGGGACCAAGCTTTTCTCTAGTACTTCAGCAGTGTAAAGGCAAAGTAGTTCGAAGTTAAGCGCGGACAAGTTTTTTCTTTTGTGTAGAGTGCGAACCATGCACGCGTAGCGGGAATTCAGCGGCAGATTCGAGCAGAGTTGGGGCGGCTGCCCGCCTCTGTTGGCAGTGGTGTTGGAGGGGAGCCTTGCTCGCGAGTGACCACTATTTTTGTTTATTAATTCTGGGGCGTTTGTTAGCTGTATGCGTTGATGCCTGTTCATATTGTGCGCTATTGAAGTGAACGTGTCTAAGGCAGTTTCATCGATTGTACGTTCCATTTTATACAGCTACAGTATTTATACGTTATGACTACTGTCAGAGAAGTTTTAGCAAGGTTCTGTTTGGCGTCTCTCAATTTTTTCCTTGCGAGTGGCCGAATGTGTGCCGGTGTGTGCATCCACGCCAGCACGCGTCTTTATAAACTGCTGTGATACTCGAGCTTATGCGTGTTCGTGTGCAGCGTGTTGCATCGTCTTAGGTAGGGCTCGCAAAGGTTGCACCTACACTTAAGTGTTCATGCAGCTCGTTTAGTAAAATTATAACTTTCGGTATACACCAGCATCATAGGTTGCTTCATGTGGCCTGAATACGTGCATTTTAAGCCATTCGTTTATCCTGAACTGTAATTTAGAACGAATATTTCATGCCTAAATCTGGCCAAAGTGCTTTACCTTACTGTGCGAGCACTAATTCAGTCATAAGTCCACGCGTTTGAGCACCATCGATTTTACTCAGCTTGTTTCCACTAGGCTTGTATTTTGATTTGGTTTCTTAAATATTTTATGCCCCTCGCCCAACCTTGGTGCTGAAACTTTGCTGAACACTTTTACGTGTATGAACATTAGGAATAGTTTATAGCACCACCTCCAATGAAATTTTTCTGATTATTGACAACTTAACAGTATATTGTAAAAAGTAAACTTTCTAGGCATGCGCTAGAGATGTTGACGAAATCTGTGGTATGCGCAGAAACAAAATTTATTTATCACGCAAAACTCGCGATAATGTTATAAATCATGGTAAGCATGCATAGGTGATGCACGTATTGCTGTTATAATGTAAAATTCTACACCGTATTTATTTCAGAATAATAAATATAGACTGCATGTTTTCAAGCTATTGGCACTGAAGGAATTATACAAATTCGGAAATCAGTTTCATCAGATCTTATTGCTAAATCGCGGTCAATAGCTTCCAAGATTCTGGTTCCCGGATATTGTTGCAGAAGCTTGCAGGCTTTGTTGGGATGGCGTGTGGTTCAAGATGGGTGCCTCATATTTTTTTTTTTTTTTTTGCATTGAGAGCCTGTGGTGCTTGAGTGAGGGGTACTGCCATTTTAGTAACCAGAATCATTGAAACTGATGACCGTAATTTGGCATCACACAATAATAAATTATTGACACCAATTTATGACATTATATGTATAAGTTTCTCAGTGTGAGCAGCCTGAAAAAAGCTACGTTAGTTGTATTTGAAATCAAATTCATGTTCAATAATATAGGTTGCCTGCAATGGATACTTGATGAAAGTGCATACATTCATGTATGTGTTGAGGTATCATTGAATTAGCTTTCAACACACTATGCATGAGCGCAATCCAAGCATGGTTTTGACATATCTGCAATGTGGAAATTGCATTTTCTTTCATAAGGTTGCAACTGTGTTCGCCAAAAAACATCAAGAAAGTTTTGCTTTTAACATCTCTAGCTTGTGTACATCCTGCTTGTTTTAAGACACATTGTGTCAAACCATTTTAAATATACTGACAAATTCAGTTTTTCTAAGAGACACATGTCACGAAATTGTTTTTTCGCTGTTTCCATCGCAGCCTATGCATGCACCTCGTACGAACTGAGTGTGACAGAATTCTGGACAAGCCTGTCATCAATGGAGGCTCGTGGAAAAGTTGGCTATTGAATATACAGCAACTGCGCATGACTTGTGTTTCCTATGGAAAGGGAGCTTCCCTGAGCCACGTGGTTGCTGTATTCAAGTAGCTCGCATGTTCAGGATGTTCAATATTAAGCCTTTTGTTTTTCTTTAAAAAAGTCAGTGCTGTATGTTGTGTGTGTAAAAGCCACCTATGCAGGTAGCTAAGTGTTCAGGGGAAACCAATGTGCAACAATAGTTATCACTGTGAGCCGTGCCTTTGAATAAGATTCAATAATGAACTTATTAGTGACTGCAGCAGGCGGCCATGCACGTATTAAAATTTTGAGCCAGTCACATTTGTACGTGGGTCCGAAAAAATCTGACATGCCTGTGCTCAGATATCCCACTGGAAATTATAGTTGTGGCTTGTATCATTATGCATGCAGGACAGTGAGCACCAGCACACAGCTACTACTCCCTGAGGTGCCGCATACAATCTGATCATGGATCGAAGCCATAGACAAGCATTATAATGGTTACCTTTGTACTACCGGCTGTATTAGGAAGCACTGACTGCTTGTCTCACAAGGGAGTAATGTTTTGGTGATCCTCGCTGCCTTGCATGCGTAATCATGAAAAGCACAATAAACTTCCAAGTGGAATATCTCAGTGTATAGACATGCTCGAAGAATTTTTCCAAGTGGGAGTGTCTAGAAACACGACTGCCACAAACTGTTCTATGCAAACATACCCCCTTATTGTGGGCACCAGATTTCGGTATTCTTAGTTGATTGGGCAGCTGACAGCATTATTGTCTTACTTTGTATTCCCCTGGACACATAACTTATCTGCAAAGGCAGTTTTCTGTTCTTAAGGCTGAATTTTATTACAAGCACAAAGCACGTCTCTGAATTGGTCAGTGCTGCTTTCTAAGGTTTTATGTCATATTTAATTTATGTGTAATCTGCAGTGAGTCACTTCAAATTGAACTTTTTGCATTGCAATATAGCTGTAGCAGATCAATGGTTTTATTTTCACTGTAATATTGACTGAATATTTTCTTTTATTGTTTTTGTAACCTTATTTCATTGTCTTTTAGAATTTAATGCCATAAGAGCAATCAAGTGGTTTTCTATTGTCATACTAATCTTACTTAACTTTGCCAATACCTAACCATTTGTGATATATTAGTGATACCTATCCATGTTTAACACTGCTAATGATGACTGACAGAAGGCATTGTGGAATACACTTTAGCGTTTTTAACTTCACTGTGTCTTTTGTGCGAGTATTTTGGGACAGAACTAGAATTCGGGGTGTTGCTAAAATCACAATTTGATTGTTAAACACAGATTTGTGGTGAAGCCCATTAATTTCAACTACTCATGGTTCTAATATACCTAAATTTAGGGTTGAGAAAAAAATCAATTGTTCTACTGCTGCTTCTTGGCTGTAACAAAATTTCTACCTTTATATATTTGATACTGGGCCAATGTGTTTGCTAAGCTAGCCTTCTGAATTTTGTTGCACTGATAGAAGTCTGCTCGAAGAGAACAGTTTGTGCCTTTTGTATGTATGTAGGTTCCTGGACCCAGCATCTGGCCAGCTCCTTAATCACTTTGTATAATAAAGCATGCAAGTTTTGGGACAAAGTCTGCAGTCATTATTATGTTTAATGAAGGTTACAAGTATGCAACAAGATTTGTTGAAATTTTGCGTTTACTTTTGGATGTGCAGTATAATGCATTCCAGGCAACACCAGAAACAGTAATAACCCGTCTTGTCAACAAGCAAAACAGATTATCATAATGATAGATGGCAGTCACTAATTAATTCTTTCAACAATTATGGCACCAATTTTGCTTATTAGAATAGTGCAAGCAATAATTTGATGCCAAATTATGTTGCTGTTCCTACTTGTCACTCTCGACAGTGAACAGCTAAATGCACCGATTGTCAAACGCTGACATGGTGCAGCAAATTAACCACGGGAAACGCTCAACAAGCTGGTTTGCATGAAAAATAAATGTCTAAAAAAGGTGTCAAAAGATCTAGCACAAGTCTTTTTAGGATCTCGGCAAGACGTTTACTAGGCTTCTGATAATAAAAGTATAGTAAACGTTTGCAAAGGTTCTTTAAAAAATCTAGAAAGACATTTTTTAGGCTTCTTGCTAGAAGTTTTCTAGCCGCATAATAACGTGGCGTAAGCACAGCTACAGGAGGTTTTCAAGCTGCTTAGCTTTAAATAACATCTCAACAAGACTTCTTATATGCTTCGGACTATTATTTTTGGACATTTAATATAAGTTTTTATCGCTTTTCTAGTGTTACGTGGGAGATAGCCGGTGCGGTAAATTCAAGAGGCCGTCGACACCTGCGTTCTCCTTTCACTCTCTTTTCTGACTTATTACGCGTCCATTCTCGCAAATAAGAGTAGGTGTTCTAAATATTGGAGACGGGCAGTTCCCGCAGCTTAATGTTTTTAAAGCTTGAACCACAGTCGCGTCGTACTGCGGAGGGATGCAGCCGGCCCCGTAGGACCGCTGTATCGCCACCTGGGTGTAAATGGCAGCACCAGCTTATCCGCATTCCCAAGCAGCAGGCGTTTGCTCCTCAAGTATGGTGCTGCCATCTTCAGCGCTCGAAAACAACTAAGGCGACTGGCAGCGCGCTCAAAACTGTTCCGCGATTTTCAGGCAGCCATCGGCAGTGGTCGTGATTACACCAAGGGCTGCACTTCGTCGGGAGCAAGAAGGAGGGGGATGAGGGGGGCTCGGGGCAACAGGAGCTAGGGGGCACCAAATACCGCTGATTGCAGCAGCGGCCGCTCGCGAATGACGGGGCGCCCGCCTGGCCATCTGCTGCCTCACGTGGGCTTCACTTTCAGAAGCCAGTAATCGCACCTTGTGTTGGTTCGGTAACAGCGGCATGGCATTCCAGGTTTGCTGGCCTTATCGGCTCGGCGTGATCGGAGAGACGCCCCTGACAGGGCGACTGGTGTTCACGAAGCTGCAGCCGAACCCAAAGTCACGAAGTGACCTGCAGCGCGGAGCCACTGGAAACGCGGGAAATCGCATTACTTGATTTTCTGCGTCTATAGCGCAGGGATGAGTCTTGCGCACGGTAGGGGGGAGGGTGCGTGGTGCAGGCATCTCTAACGAACACCTGTAGGAACACCTCAGTGGAGCACACTGGGCAATAACTTGAAGATACACGCACACACACACACACGCACACACACACACACACACACACACACACACACACACACACACACACACACACACACACACACAAAACTAAACGTAATCGTGCACGTGCAAGTCGGGAATCTGCGTTATTAAAAAAAAGCAAAAATCGGCTGGTCGAAGGTTTTCCCATCACACCATTTCATCCACACAATCAGGGGTAATTTAAAATTAATTTTGGTTAGAGTTCTTCTATTCAATCCCGCATTGAATTACTGAATAGCAAACACTACTTGATTAGTATTAGAAATTTTATCTATTCCATTCCTTTTTTCCTCTCTCTTTTTTCTCTTATTGTTCGTTTATCTAAGTACGGCTTTGACATCTACTTCAGTGTTTGTCCTACCTGTGATTATGCAGTAAGGGCAAGTTCTTCCTCTGGTTCGCGAAGATCCGCCAGACGCGCTCGTACAGTGCAACATATGCTCTTAACCCCCTGAAGACGCTGCATTCGGAACGCAAGACATGATAAATAAAAGAGGGCATTTGATTGCATCTTTTGCATATGAGCGAAAGGGACAAATAGGCTATAGTCGACCATTCATTTGTTCCGAACGAGCAAAACGAGTTCGGTGCGAGGAGAGCGCGTAACGTGTAAGGAGCATTGAAAGACTTACGATATTTTATTTTTATTTATTTACCAATACTGCCAGGCGTACTCGGGCCCAAGCAGGAGTGGGAGCATCATGAAACATAAACAATACGAACAATAGTAATTACAACTGTCGTTGACATAATTGGTAGAGTATATGTACATTACACTCAACGATGAAAGAAAACATTAATCAATGTGCTTCGAAATTCCAAACATACAATATTATAACAACGAGAAAACATGTACATACAACAATTAAACATGATGTTAGTTGCATCAAAAAAGTGATCGCAAGAATCAACTGCCAACAGTGCTGCTCAGTATAAGCATAACTTTACATGTCAAACTAAAAGTTATTTAATAATTGAACAAAAGATTATGTTGTATTAGCGTTAAGTACTTCTCGTAATTTATTTCATAGTTATTGCATGTGCAAAAAGGGAATGTTGACGTACTAGTTTTAAGATTGCTAAACGGCGGCCTAGGTGTTTTGTTGTGCAATGTACGACCAGACCGGATGAGGGGCTGAGTTAAGTATCTTTCACGCGGCATTTTGTAGTGGCATTGGTACCGCCGATATAAAATTGTCCTGCGAGATACAGTTCTGCAAAGAGCTTTTCTTTTTTTTTCAGTTATATAAGTCACGCCCTCGTGCAACAACAGTAGAAGTTCTACGGCGGTACTGCCGCGGTACGTTGAAAACGACCCGCAATTAGGTAGCATCACTTCCGATAGCGATCCTCATTCTACATATATATATATATATATATATATATATATATATATATATATATATATATATATATATATATATATATATATATATATATATATATATATATATATATATATACACGCGTTTCTCAAGTATAATCAGGAAGGTATGGGCGGTCGCCAGTTTTCATTCTTACGAACCAAGCCAAACACGACGTGGCTGTAGGTGCTACGAGGTGGACATTGTTTACTTTCCCAATTACTAAAAGGGTCTTGCAACACTATTCCTAGTAATGGTCGAATGATTTCACTGACTAAGTTTATTGCTTTGCAAATCGACCACCACGAAAAATTCTAGACTCAGTCAAGTGCAAGTGAAGTTAGAGATATTTGTCGCACGCCGTAATTGCATTGTCTCTTCTCTCGTCCCGACCAGCGTGTTGGAAGCTAAGCGCGGAGGGGTGGCAATACGGAATAATGATACGTCACGCGCCTGTCATGATTTTGAGCGCTTCTACCTACGTGGCTTACGATTCTTCTACGTGGCTTACGATTGCGCGCCTTACGAATGTGATCGCGAAGGATGGATAGATGGATGTATCCGGCTGTGCCATTTAGATCGGGCGGTGGCTCACGCCACCTAGCCATAAAGTTAAGTACTTTCACTGTGTGTTTAAGGATTGAATTTCACTCGTGCCTCAATTGTAGTCACCAATCAGTTAGCCTCCTCGTTATTTCTACCCGTTTAAAGTCTATTTTGCCTTCACTGTCCCTAAACCCCAATGCTTGGAAAATTTCAGCGCCATTATCTTCGACTATAGGGCGAAGCCCTCTACAGAACATTATCAAATGTTCAGCAGTTCTCTCCTTCTCTCCACAAGCGAGCGCGGACATGTAGCGCCAATCTGCGGCGGTCACGGTAACTATAGGGATTCGCTCGCAGGATTTCAAGCTGGACGGTTGTGCCCTCGCGATCTCCGACATCAGCGTAGCTCCCGCCGACTGGTTCGCCCTCCGCGGTCTCCTGACGTCGTGCAGCTCTCGCATTGTGGCGCCCCGCCCTTGGACTGCTTCCACCGGATCCCCACTTTCCTATATCCTTCTTTTTTCTCTCGCTTGGCTGTCTTCTTCTCCGTCTATTTTCCTTCTATTCTTTTTATCCCTCCTTCCCCCCACCCCTATAAGGCACTGCGCCGTGTGGCCTGAAGGCAGACAGAAATTAGGTGCCTTTTTC
Organism: Rhipicephalus microplus; assembly: GCF_013339725.1. Classification (NCBI taxonomy): domain Eukaryota; kingdom Metazoa; phylum Arthropoda; class Arachnida; order Ixodida; family Ixodidae; genus Rhipicephalus; species Rhipicephalus microplus. The sequence goes on along the minus strand of NC_051166.1, from coordinate 169,058,947 downwards.
CTCTTCAATCTAACCACTACCACCACCACCACTATACAACACACGATGCTCCAATCAACCGATGGCCGTGAGTGTGGGTGCATATTGTTACGGGGAAGGACACGCTCATTTGCCGTGGGTATACGACATAATTAGTAGAAATAAGGAATGATTTCTATAGTTTGAGAATTAATTGCACATTCCAGGCTGCGTGCCACTAGCTCGCGTGTGCTCGGGACCCTCGACTATCGATAGGCAGTGTTTTCTGAAAATTTTGACGAAGTATTGCAGGGCCCCTTTAAAAGGTAGTTCCGAGGAAAGCGCTGCTCGCAGTCAAATCAAGGTGTGAGTGTTACGCGGTAGTAGAAGCGGGGTTAAAAAAGTATACCGCCAAAAATTAACTTTACAGCCTTATAGACAATGTCAATCAGCGAAAGGTGAACGAAATGCTCCAAGTCCACACCAAGAAGCGCGCCAAACGAAGAAAGTGACTGAAATACAAGACTGAGGCAAAACTCGCGATCAGAGCGACGCATTTGACAAAGGGCTTCAAACGGAGGAATGGAATGACAAAAAAAGTGCTGTTGTCATCTCTGACGGGTCCATGCACGTCGGCAGGGCGCGGCAAAAGGGACACTTGCCCCCATCAAACAACACGAACACTCCTCCCCACCCAAAGCTACACCCGTGCCCCCGCTCCTCTCCCACCATGGCACAACACAGGGTTGCATCCCCCCCCCCCCCACACACACACAACGAAAATCCTGCCGACGCCCGTCGACCGTTCTGTATCGTATGCGTCCGAGCCGCCGGAAAGAAAAACGCATTGTACATGACAGTGGTCGAATGATGAATTGCTAGAGGAAATCATCACGAATATGCACGCAGGATAGCTAACGAGCATATTGGTGCTGGTGAGCGTCAGACTAGGACAAATGGCTACAATGTAAGAGCTGCCCGAGAGCAAATAAAAGAGAAGCGCATTGAGCACGAAAGCGGTCGGAGTGCGAGGTTTTTGCGAGGCTCGGACCCCGTGGTTCTTCTCGCAGCGCGTTGGACAAGGTCCCCTTCTCAACTCTTGCGTTGATTTCCCCTTTGCAGATAGATTTAGGACGGCTGACTTTGCAAGGAGTTTGCGGTGTTTTCGTTGTGTGTCATGCGTGAACACAAGGAAATATAAGGACAGAACGTACAATTCATTGAATAGCGACAACGTAAGGGTTGAGCTGGAAGCCTGCGGGAAAAATATTACTATTGTTCTGCTTTGCGTGAGTTTTGGTAGAGCCATACGACACTTGATTTTGTTTGTTTACGGTTTTATTTGCATGTCTTGGTCTGTAAAGAAACGACTAAAGAAAAGTTGTTGCGGGATTCGTTTTGTAAGAATTCTGACAGAAAGGGGTATACAGTTAGGTTAATCGTGTCCGTGGAATAGATGCTCGCTGTAATGAGTGCAATGACAGATCTCAGCTGAACAGCGTTCCTGATGGTGGAGCAGCATGACAATTTCATTTCTTATGCTCACAGGAATAGTTCTATATCTTTGGCGGTGCAATGTTTCGAGCCAATAGGGCGAAACGCAAACTTATTTTTAATAACGACGGCCAATGTAACTAAAGCCACAAGTCAATTCTTGCTCTCAGAGGCCGGCTTGAGCACTGAATTCTTGATTATGGTTTTTTAGGTATAGGCACATAGTGTGTCTGTGTGTTAGTTATGCGGCTTTTCTGTGTTTTCAAGAGTTGCTGCTTGTGGTGCTGCGATGGGAGGGCCACAGCGTTAACACCAGGATTTGGGGAAACGACTACTGTAAGCCTGGTAAATCTTGGTGGAGGATTTGGACCATGCTTGCTTGTTTTTGGTTGTGTTTTCAGCGCAGCTTTCTAATTTTTAGGCCTACAAGTGCTGGTTCAGCGAAGCAGACAGTCACTTTACGCGACATGACCTTTTGGGAAGGATGATGGAGGAGGTCACCTCACCCTGCATGCGGGCTGCTCTTTCCATGGTCCTGCAGATCATCGGATCCAGTGTTCAGGCCAAGAGTAGTGTAGGACGAGCTGCGATACAGATTCTTCTGCACAGTACTTGCTGGACATGGCCGACGCATCTGTGGGGCTCTTAATGGTGAAAAGTTCCTCCTTAGTTCGCTGCTCTTCGGGCGTGCGAGTCTACACCCATTTTTCTGGTAGGCCCACGTGCCTGAAGCGGGGCATGGTGTACGGAAATCCAGTGCGGTTGCCGCGAACAACGTTTCCTTGCCCGGTGCTGCCGGCGTGGGATAGAGCGGCTAAACACTTTCCCAGCGACGAGGCACGTCCATGCACCTGGACGGAGGCATTGGGGGTGACAAGTGTTCCTGACTGCAGCAGCCACCTCTTCAGAGGTCACCGACTTTACACACTCGTCGACAATCCAGTATTCGAGTAACCGGGGTGTGGTGCATTGGTTCTCCCAAATCGGACTTTTCGTCCTCACCCTTTAAAAAAGTGTGTTGTATGTCCCGTTAACGGTTACCTCCTTTCTGAGGCCAGGGCTATGTGGCAGCAGGACACCATATTGGTGGGAGTTGCTGACACCGGCTGGAGCCTCAGACCAACTCGCTCTGTTATTGATCTCTCTACAAACGTCTGTGTAATTTCTCTTTACGAACGCGCCTTCCTTCCTGCAAGATGGGCTGAAAGGGGACTGGCGGTAAGGCCAGCTACAACAAGACCCACCGAACACGAGTCGCAACAGCTGGTAGCAGAGATGGAATGCCCCTTAAGCCGAGTTGCCACCGACAAATGAGGAAGGGGACGCCGGAGAAGTGGAGCTCGACAATGCACTAAGTAATGTACTTACTTGATAAGTCTACCGGGACCATCTATGTGCAATGGTACGGATAGGTTATTTAATTAATCAGAGTGCTGGGTGAACAAGATGACACCAGTGCAACGACAGCCAGCAACCGCCGTCGTCTTTTTCATGCAGCAAGGCTGCGGCGGCTGTTCTGTATCATAACCCCCCGGCGGTAGAAGCACCGTCTCGGTAATTGTGCTACACGCATGCGGTGGAAGGAGGCAGGCAATGCTTGAGCTGAGCTACTTGCACGATGTCGCTCGAAGCTGACGATGATGACGTTGGATCGGCTGGAACAATCTCATATGTAACGTCAGTCACCTGGCGAACGACGCGGTATAGTTCAGTGTGGCGTGAGAGCAGTATTTCAGAAAGACCTACACGCCGAGTGGGCGACCACAGAAGTACAAGGGAACCCGGAGAAAAGTGCACTTTTCGATTATATCAATTGTAGTGCTGTCTTTAGTGCTCCTGCGAGGCCCGTAGACGGTTGCGGGTGGGTCGGCGTGCGTGGTCGTCTCGGGCGATGGCTTCACCGGCTTGTTCAGTGACAGAGGGCAGGAAGGTGTCAAAGGGCACAGGAGTTCTCGGTCGTATAGAAGATAGAAGGGCGAATAGCCGGCAGTGCCGTGACGTGAGAAATTGTGTAAGAACGTCACATATGGCAAATGAATGTCCCAGTCCTGGTGGTCAACCGCTACGTATTTAGAGAACATTTAGGTTGGTCCTGTTGAGGTGAGCCGTATAAGACCATTCGTTTGCAGATGGTACGAAGTTGCAGACTTGTGCTTGGTAAAGCAAGAGGGCGGGATTTCGTCAACTACAGCCTCGAGAGGAAGGTCTGGGCCCGGTCAGTGAGGAGTTGGCGTGGAGCTCCGTGTACTAAAATGGTGTCGTACATACAGAAAGTCATCAACATCGGTAGCGCGGAAGTGCTCGTGTGATTGCTTACCGTGTCGCACAGTCAGAGACGACATCAATTCATTTGTTACCTGAGCTGGAGAGCGGGAACGGGCCAAGCAGGTCGACACCAACTCGAAAAAAAAAATCAGTCGGAACGTGGATCAGCTGAAGACATCCAGCTGGTACGGAAGATGGCTTTATGCTGGTACGGAAGATGGCTTTATGCGGCGATGCAGGGCTCACAAGTGGCGACTTAGCGTCGAGCAGAACGGGAACGACCAGACCATGGAGGAAACGACGACGTTCGTATGTGCGAGGAACGCCCAAGTGGCCCGCCAAAAGAGCGTCGTTAAGTTGGCTGAGGACAGTCGAACAGAGGTGTGCTGGTATGACGGGGAGTATAGTCAGAGCATAAGTGTCGAGGTTGCGGCGGTAGAGTATCCTGCCTTTGACCAGGAACATCTTTAGAGACGCGTTGTGAAGCATTGACTCAAGCTTGTCAATGATGGCTCGCAGAGAAGCATCCCGGCGTTGTTTGTTGCCAAGAATGAGTAGCTGCTACACAGACAGAACTCAGGATATATTGGCTGCTTCTTCTACAGATGTCACTGGTCTCGTTAATTAGGGAAGCGATCGTCAGTCTAAGGGCCGACGTATCAACCCCCGAACGGCACCACGAAAGCACGAACAATTTAAATTTGGTCCTATTTGGCGCGCCAGTGAACACCGATTGTGGACCAAAGAACAAGTCAGAGCCAAGAGTTGATATTCTCAAATACGGCAGATTAAACCCCAAACAAATATGCGCACTCGGAAAAAGTGCAATACAAACGTCACCACTCAAACAACGGGCTGCACGAAACAACCAGCTACATTCAAAACAACGGACACAAACAACGACACGCGCTACAATGCAATCCCATGCATTAACCAACCAAGACACTCAAAGACTAAAGCATCGACAAACTTATTCAGTTCAAAGTTCTTGGAACGAAGTTGAAATGATTCTCTTCCAGGTACCACCACTCACTCAAAGTTCAGTGCTGCTATCGTTCCGCTGCCCCCGAAGTTTCTTTTCCAGGAAACCTCGCGTCTTCACATGTCCGAACTCCAATCACAACTTCTTCGCCGGTAACACGTCGGCCTCTCACGCTCTGCGACTGCAGAACATTTCTTCGCCCTCTGACGGTAATCATACACTCTTCTCCTGCTTGTAGCAAAAGCCTCTGCACGCCGGCGGAAAGTCACCCTTCATCTTCTGATCACCAGCAGAGTCACCACCAACCGCTGCTCCCTTAAATACGTTTAACGACGCGTTTCGAGGGGGAGGAGCGGCACGCTGGAGGAGCCCTTTGGTGCTTGTTTTCTTCTTTAACGCTGACGTCTGGAGCGTCAGCCTGGCGCCACGATTTCGTGTAGCGGTTAGAATTCGAAGGCGCGTGCCTTTTTGAGCGCTCGTTTGTGACAACAGAGTATAGCGGGATAAAGAATGGGGCCCGACGAGCGAGACATCCTGTGGGATCCTTGAATGAAGCCAACCAGCAGAGCGCGTGGGGATCAGTAACGATGTGTTATCGGCGTCCGTATAAGTATGAACGAAACTTCTAAACTTGGCGACTGCCCACGCAAGAGCGAATCACTCACGCTCCGTGATTGAATAGTTGCGCTCGGTGGCAGATGGCAGTCGGCTTGCATAGGCTATAACACAGTCAAGTCCGCGTTGCTGTTGCCATATCATTGCCACAGAGAAACATACTTACGTAAAAAGCGGACGCTCCCTTAGGGTCCTGCCCCGCCGCGGTGTTTTAGTGGCTAAGGTACTCGGCTGTTGACTCGCAGGTCGCGGTATCGAATCCCGGCTTCGGCGGCTGCATTCCCGATGGAGGCGGAAATGCTTTAAACCCATGTGCTCAGATTTCGGTGCACGTTAAAGAATCCCAGGTGGTCGAAATTTCCAGAGCCCTCCACTACGGTGTCTCTCATATTCATGTGATGGTTTTGGGACGTTGAACCCTACATATTGTTACACGACGTCGGACAGAAAGAGCATCATAGACGACAAAGACGATGAAAGCGACCGTGCTCGTGTTGTTGTTCCTGCTGTTCTTCCATCTTGGCTGTAGCTGCCTCTGACTCTCCCTGTATATTTTGTAAATATATTTATTTCATTCATTCTCTCACCCCCGTAACATTTGGTGGTGGTGAGGGGTACAACACGATATAACGGAGCTCCGCAGTGGCCGACGCTTGGATTTTTCCACCATGGCAAACCAGGGACCGGCTCCCGCCGAGGCGACTACAACAACTGTTGTCCTTCCTCAGCTAAAAGATCCTGGCACGTTCTGTGGCACGGATGATGTCGACATCGAAGAATGATTGCCGTTGTACGAGCGTACAAGTAAGAATTACCGCTGGGATGAAACTCTTATGTTAGCCAATATCCTGTTCTACTTGAAAGGAACAGCAAAAGTGTGGTTCGAGAACCACGAGGATGAAATGGGAAGCTAGGATGCGTGCAAAGAAAAGATGCGCGCCCTTTTCGGCAAGTCTGTGGGTAGAAAGGCAGCGGCCAAGAAGGAGTTGGTATATCGTGCGCAAACGTCATCAGAGTCCTACGTGACTTACATACAGGACGTGCTTGCCCTTTGCCGAAAAGCGGACAACGGTAAAAAAGAAACCGAAAAAGTAGCTCACATATTGAAAGGCATTGCAGATGATGCATTCAACCTTCTCATATGCAAGGACTGCAACACGGTCGATGCCATCATCAAGGAGTGCCAGCGTTTTGAGGCCGCAAAAAGTCGACGTATCGCCCATAATTTCACTCGAATGCCAAACACAGCGGCAACCTGGTCATGCGAAGACAGGCCTGCGCTACAGACGCCGTTAACTGCAGAGCACGTGACGAAGATCATCAGACGTCAACTTGAAGCTCTGTCTCCTGCATCCACGTGCTCCCATGCCTGTGACTCTAGCCCTCAGATGGTGCCACTGGTACACGCCATTGTGCGACAAGAGCTTTCCAATGCTGGACTGGCCTCCGAGTGCACTACAGCTCCTTCTCAGCCGATCAACCGTCGTCGACCCCATGTTTCGTATGCCCAAAGCCAAAACCTTCCGGCGTGCCCTCGCAATCCAGCTGAGTGGAGGACTGCTGACGATCGCCCGATTCGTTTCAACTGCCACCGTATCGGACACGTGGCCCGCCATTGGTAACACTCGGTGGTATTGGCATCAGGCATTCTATGGGTACCCCCATCGGCCAGAGAGGGATCATGGACGCTTTCAAACTTACCGGGAGTCACCTCAGGCCACCAGTGAAGACGTTCCTTTTATGCTACCATATCGTCGTCGCTCTCCATCTCCGCATGCTCACCAGTCCCGTTCACCGCTCTCCCGTCGCCCATCGTCTCGTTCGCCCCAATTTCGCCGACCAACGTCGCCGACTGACCACCTGCCGCGGGAAAACTAGATGATGCAGCTCCTGGAGGTGATGCTGCATCGACCACCTTCCCGCCGAATCCTCTGACCATGCTGCCGACTCGACGCAACCTTATTGACGTTGAAGTAGATGACACACCCGTTGTTTCACTGGTGGACACAGGGGCTCACATATCAGGGATGAATTCAGAACTTCGTTGCCGCCTTAGGAAAGTTTTAACGCCACCCACAGTGCCACTCATCCAAGTCGCCGACGGCGGCACGTTTCCTGTGCTTGGAATTTGTTCCGCGCGTATAAGTGTGGCTGATCGCTCCACGACAGTGCTATTTGCTGTGCTCGAGAAATGTTCCCATGAACTTATCCTCGGCATGTACTTTTTATCCGCCCACTCTGCCCTTATTAATTGTGGAACCGGCATGCTTCAACTTGATTTACCGTATTACCATGACGACCCAACACCAGCTCAACCCCGTCTGTGTTCTGCAGATCACGTTCGCCTAGCACCTCAAACCGTTACTTACGTGAACCTAAGATCTGTCCCTCCTGTTCCCGATGGTGACTACATGTTCACACCTATTTCTGACGTTCTGCTGGCCAAAAATGTTGCCGTGCCTCACACACTTTTGACAGTCACGGGAAATAAAGCATCTCTTCCGATCCTAAACTTCAGCTGGTGCGCTCAAGTTATCCCGGATGGTATGTCTTTGGCAAAAGTTTTTTCTATAGATGCTGCCATTTTGGCGTTCGTTGCCGAATCTTCGTCGTCCTCTGCTCCGTTTTCATCCTCGAAGAGCGCAGCGGATGCCACCATCGACAAGATGATCGCTCCGGACCTTCTTCCAGCGCAGACAGCTGACATCCGGCACCTGCTGAAATCCTACCGCGACATCTTTAATTTTGATGACCGCCCTTTGCGTCAGACATTCTTTGTAACTCATAGGATTAACACTGGAGACGCCAGCCCCATCCGACGACGTCCTTATTGCGTGTCTAATGCTGAGCGACAAGTTATCCAGCACGAAGTTGAAGAAATGCTCACAAAAGACGTCATCGAACCTTCCTGCAGTCCATGGGCATCGCCAGTCGTGCTAGTCAAGAAGAAGGATGGCAGCTGGCGCTTCTGCGTAGACTACCGTCACCTAAACAAAGTAACGCGTAAGGACGTGCATCCACTGCCGCGGATTGACGATGCTCTCGACTGCCTACATGCGTCTGCCTACTTTTCATCTATCGACTTGCGATCAGGATACTGGCAGATTTCTGTCGATCATCGAGACCGTGAGAAAACCGCATTCATCACACCGGATGGACTTTTCCAGTTCAAGGTTATGCCGTTCGGATTGTGTAATGCGCCAGCTACATTTGAAAGAATGATGGACTCTCTCCTGCGTGGATACAAATGGACCACGTGCCTGTGCTATCTCGATGACGTCATCGTATTTTCACCTACATTCGAAAGCCACCTTAGCCACCTAATGGCTGTTCTTGAGGTTTTCCGGAAAGCAGGACTTCAGCTCAACTCTTCCAAATGTCGCTTTGGCCGTCGGGAAATTACTGTGCTCGGCCACCTGGTCAGTGCTCGATGCGTGCAACCTGATCCTGAGAAAATTCGAGTTGTCAAAGATTTTCCCATACCACGTTCCGCAAAAGATGTACGAAGTTTTATCGGCCTTTGTTCTTACTTTCGACGTTTCGTGAAGAATTTTGCTGACATTGCCTGACCACTTACGGAGCTACTGAAGAAGGACATGCCTTTTTATTGGGGTACTGACCAAGCAACTGCCTTCAGCACCCTTACAATATTACTTACTTCCCCACCCATCTTGGCCCATTTCGACCCGTCAGCCCATACTGAAGTTCGTACCGATGCCAGCGGACATGAAATTGGTGCTGTTCTTGCCCAGCGGCAACGAGGACAAGATCGCGTCATTGCTTATGCCAGTCGCCTCCTTTCTCCTTCGGAGAGCAAGTTTTCCATTACAGAACGTGAGTGCCTCGCACTAGTCTGGGCAGTCGGAAAATTTCGACCATACTTGTTTGGCCGCACTTTTTCGGTAATTACAGATCACCATGCCTTGTGCTGGCTGTCATCCCTTAAAGATCCAACAGGACGACTTGGCCGTTGGGCCTTGAAACTACAAGAATACAGCTTCGACGTCGCATACAAATCTGGCCTGATGCACCAGGATGCCGACTGTCTATCCCGTCACCCCGTGGACCCACCTGACCTTTCAGCACATGATTCTGACCCTGGTGTCTTCGCCATGTTGGCTTTCACCGACATACGCAAGGAATAGCTCAGCGATGTTGACTTGTGGTCTATCATGCAGAGTCTACGCTCGCCCCACGTAGACCCGCCGCTACACTTGTTCGTTCTACACGATGGCATTCTTTACCGACGCAACACCAGCGCCGAAGGACCAGAGCTACTACTCGTAGTTCCTGCGACACTCCGTTCCGCTGTACTTGAACAGCTTCACGACGCCCCAACCGCGGTACATCTCGGGGTCAGGCGCACGTACGATCGCGTGCGGCGTAGATTCTTCTGGCCAGGCCTTTACCTTTCTGTGCGCCGATACGTTGCTGCATGTGAGTCCTGCCAGCGCTACAAACATCCCACCTTGCCACCAGCTGGTCCGCTACAACCAATAGACATACCCATCGTTCCCTTCTATCGCGTCGGTCTTGATCTCGTTGGACCATTTCCTACTTCTCTCACTGGAAACAAGTGGATAGCCGTAGCCACTAATTACGCCACAAGATACGCTATCACATGAGCGTTACCGACAAGCTGTGCCGCTGACGTCGCGGACTTCTTGCTTCATGACGTAATTCTTCACCATGGCGCTCCTCGACAGCTGCTGACTGATCGTGGTCGCTCATTTCTTTCAAAAGTAGTAAGTGACATCCTTCGCTCGTGTTCGATGCGTCACAAGCTCACTACGGCCTATCACCCACAAACAAATGGTCTTACCGAGCGCCTAAATCGAACACTGACAACAATGCTCTCCATGTACGTTTCCAAAGATCACCTTGATTGGGATAGTACTTTGCCCTATGTGACATTCGCGTACAATTCGTCACGCCACGATACCGCTGGCTTCTCCCCCTTCTATTTATTGTTCGGCAGCCATCCAGCGTTACCCTTCGAGACTCTTCTCCCATCAACTACGCAAACGGTAACAGAGTACACCCGGGATGCCACTGCTCGGGCTCAAGTGGCCCGCCAAATCGCACGGGAACGTCTTCTTGGCTCGCAGCTCTCTCAGAAGGCCCGCTACGATAGCCATCACAGAGTAGTTTCCTACTCTCCAGGTTCATTGGTCCTCCTCTGGACACCATGCCACCACGTTGGCCTCTCTTCGAAGCTCCTGTCTCGCTACTCGGGGCCTTACAAGGTTTTACGCCAGCTTACCGATGTCACATACGAGATTGCTCCGTTGGACAGTCAGTCATCGTCGTCCGCAACCGCTACTGACGTCGTCCACGTGACCCGCCTCAAACCGTACATATTCGCATATGACCCTACTCTCCTTTAGGCGCCGAGACGGCGCTGCCAGCAGCGGGGGGTTATATGTTACACGACGTCGGACAGAAAGAGCATCATAGACGACGAAGACGATGAAAGCGACCGTGCTCGTGATGTTGTTGCTGCAGTTCTTCCATCTTGGCTGCAGCTGCCTCTGACTCTCCCTGTATATTTTGTAAATATATTTATTTCATTCATTCTCTCACCCCCGTAACAATATCATCATCATCCCTTAGGCCCGAGGGCTGAGCCACTGCGCTGCTTTCAGCGCCATGAGCAGCTGGTGAGACCGATAACGTATTTAGCAAAACAAGAAAGAGTTGCTGGGACTTGATGCTGGGATTTGAACTTGTACCCTCATGCTTCTGAAAGCGAGTGCCTTTACCACTAGGTTACACACCCATGCTTCCACAAGGGGAATGCATGTGCATATAAATCACATGAGTGTGTACCCTTGGTGCAAAACAAAATTCAGAAGACAACCCTTTCTAGTGATATCTTATTGATTTTTTGTGGTGGCAAATTAAGCGCCCTCACCAGGACACGATGTAGAGCCGATATGGAGAATTGTAAAAATCAATGAAATTTTTTCCCTGAAAAAATTTCGACGCCACACTTCGGTCTCAGTAATTAATTCTCCTGAGGCGGCTATCACGTGTGTTCAATGACGAATAGAAATGGGCATGGGTACGCCATCTAGCAGTTGTTCAGACCCTTGCTTGCTCAGCCGCGAAAAGGCTTGAGTGGTCTCTCTTTACGTAAGCATATTTCTCTATGACATTGCTCCGATGCCGGGCCCACTATAGCGTCAGTTCGAAGCTGCAGTGGCTGTTATGTATCAATATGTACATGTTTTTCTTCTCTATTTATTTCTTTAAAAAAGAACACGTAATCTTCGTATGTCCAAGTATGTGCACGTGGTGTTTGGGAACTCAGTTTTTCTTGATAATTTTTTGTAACTTTTCTTTCTCTAAGAAAAGCGCATCGAGCCTGGTAAATTTCGTCATGATGAAGATCCAGCTCTTATAAAAACGTCGACAGAATGAAGTTTTTTGAAAGCGTATACCTTATATATATATATATATATATATATATATATATATATATATATATATATATATATATATATATATATTATATATATATATATATGCGGGTGTGTGTCTGTGTGTGTATAAAGAAAGGCAGCGATAATTTGGGTGGGGAGATGCGGTTCGTGGGATATTGTACAAACCGTCAATGGCACAGTCGGCTTTGTCCCATTGTGCTGCACACGCAGCGCAACTAGCGGAGCTATTACGCAACGCGGTTCCGCCACTGCGATCACTTCACCAAAGTTGTTCACGACGTGGCGCATATTCCAGCAACCTGTTGATTTACCACGATTGCAAGTTACAAAGGACGCCCCGCAGGTACCGCGACCTGCTAGTCTCCCAAGCCCGGTGTATACGACGGGCCATGCGCCGCGCTGTTGTTGTTCGAGATGCACGCGATAGCGCGGGTGCACCACCGCAGTGACCGATGCGCGACCCGGCGCGCTAATAAAAAATGAAGAAAGAAAAACAAACGAGGAGAAACCACATTCTTTTCCAGTCTCGAGTGTCGTCTCACGGCGGCGAAAGCAGACTTGCGCGGGACGTCCCAACCGGCGGTGCTTTCTGCGCGCCCTCCACGGACCTCCGCCGCCGATGATGGATGTCGAGTCGACAGCCGCGGTCACGAGTGGAGTCGGCACGCGGAGTGGCTGCGTGCACGCGCGCGGCCGCGGCTGTTCCTATCGGAGGTGGTCGTGCACGATCGACTAGCTGGCGAACGCGTTTTCCACGTACGAACAACATCCGTCTCGTGATTTGCTGCCGTTATATAAGGGGCCGTCCAAATGCGTTTTTCCCATGATTTTCACCCCGCGGATGAGAGAAAGAATAGCCGCCTTCCTATAAAGAACCTTCCTTTTTTTCTTACACCGTGAATATATATATATATATATATATATATATATATATATAATATATAATATATATATATATGCGGGTGTGTGTCTGTGTGTGTATAAAGAAAGGCAGCGATAATTTGGGTGGGGAGATGCGGTTCGTGGGATATTGTACAAACCGTCAATGGCACAGTCGGCTTTGTCCCATTGTGCTGCACACGCAGCGCAACTAGCGGAGCTATTACGCAACGCGGTTCCGCCACTGCGATCACTTCACCAAAGTTGTTCACGACGTGGCGCATATTCCAGCAACCTGTTGATTTACCACGATTGCAAGTTACAAAGGACGCCCCGCAGGTACCGCGACCTGCTAGTCTCCCAAGCCCGGTGTATACGACGGGCCATGCGCCGCGCTGTTGTTGTTCGAGATGCACGCGATAGCGCGGGTGCACCACCGCAGTGACCGATGCGCGACCCGGCGCGCTAATAAAAAATGAAGAAAGAAAAACAAACGAGGAGAAACCACATTCTTTTCCAGTCTCGAGTGTCGTCTCACGGCGGCGAAAGCAGACTTGCGCGGGACGTCCCAACCGGCGGTGCTTTCTGCGCGCCCTCCACGGGACCTCCGCCGCCGATGATGGATGTCGAGTCGACAGCCGCGGTCACGAGTGGAGTCGGCACGCGGAGTGGCTGCGTGCACGCGCGCGGCCGCGGCTGTTCCTATCGGAGGTGGTCGTGCACGATCGACTAGCTGGCGAACGCGTTTTCCACGTACGAACAACATCCGTCTCGTGATTTGCTGCCGTTATATAAGGGGCCCGTCCAAATGCGTTTTTCCCATGATTTTCACCCCGCGGATGAGAGAAAGAATAGCCGCCTTCCTATAAAGAACCTTCCTTTTTTTCTTACACCGTGAATATATATATATATATATATATATATATATATATATATATATATATATATATATATATTTATATATATATATATATATATATATATATATATATATATATATATATATATATATATATATCCGTGTGAACTGTTAAATTGATGGCTTTCTGGCTCTCACAAAAGTATCAAAGCACACTTGTTTTTATCTTTATGTACTTAGCAGGGAAAATAAATATTTCTGCAAGTATTTCCGCTTCAACAGGCAACAAACGCGCTGACGAGAAATCTATTCTGTGAGGCTGTTGCGCATTACCGACATTTAAGGCTCAGTTATAGTTTCAGGTACCATAACCGTTTGGTGTAAAGGAAAACATGCTCAACACTTTTGCTGAAAACGGTATTATTATCAAAGGTATTGTTGCTTTTTTTGATGTCCTGTACTTGTAGCTGGACTCGCTTCAGCCTCGAAATACGTGGAGCAAAATTTTAAAAAGTCCAGCATGGGGTACGCCAAGGCATGGGTTTCACCTTAAGGTAGGGCAAAGCGTTCGCTAAGTGTCTTGTGCCCTCTAGCTGGCTCGTAATATGTCTCTCATCGTTCGATTTTGATGGTAGTGGCGAACTTCTTGGTACTATCCTCGCACCACGACCGCCCAACGAACATGACAACTTCGGAGCGACAACCACCGCCGCAGACACGCGTGTGATTGGCGATGGGGCAGGATGGGGCGTGGCCTATTCCCCGACTACGTTGTTGCAACACTTTTCCTGTTATCCAACTTTTCAAGTCCTTTGTTTTCAGGAAACTACATGAGGTGACTGTATAACTCTTTATTGCAACAATGACGTAGTCTTCTTTCCTCTGCAGCATTATGGCGCTCGTCTCGTTCACCCGATCCGGATACCGAAGCGCTGCAGTATTCGTCCTCCACTGCCCAGGCCTTTGGGTGGAGTGTTTGTACAGCATATCTTAGTAGCTCACTGGCTCATGCCCGCATACTTGGTGTCTTTTCCAGCAGCCCATGGACTGCTGCAGAACTCGATGTGCCGTAGCTGCAATAACAACCATGTGCACTCATGTCAGTGGGTTGCGCTTTTGTCGCTAGCGAGAAATTCAACCAATACAGCACCACATGAGAGAGAGCAATAAATTGAAGGCATATGTGACCCCCGTGGGCATGTATTCACCAAGCTGTATATTATAGCTCGGGCACCATTACTTGCTCGTGGTTGATTTTGCTTTTGAATTGTTAAATTAGGGAATCCCTGTGTGCAGTCGACTGCATAATGAAATTTCAATGGATATTGTAACACATTGGATAACACTGTTATGCCATAAAAATAATTACTTTATCATAGATTTTATACGCTTTCATTCTTTCGCTGAACAATTATAACCACACAAACACAAAGTAACATGAATAGTGGCATAACGTACGTTCGCTAAAACCTTCACTCGCACGACGATGAAGGTAACAACCCTCATCGCTAATAGAAACGGCTATATTCAGGTTACAAGCTGTCACAAAGTTGCACCGTTGTGAAGGGCATTTCTGTGGCAACGTTTATTGCTTATTATGGCTGGGAAAAAAGGGATGGCCTAAACTTACCGCATAAAAACCTGATTCGCGTTATCGAAAATTTGGTTTCTGGTGTAGCAACGTACGTTACAGTTGTACTACAAAAAATATTGATTCATATACCTCCTTTATCAAGGTATTTTACCTCAAATATGCCTCGTTTGCGTAGACTGGCCTAGGGGATTCGATTGTGTACAACATTTTTTGTTTTGAGTGCAAAATATATTCTCCGTGGTCCGGCCATCTTTCAATCTTTTTAATCCCCTCCATAGTGTTTTCAACGTACCTGTCAAGTTTGCCTTCTGTCACTCTTCCCGGGAAAAGTTGGCTTTCGAAATTTACTACGACGAAGTCATCCCTCTTGAAGATGCTTTCCGCGGAACCCGAACCGCGGACCTCCGAAACGTTGCTGGTACCTACAATCACAGATTTGATAGGAGTGTCTGTTGCCGATAGGTTGTCAAGTCTTCCGGAGTGTACCTCGGAGTCACTTGTATACCTCCTTCCGACCACCTTTTGTTGTGACCGTGCTGACCATATGATGACGATTCGCTATCACTGCTTTCTTTCGCACTGTCATCCTCAAGAGAAGACCTCTTCGTAGGTCGTTTAGCTCTGATACTGGAGAAAGAGCAGCCCTTCTTTTCAGTTGTTGGTTTTCGCTTCCTGCTGGCTTCTTCTACCTCGGCAACCAATAAGCTTTTCCCCGCTGAGACGTTGAGCATCTTCCTCTTCATGGTGGCCTGTTTCCAGTCACCTCTTTTCTTTTTTTTATTTCTCCAAAACGACACCGACATCTGTCATGGATTTCAAGTTTTCTTCGAAAATAATTGAGGAAGTCGTTGGAAACCCTCGGTCTTGTCCAGGAGAAAAACCGTGTCTTCGGGAATGTTGACTCAAGTTTGTTTTAAAGGGACTGTCTACCGTCCTTCATAGCTCTCCTCTTTTGTGTCGCAATATAAAGTATACCATGTGAAGTATCTAACATTGCATCGGTTTCTCTGGAAAGTGAATAGAAATCTTTAAAATAGAATTTTTCTATCTGCGTTCTGTCTATTTCAATCAGTGGAATTAATGCCCACAACACTGCTCGGTGAAGGAGATGACAATTGCACTGCCGGTGAAAGTGAAAACGTAAGGTTTTTGCAAGCTTCATCAAGTTTAGTTTATTAACAAAACAAATACCTCAGTGTCGTTTAAGGCGCGCACACACTCTTTTGTTGTTCATATGAGTGGCGGCGGACGTCGTTTGCAGGCCGACATGCAGGCAAGCAAACACACCGCCTGCAGCGCCACCGAGCGCCTATTTGAATGTGCGAGAAAATAAGAGGAAACGTTAGTTTATGGCGGAACCCAATGTTGCTGCAAGTTATTAATACAGAATGTCAAGTTATACATGTTTATTTTAGGGGTGAAACTCCTTATGGTGTCACTTGTGCGTACCACGTTCTCATTGTGCGTAACCTGTGGCACATACCCGCCCTCGGGCACATATCCGCATGCCCACATGTTACAGAAAACGTAGCACGGCGTCGTTATCAGGCTCTCGATGTTAACAAAGCGCTGACAGCAGAAATGTGGTACATATTCTCGTTTAGTCCTTGGATTGTCCGCTGGATGGCGGTACTTGTTTACGATGAATATATGATAAAAAAAAGCGAGATGGCGGTACTTGAAGTGTTCATTAGATGGACGGACGCACGGATGCACGGATGGACGGACAGAGACAGGCACACAGACGGATGAACGTACGCACGGACGGATGCACAGATGGTCGCACGGATGGATTAACGGACGCACAGACGGACGAATAGACGAACGCTTCGCCCCACTCATCATCATTCATTCCCTGGATAGGCTGCGATGTTTTTTTAAGCGGAAGCAATCTATCCGCGGAGATTTCTTGTCCTACCAGTGTATTGACCACATCGCTGCATGTTGAGTGACACTAGCGGTAATTTTATCGTCGCCTTTGAACACCAAGTTCCAATTATAATTTCTTTTTTGTGATGTGATCACACCAAGTCGTTGCCGCCGATGTGGTGAACGATTTTCTCACTTGCACCATGACCAACTTTTTCAGAGAGGTAGACAGTCTCTTTATTACTTTCCTCCAACTTTATTGCCATTTTTGTCCCCCAGTCTGATCGTCAAAGGGAATTCGTCCTTTGGCACGGATGTGCAGTGGCTTCCCGTTGTTGACTCTTTATATTCCGCCAAAAATGAAAGCCAAATTATTTTCAGTCTACGAGAAACGGCGACATCGAGACTGCAGCAGACGAATCGCCTTCGTTGGAAGCGCGATGAGATTTAAATTATTTTCTTTGCACATACAAAGCGAAGCTAATGTAGAATGGAATGGAAAAACTTTATTTTTGTCTTGCAGCTTAGTGCGTAGTGGGCGTCTCCCCCCACGGCACCGACAGGTAGGTGACAGCTTCGTGGGCCTGCTGGACGGCGAATGGCTGGTCAGCGAGAAATGAGCTTTTGAGGAACCTCTTGTTTGAGCTACGTAAAGTCAAGATGAGCGTTTCTACGCTCCCATGCTGCAGAGCACGTGTGCGAGCGTCGCCGTGTGTCTGCATGAGAGACACGCGTCGCTGGAGTACGCATCGGGATAGAAAGCATGAAGCTGAAATAGCAAGGTTCGGGAACACAAATTCTCCCCGATGCGAGCTCTTGGGTCACCTTGTTTTCTAAATATGGGGAGCATAGTTGACATGAACAACTCTTTCGAAAACTTGGTGATCAAGCCAACCCTATAGGAATATACCAGGCCCCATCTGGTCCATTTTGTATCCACGTCACAGGCAAAGCTTTTATGCTGTGTAGTTGACGTAAAGCGGAGCCAACTCTCCCGCAACACTTTCACAAACCATAACCGAAGGACATGCAGGCTTTCGATGCATTTCCACTTTTTCCTTTATCCTTAGCTCCTCTTCTGGTTATGAATTTTCGGCTCCCTGGATCATTCTGTTTATTTGTGTCGTCGAAGTGCAAAATATTGCTACATGTAGGCTGCCGCAATGCATATTGTCAATGCGCGTGTGCGCCCGACGAAGAGGATTAAAGTCACTTGCTACTCGAGCTCGGAGCCAAACTAACCAGCGCTGCAACAGCTCTTGCAATTATATTTTGTAAATATATTTGCAATACATTACTCGTTACTCACGTAACAATATTTTTGTCCGGAATATCATATAGCTCTTTCTCCAGACAGCAAAAAAAAAAAAAAACGTGTCAATTACTTCTGCATCCACTGAAGCTTTTGCATATGTGATGTTTCTTAAAACGTGTTCAGAGAGGATACCTCGGTGGAGTTTTATGAAAGACTTTGCCCGCTCCTTAACAGAAAAGTTGCCATCTGTGTAAGCTGACACTTCCCAAGTTGGTCGGGGAGGTACGACATCTGCACACAACGCAAGTCAAACCAAATAAAGACAAATAAAGACACCATGATTGCAAGAGCAAACAGCTCTACTTCTCTTGTTCCGTAAAAACAGGTTAACTGACGACCAACCTTTTGAGCTGGTCGGACGACTTAACACCAAGCCTCCTTGGTCTTCAAACAGAAGGTGTTCCAATGAATAATGAACGTAAGTGAAAACACAAATATAGATAAAGTAATGTGCAGATGAAGACTTAAAAAAAAGAAAATAAGATAGGTGTATTAATATTACTCGTGAACCTTTCAGACGCTGCTCCCGAATGGCCATTTATTCAAAAGAAAGTGAACAGCATTATTCACCGTTTCTTGGGTATAATTTTAATATACGGCAGTGCGCCAAGCTTCATTTTATAACTCCTCATCTCTCTTAAACACTGCTAAATCCACAAACAACATATAATTCAATTTAAGCACAAATGGGGTAACTTTGTGACAGTTGGTTGGCGTGTCTCCAAGTTACCCCACGAGGTCATAAACATTTCGGTTTTGCTTCTATAACATTGAAAGGACACTAAATAGATTAAAAAAAAGGTTTTTTGCGCTATAGTGAAGTGCAATTTTACAGTCTCGAAAACACTACTCTTACCGCAATACGATGCTTGGTTTACGAGGAAACACGTGAAAAGAAAATGTGGGTGGAGACGCACCTTGAGATTCCCAAACCGAACACCATGACTTCAAATGAATTTTGACGGCGCCTACTGGGTCCTGGGTAGCTTATAATCGCCAAAAGTGAAACATACTGTCATCTAGTGCCATGTACTTAACTTACGAAGTTACAGACTATTTTAATGCGCATATGTGACGAAAATACGAAAAAAATATATTTTTAAATGTGACGTCACACGCAGACACATCAGCCTAAATTTTTAAAATAAAACTTCAACTTTGAGTTTCCTCCGCTAACAATGAACTTACGATAGAGAAACTTACGTTTTCAGAGCGCAGTTTATCAATTTATACTAAGCCATTGTCTCCATTTAAACAAACGCGACTCCAATAAATATGTATTACAATTTATTTTTAGGCTACATATCAGCAGTCGGAAGTACATGCCTGTTTTCGCTGTTTTTCTCTTACGTACGGGTCGAGCCCACGAAGTTTGCGGTGCTTCAACAATACGCGTTAAAACATCGTTCAACCTATCGGCACTTATTGGCCCCGAGTAGTTCGAGTGGCGCCGCCTGGCGGATGACGTCACGGCTCGGACTCTTCGATGCCAGCCGCGACGCGCCTACGCTCGTCTGGTGCACTGTTCAGCGGTTTGCGACCGCTTTTTGCTTGTCTCAAGCTATGAAGAAAACAGAATTGGTGATGTTACAGGTAAAACAATAAAAGGTTTAATTTTGCTTCTGCACAATCATGTGCTGGGTCGTGTAGCAATGTCAAAAAAGTGAAAAGGTCTGTGTCGCGCTGAAAACGCCGATGATGGATTTCATTCGTGGCCTAAAGCCGCATTCTGATGGGTGTAAAAATCAAGAGCACGCTTATGTTTGAATCCAACGAATTCATTGGCGCATAATCATGTGATTTCGAGAAGAAATCAAAACCCCTTATCTACATTATTAGCTGTATATGTGCATGGGTGATTAGTTCGGAGTCGGCGATATCAGGGCTTCCCTTCCACTAGAATAATTTGTACCGGAGGAATCCACGTAAATACGGACAGTGCTTTCACAGGCATGTACGTCAAGGCCCGCGCTCGCGATCAGTATCGAGTCTCGCTACATATAACGGAACACGCTTGCCCCAGAATACCACCACCGCTGTTGTGTGTTTTTCTCGTGTACTTGCTCACTCAGCCCTTTGTTTCGTTTCCCGTATCTCTCACAATATTTTTCAAGCTTTACTTGACCGAAATGTTGAGGTTAAGAGTGGTTTCAGTTGGGTACGGAAATTCAGTGCGGTAGGATTCTGTCTCCCTGCAGAATCGTAGCAGTGGTGCGGTGGTGCTCCGAACTATTACTTTAGATAGCCACCTCATACGTTGAATTTCCTTGCAGTATATAGATTGCCTATTGGTGGACATGAGGTGTGAGACCAGTCGTCACCTTATCGAGGTGAAGGTTGATTATTACATGGGCCCAGAAGCCTATAGAATTGATTTTTCTTTTGGGGGGGATGGGCACCACCTTGAAATGGTCATTGTTCTCTTCGCGTGGGGAAATATTTTGGGGGTAGAGCACAGGCCCGGTGCACCCTCTCCTGATTACGCCACTGCATGAGCCACGTCTGTGAGTGCGCCATCAAAAAAAAAAAAAAGTTCTGCACTATCGTATACATAACTGGGCGAGTTGGTTAACTCCATGATATGAAAAACCCAACGGAAAAGACGACACACAAAAGAAAGACGACACAGGACAATCTGTGTTGTCCTTCTTTTGTGTGCCCTTTGCGCTGAGTTTTTTATATCACGGAGAAAAATAAAAGAAGTTAATTTAAGCTTTATGACGTTTGCGTTGAAAGCGTTGCTATCAGCGGGGCTCTCACATGAAGCTCCCATTAGGGTTTGTGACGCGGTGGTAGAACACTCCAGCATTTCACACAAATCAGGGTATAGGACTACGTAATCTCTGGCGAAAGTTGGGTAGAAACCTGTTGATATATATGATCCCAGTAAATGTACAATATCTCATTATTTCTCAAGTCATTGTGTGTGTGGCAGTGTTGTTTTATTTATTTGAAGAATATGTTAAGTGAGGGCTTATGAGAGTCCTATTCATGTAATGTCTCCTGCTGGAGCAAGTGCAGTTCTGTCAAATCATTCAGATTATTTCCAGATGCGACGTAGCTTGCACGGTAAAGCGCAATGTATTTAGTCAATTGAAAATGTCCCAATTTTATTTCTGATACTTCGGTACGGATATGTTTTAATTGTGGAGTCTATGCCTAGTTCCAATCACGTTAGTATCACTTAGCATATATTCTTAGCACTTATTCCCTCGTGTACGCGAAAAAAACAAGGAACGTCTTCTCCTGCATCACCATTTTCCCAGTAAATTTTCCGTTCGGACGGTAGTCTGCCGATCCTAAGCTAAATTATAGAAACTTCCTACAGCTTCAATAACTTTCACGAGTTGTGAAACCTTGCATTTTGTATCTTAAGAAATTTACGTCACGACATTGAGGAGTAGTCACGGTATCGCTAAAGAGCGCGTGCACGTGTGGCGGGCGCAGAAAAAGGCAAGTGCTGGCGGAGCAGGCAAGTCCTTGCCGTGAGTCACATTGCCGCGACCGCAGCGACGCCAGTGTTCGTTCTCGGGGCTAATAGAGTCGCTCAGGAGTGCGGGAACTTTAGCCGGCTGCCGCTAGGTGGCACGGCATGTCAGGCGAGGTTGTTGATTGCTTTTCAGTAGCACCTGCTCGTGGCATGAGACA
Source organism: Rhipicephalus microplus (assembly GCF_013339725.1). Classification (NCBI taxonomy): domain Eukaryota; kingdom Metazoa; phylum Arthropoda; class Arachnida; order Ixodida; family Ixodidae; genus Rhipicephalus; species Rhipicephalus microplus. The sequence goes on along the minus strand of NC_051166.1, from coordinate 169,037,023 downwards.
TAAAACAAAACAAAGAAAACCGAGCGCGTGTCACAAGGTAACCCCTGAAGTCACAAAGTGACCTCTGTTAATTAGAAGCGAAGCAGCTTTTTGACTAGCCTGTGTAACGCTGTCCCTCCGTCCACACCGCTCCCCTCGCCTCAGGTGTTGGAGCGGTGCCAAGAAGTAGCCCACGCCCTTCCAGCATTACGAGGTGACGTCTCTTTCCCTCGCTGGCCACGCGCTCGCCGAGTGTCAGCTCTTTCTCACTTCACCCTCTCCACCACTCGCAATGCTAGAGCCACTAGAGCCCACTCCTCACGTGGGCATCATCTCACCCGTGCCACTCCTCTCCATCTGTCGGTGAGCCGAAGCCGCGAGCCGGCGGGTGCACACGCTGCGCGTGTATCAAGAATCTCGCGGCGTCGAAAAGTGGACAGTGCCCCGCTGCTTGCCGCGCGATCACGCCGACGGGCGGGAAGCCGTCATGGCATGCTTTCCGATAGTATGCGCGTACCTTTCCTGGCTGTCGCCGGCGTTACGAGGTTTGGTGAAGCCGATCACGTTCGCCAATGGTGACGTCAACACCGACGAGGCACGAGCCAGCGAAGCCAAATGCAAGCGTTGGCAGTGGAAGACCAGTGACACCGACGAGTACGAGTCAAGAACACCGATCGCGTTCGAGAATACAGACGGCGCGCAGGTAACACCAACGAGATGCGAGCCAAGGAAGCCGAGCGCAAGCGTCTTCAACGCGTCCCGCATCCCGTTTCTTTGCGTTTGAAACAAACGTTTACTCGAGTAAACGCTACAACAAGTTTCACTTCAAACCGTTCTTCCAGCACCCGCGTCTACACTCGTTTCAACCGGGTCAAGGCCGTACGCACTACGCACCACTGCTGCTTCGCATCCAATCAGGGAGATGGTTCATAGTTTTTTTGTATTGTATATCAATAAATAACCTGGTGACTGATGAGTATACATATTGAATATAAATGGTAGCGCAAAGATATGGTACGAGAAGCCTTCTTGTGTCCTTTTTTTACTTTTTTCCTCTGTCCTTCTCATCTCTGCTCTGTCCCTCTCATCCAAATACCAAGGAGCCCACCTTACAACTTTAATCTTAAAAGGGCCCTGCACCCAAATTTTACCCGCAGAATTTCACATCGCAACCCTTTCTTGCATCGTCACGAGACGAATGCGAACAGAATTGTGGAGATAGACATACCCCCCCCCCCCCCAAAAAAAAAACGCGTGGAACTAATAAATTTAAAAAATAAAATCGCAGAATACAACTTCGCATATACCCACTCATATTTCACTTTGTTCTTTCTGGTTTCAATGAAAACGGGCGTTACATTTTGCCACACCTGAACACAGTAGTACACGGTGCTCTTTCACCACCTTGATTGGTCTATAGTGCTTATTTGGGCCTGCTGGTTCATGCTGAAGGTTCATGCTCAAATGAGAAACAACGCGAACTACAGGAACAGATATGGACTGAGCGCTTGGTCCGTCTATGTGCTTTGTCTTGTGGTTGTGCTGCACAACCATTCACTGGTCACCCCGTATATGTATAGGCACTGCAGTGCCTATACATTGCTTGGCCTTGAAGGCAACGCTTCTCGTTCGTTCAATAAATAAGAATAATAAAGACGAAATAAAAATTAAGCATGCCCCGACCATACCAATCACGCAACATTGACGCGATACCCTCCCCATTCTGCGGCGAATTTTCTCGAATTCGCCAGTGCGAAAAGGCGGGCGGTAATTTTTTCTTCCCCACAAAACAAGAATAGCGTCACCCGGTTGCAGCAAGTTAACGTCGAAGCTCGTAAGCGACCATAAAGACGTGTTGATTAGGTGAACTGCATTGATCGAGATGATAGAAAAGAAGACGTCAGTACATTGTAAGTTATTTCCTCCCCTGTATGTGCAATCACCAAGAATGATAATGTGTGTGGGTGGTACCATATATATGTGGAATAAAACAACAACAGCAGCACAAATGGGTCTCTCAATGCGATAGCCACCTTGAAAGATATCCGGTGACCTGTCAGTCTTCAGGAAGACCAACTGCTTAAAGCAAAGTTGTAAAAGGAAAGCTAGACAAAAAGCAATGGCCCTTTTCGTAAAATGCATTCCATGCGTGCTCGATATTTCAATGTCCTATTATCACTGATACAATCACGCTAAAGATCGTGGACTGTAACATCATACCCGTCGGCGTCTACAGCGGCAACGTCTCTTGGCGCTTTGCAATGACAGCGATTTTCGAGAACAAAATCACCAACGCAAAGCTACGCCTGGGCAACATGCGCGTTCATGTCTATTGTGTGGCTTACTGTGAAAAAACAGCGTTCCTGACCGAATAAAAAGTGCTTTTCAAACGCTCTTATATTTACGAACGTGAGACATCCGCTCCATGCTCGCTCGTGACCAGTCATGGCCAAGATATCTGTGACCTGTCCATGCCTTCGTGTCGACAATCAAAATAACGTCAGAGTCTCTAGAAAGTCCTTGCGTCTCCAAAAGGAAAAAAAAAAAGATGTCGGTAACGGCGCCGTAGTCACCGAAATTCAAGACACTTTCTTGCATTGCAGTACATTGTTACCACAGAATTTCTGCTCCACCATGCCATCTTTCTTTTTTTTTCAGAAATTAATCTTATCAATTCCATAAGGTTATTTCATGTGCTCCTTCAGTAAGGAATATTTCATTGCTTTCCACAAAATGAATGCAAGCATTACTGTATGCTGCTCGCATTGCGCTCGGGCTTGAACCGTTGGCAAGAAACCGTTTTAGTGGAATTGGTGGAAGAGCATAGCAACGGTTCCACATAATTTTCCTTCGCTGATGCATCCATGAGTATCTCAAGGCTTTTCATAGCTTTCGCTAATATGATATATAACCAATCCTTTTAAACACTGTTCCTAACACCAAAACACTGTTCCATAACATCAAAAACCTGGGATGCTTCTGATAAACAGTACATTATGAATGCGCCTTCGAAACCGAAATTGCATGCAAATGCACTACTTAGCGTAGTAACAATTGTGCAGAAGCTCTGCCCATGTAACATTGGCTGGGCTGCCACAAAAAGTTCTCGTGAGGTATAGACGGGAGCACGCCTATCTCGAACCCAGGCGCCTTCGGTTGTATAGCCTCGCTCCCAGAGACGCCATAATTTGTTTGCAACTGTCAAGGCGCGCCTCGTTAGCATGGAACTCAGTGGCTCTGGGAGTTTCAAATGCAAAAAAAGCGCCTGTTCACGCTGCACCCGCTTATATATTGTCATCTGGGTACCACTGCGTTGTCATTTGAAGCGACAACAACCCAACCAGCGCATGAGGAAGAGATTGCTGAGCACTGCCTGTGAAGTTCACAGCGCATCACGAGAATCGTGCCGGTGTGGTGTTTTGCGATTGCACAGATTTCCTTCCACAACGAAAAACGCCGAGCTCCACCGCCTTAGGATATAATTGCAATCAGCAGGAAAAAATACGAGCTGAGTGAAGTGTACAAGTAAGTATACTTATTGCGTTTATTCAAGTGCGACTCCAGCTGTTTAACTTTACAGCAGCGATTTGCGTGCAGTATGCCTGTAGTATGAGGCACAAAACCATTGCCGTACTCTTTCGCAGGCCGCATGTCAATAATAGGATAGACGTATTACGACCCACGCGTGAATGCACGCACCGCGCATGTTTAGTACAACTGCAACGGCCTACTATCGCGACGCGTGAACGGCGCGGAAAGCATGACTTTCGACTCGGTTCGACACATGCCTTGACTCGGTTCACATGACTCAGTTCACGACACATGACTCGGTTCGACACATGGCTTTCGACACATGCCTTGACTGATAGGCGAATCTACACGTGCTTTCGGCCGGCGTCACCGAAGCATCTTAATACCTTGTTCTGGCTGGCACTTTTGCAGCGCGTGTGTGTTCCGAGTACCCGGCAGGACTGGCAATTGATACACATGCGGTGCATGAGCGTAAGTTGGGACCATATCCTAGTGCTACGTTGACGCCGGCTTACAGCACACATTCCGCCTTGACGCAGCCAAGGCACGCCGCAGTTCGACTGAGTTGAAAGCAACGTTTTCCGCTGTTCGCGTATTTTTTTTTTCTTTTAATCGCAATAGTACGTACCTGAGGAAGCTGCTTCCATAATTTGCAATGCACGTGCTGCAGACCGTCCGAACTGTCGATGAAGGTCTCCTCGACGTTTCACACGAAATCAGCACAAACTTCCAGCACAGGAACAGCGCGAAACATGCTTACAGCCGGACTGAAGTTGTGAAGTTTCGCGTTTGATATGCAGAGCGTCTTTTGCGTGGCAGTTGAGAGTGTTGCTTCGCCGCGCTTGCAACAGACGGCACCACGCGCTTTTCAATATGGCAGCAAGCACTGAGATCGCTGTGTTCTGGTGTATGGACCAACGAGTCGACACACAGCCCCGAGACAGATTCCGTGTGGTGTGGAGCATGCTTGGCTCGTTGGTGGGGATGATCAGACCAACCAGTTGACCACAAACCACAATATACGGTAGTTGTGTAGTAAAGTGGAGGGTTATAAAAATTAGCTTTACAAAATAAAGATGTCATGGATACGAACATATATAAGGCCGCCTTTCTTCCTTCTACTAGAAAAAAAAAAGAGGGTTCGTCCGGGATCGGAACTCGAGAGCTTTCGCACTCTAAACGAGAATGGTACCCCTTGACCAACGAGCCGACACACATCCTTGAGACAAATCCTATGCGTTGTGGAGCGTCTTGAGCTCATTGGTCTCGATGGTCAAACCAACCAGTTGACCACACCCCGAAACACATGGAAGTCGTCTAATAAACCTTAGGTGCACAAAAAAGAACTACACAAAACAAAAGTTCTTTGAAAACTAACTGAAGGTCACCTTCGTCCTATACGATGAAGCCAGAAGAGGGATAAGTGTTCGGGGGCTCAAAACCGCCCCACACCCCGGCTATACCATACGGTTGCCGGCGTGAGTTTTAGATACGCGCTTATATACCCGTCACATGGAAACACACCTACTAAAACGCATAAAAGGAGCCCACAATCAGCTGCAGCCACGCGAATTCGTCTCAACAAGTGTTAGTTCGGGGCCTGGTTCCGGGCATAGATTTGGGCTTTGGTGTGCAAGCGTATGCGCGAAGAACGCTTCTATATGCGAGTGCGTAGCACTTGTGCTCCCTTTCCGTCTTCGCTTCTTTCTTCATTTTTTGCCTATTTTCCTGGTCTCGCTTGTTGGATATCGTGCTGAATGGTTGTGTCATCCGCGATCTCGTAGGCGCCAGCATAGCTCTTGCCGATCGGTGCCCCGTCCTTGAGCTCCTTCGACTACGTCCCAATCTATTTTCTCCATTTTCACTTCTCACTCTATCTCTTTTAATCCCTCCTTATCTTAATGCCTCAAGTGTTAGCTACTGGAAATATTCGGTTTTCAGACCTCTGGCAGCTCTCTGGCAGCCAGAGCTAGCTCGAGAACAGCCATACAGTTCCGGTTGGGACAGGAAACAGCGTCGTCGTCACGTGTATTGGAATCCGAGACAACGCGAAGAGTCCACGAGATTGCAAAATCTGACGCTGGCACAGCCAGCGTAAACGTGAACAAACGCTACCGTCGTGGTCATGGCGTGGCAGCAAAACGAAACATTGCACCACGTGCGTGTTGGTTTCTTCTGCGTTGCCCACTTGGAGATATGTGTCTATGCTTTCCGAAAAGCTGAAATGATACAATTATATTCTCCAGCGTACGCATTTGGGATACGATTTCGTACGCTCGCAAGCTCACTCTCAACTCTCCCCGTCCACGAACAAAACAGCCAGCGTGCGCACGACGCCTCGCGAACGATGCAAGCTGAGCTGCCAAGCCGCTAATTGATTAAAAAGATCACGTCTGCTTAGTACATGTAACAGTTGCTGCACACTACGACGCAAAATCTCACGAAAGTGATCGAACCCGGAAAAGCGCAGGAAGAGTTCAGCTATCGCACGTTGAGTTGCACACGCGTTTTGTCTTGACTTCAGAAATGTGGCGATGTCGGTATCGGTACTACGCGGGCGTCCAAAATAAACTTGCCCTTCATCCATGCGTTTTCGACTCGGTTTTGGCAGATGTTGCCAGGGCGTCTTTTCAGGTGGCACTTCCTAAATGTCACGCAGCTTAGCTTTCATTTGACTTACTGTTATAACCGTACATACTGCAAGACGTTATCACTAAGAGGTGAAAAAAGACAAAATCGATGATGAAATATGCAACGAAATCATCCCCACTTTTTTTTTTCATGACGACATGCGCAACATAATACCATAGCACATATACGGGCCCGTTGATCGAAATATGCTCGTACACCATTCGTGAACAATGAGCATGACACCTTCAAATAACACTGTCGCGATTTCTGTTATCCAATCTTAGTATTCTACCGCCGTCGACGACTGAATAGTCAAGTTCTGAAGAGCTTCACGCAGTTCACGCACGCAAACATACGATTGGGCGTGGGCGAAATAGCGGGTTCAAGCACAATCGTCTTCGTTAAGTGCACATAAAGCGAGCACAGCACCACGAAGGACTTCTACGAAAAGGAAATAATTTTGAAAGTTGTCGCAATACGGCGCATGGACGGGCACAACTTTCGGGGCATGTGCACGACGCAGTTAGCTGGCAATAGTTCACTACCTTGTCCACAGAAAGAAGCTTCAAGGGAAAGACAACAAAAGTGATAAACAGTAGCTACAAAGGATTGTTGCCACTCATAATCATCTTATCTCACACGGCGGTACAGGCTTTAAAAGATAAGGCCACGCGTGATGAGGTGCAGTCCCCAAGCGCCCACATTGCAGTCTGCCGAGTCCTTAGGAAATTGCGGCCAGCATGAACTTTCTTCTTTCGGCGTCTGCTAGCCAAAACCTGCCAAAGAGCTTAGTAAATATTATGCTTCTGGCTACACACGGGCTCCCCGCGTGTCGCCAGAAGTCGCGGGGCTCACTTTCCTCTTCATTTCTACTCTCCAGAACTAAAGCCCCTATACCCTCGGAAAAGTACACCCTTTTTTTTATTTGGGCCGCTTCCTCCTCTCCCCGCCGGAGCAAGCTCGTCGCGCGTTACAGGAGGTGCCACTGTCGCAAGCGAAAGAAAAAAGCAACGCACCTGGGTGGAGGCGGCGAGTGGGAGAGCAGGGCTGCTATTCGGGACTTCATCGAATTCCGTCATGTTGTCAGATTGTCATGTGTCATTGATCAATGATAGTTGGCCAAATGAGCTGCTACGACATCTCTGATTGGCTTAAAATGCCGCCTTTACGAAATTTGACATTATGACTAAATTAAATAGTGTCCAGGATAGCACCCACAATGGCGGTATTTTGCAAAGTATAGAGGCTTTATCAAGAACTAGCCCCCCCCCCCCCCCCAGCCCCCGAACACAGCTCCTGCCTGCCACAATCAGCAGCCCTGTTCGCCTGCAGTACCACCAGGCAGCTCTTGGTATTGAGATTAGGAAAAAGTTGGTATTCAGGACTTTTATAGATTACAAAGGCAGTGAATATAAGATATCGTAATTCATGCTAGAGATAAGTGGATAAATACAAATATCTTGGCGTATGTATATATAACGGCGTTGAGTGCCTAAGGGGACACAAAAGATACGTAATGACTAAGGGCAACAGGAACGCAGCTGTACTGAAATATAGGGCACTGTGGAACTACAATAGGTATACCGTCGCAAGAGGAATTTGGAAAGGTGTCATGGTGCCGGATTTGACGTTCGGCAATGCGGTCTTGGGCATGAAATCCGAGGTTCAAGCAAGATTGGAAATTAAACAACGTGGCATAGGTAGACTTTCTTTGGGAGCATACAGGAATACCCCAGACCAGGGGTTACAGGGTCACACTGGATGGACATCGTTAGAGTACGGGAAGGCTGACTGCTAGATGAAATTTGAGGAGCGATTGAGAAAAGTAAGAGAAGAGAGTTGTGTTAGGAAGGATTTAAGCTATTTGTACATAAATAATATTGATACTAAATGAAGGAAGCAAACTCAAAAATTGTCAATCAAGTATTTAGACAGCAACAGAATACCAAGCCAAAAGGAAACATTGGTTAAGAAGAAGGTGAAGAAAGCAGGGACGGACAAGTGGAAAACTGGAATGCTTACGAACGCATCACTGGAAACCTCGTGAAATTTCGAACAGGAAATTGCAAACAAGTGATCCGCTATCATTTTCGGGGTAGTTTTCTGCTGTTCGAGGCCAAAACGGGAGTATTGTGGACCACAGACACGTTTTGTAGTGGGTGTGGAGAGGATGAGGAAACGGCGGAACATTTGATGATGTTCTGTAAAGGGGTCCACCCTACAGTCCAAGATAATGGCATGGAGAGAGAGAGAGAGAGAGAGAATAATAAGAAAGGCGGGGAGGTTAACCAGGGTCCAGCCGTGGTAGGCCACACTGCAATAAGGAAGAGAGAGGGGGAAGGAAAATTATAGAGGGGAAGGAGAAGTGACTGACTGGGCTGACGCGTAACAGTTTCCCGTTTCACATCACAAATGATAAAACAAGCTGGTGTCTGTGAGGAAACACAATAGCGCTTTAGTTGCCTTCCAGAACTGGGACGGGCCGCGCCATGGTCCTAATACCTTCTCGACAGTGAAATCACTTCTGTTTAGTTGATTTAAAATACTGCGAAGGTGAAGCCTCTCATTTGTGTATGCCAGGCAGTAACCTAAGAGGCGTTCAATAGTCTCATCTACGGTGCGGTCGCGTCACGCCGTGTTGTCGGTTATCCCAGTCTTAAATGAATAGGTATTTGTGAATGCTACGCTTAGATGCAGACGGCACAACACTGTACATTCCTCCCTTGAAAGACCAGTGGGTAGCCACCGTCGTAGAAATTGGTCGAGAGAATACAGCCATAATGTGAAAACTGTGATGACTGCCACTTCTGGAATATCATGTACAATGGCAGCTCCATTTTTGAAGGAGGCGAAAATGCAGGAGGCCCGTGTGCTCAGATTTGGGTGCACATTAAAGCCTCAGGTGGCCTAATTTCCGGAGCCCTCCACTACAGCGTCTCTCATATTCATATGGTTGTTTGGGGACGTTAAACCCCACATATCCATCAATCAATGGAGTGTCATGTTCTGTGCCTGCTTATATTATAGTATCCAGACGCGTCAATCCTGGAAAAAGGCATGGAAACAAGGTTTGTTTGTATACATGTGCATTTCTGGCTGGTTCATCGGCGAGGTTATTGCCGGAGATACCGCAATGATTTGGTATCCACTGAAGAGAGATGTGGCTATAAGAGGGAAAAGAAGAGAAAATTGAGCCCGGTAACTGTCTGCGTCAGGGTGCGACACCTCAACAGTAGCTCACAAGGGATGGGGGTGAGGAGGGATTAAAAGGATAGCAGTAAAGGTATAGTGAAAGAGAGATGCGCTAAGCCAGCGAGCCAGGACATATGAAGTGATAGGAGAGATAGGAAAGAAGGAAACATGGTCACAGGAGACCGAGGACGGGGCACCACTTGCGAGCGCTCTTGTCGGCGTCAGGAGATGGCGTGGAGCAAGTCCAGTAGGTCAGAGCTACACTGTCGTCGGAGATCGGCGTCAGGAGATGACGTAGGGCCAGCCCAGTTGGTCAGAACTACGCTGACGTCAGTGATTGCGAGGTCACAACCGGTCGGCACGGAATACAGCGAGCGAGTTTCATAACGTTGTGCCTTTTTTTGGTCGCATAGTGCAGCATTTTTCTTATCTCCCACACAAGTTGTTAATATAACCCGCGACGAAGTGCCGACGAAAGACATTGTAGAGCTGCCTTAGAGTCGCAAAATGCTGCTCATCGATTAGCCGGTTGTTGCTTGATATAACCGATGGAACCTCACAGGGCAACAATTTCCGAACCAGATGTGCTGCACTTGACAATGCATGTGAGTGATGTTTATGTGCCGCGATGGATTGACGGTGCTGCTGGTGGAGCTAGTTTTGATGGTCGAGCCATCCATGTATACGTAGATTCTGTTAGCATAGAAGGTGTGCAAATTGTCCAGAGCTGCTTGCTTCAAGGCCAAGGTAGAAAGTACTTTTCCGTTTCTAATTCTTGGGCGGAAAGGCGAGTGTGGGGTGTCGTAGACACCACAAGGCAGACGGTGAACGCGCCGAGTGTATGAAAACGGATGGTAGCAAAGTATGGTGAGAGCTGACGACCTTAGAGAACGACGCCTGTGGTCGTTTTCCTGGCGGGAACGATAGATGACTCGATACCATCCATGAAAAATGCCGAATATGTGCTCTCAGCACGTCGGTTTTGACGTAGGTCGTAACCAGATGGTCCCGAGCCAATAAACTTTGTCTGCTATTGAGGTAGTTCTTGGTAGGCCAAGACAAACACGTAGTGCTTGTGCTTGCACGCTATTAAGTGCTAGAATGTTTGTCTTGCAAGTTTTAGTAAGCAGAGAAGAACTGTAGTGCAGTAGACCAATAAAAAGTTAATGGTATAGCTTTAGGATGTAACTCATTGATTGACCCCATCTTTTTGTGCGAAAAATTTGAGGACGTGGGCAATACATATGACTTTCACTTTCAAGTTAGTCACAAGAGAGCTCCGGGAGAGGTCGCGCTGAACAATGACACCTAGAAAACGCTGAATACGCTTGTAAGAGATAGGTTGGCCTTTAATGTTTATCGCATAACTTGTCATTGTGCTGCGCGTGAAAGCCACCCCTGCACATTTGTCTGTTGAGATTGTTTGGCCTTGCGTGCAAAGATAGTCAGATGCTTGCTACGCTGCCCTACCAGGCGGCTACTTAGCCACGTCTCGGCCGGACACCTCCTCTGGAAATCGTGTCCGTAGCCCGACAGCTTCCCGTGTCATCGGGCTTAGGATGCCTTGAAGCCAAAGCCCGCCAGTGACGCACGGCCCTGGCAGGTAGTACGTGGCAGGTAGCCCGGGCTCAGCTGTTACAAGGCTTGGGTTCGGAACCCAACGGCCGAGTGGCGAGCCCCGCTTCAATTGTCTCTTCTCTCGTACCTTCGCCGCCACGCTCTACCCTTCTTCTTCTCGTCCCTACCATGGCCTGTTTCTATTGGTCTTCAGTTTTTTAAAGATGATGGTCCTTCTTGGGGTACTTCAACGCAAAAATTTTGAACTGTCTGTCTGTCTGTCTGTCTGTCTGTCTGTCTGTCTGTCTGTCTGTCTGTCTGTCTGTCTGTCTGTCTGTCTGTCTGTCTGTCTGTCTGTCTGCCCACCCGCCATAATGATACACCTAAAAGCCCCAAAGAATACCCAAAAACGCCAATCCCAACCACAGCGCCCCCCGATATTGCTCAAGTTTCAGCATTCATACTAGTGTGATTGTCAATTAAAAAGAAAGTATTGCACATGTCTGAGGCACCAAAAAAAACGCGTCAATATTCTGCGTGTGTGGGTTTATAATAGAAAAAGCATACATAAGTAGTTCTGAGGAACATAGCATTTATTGCACTGCGAAGACAATGCAACGCTATGCAAAAAAAGGCAAATGTTTCCAACGTTCTACTCATATGACATATGACACCTGCCCGTCGCTCTGCGTTCTATACCTTATTGCCTCTGAGACAGGTGCGCATGGCGTCCTTCGTTTTCAAAGATAACTGCCAGATAGTGCTCGTGTCTAACGTGCCTATGAGCTAGTTAGTGCTAAATCGCCAATTTTCTAACGCAAAACATCAAATAAACGTTTTGTTCACTCTCTCCAGACGCAAGACTGTTGGCTGTCGACCACATCTGTAGTGAAACATGCAGATACAGGGCGATTTTTGTTCAATTTTTGGTTTCCAGCGCCGCACTAGTGCCACCTTCGTCTTTGTCTGCTTCGAACTCTCGAAATAGCGCACCCTTTGAATTTTGGCGCGAGCCATTTATCACAGTCCCTAGGATTCAGTGGCGCGAAAGTTGCCGATGCCTTGCAGGAGTTTATTATGGCATCAAAGATATTCAGACTGTACAACGTTTCATTGCTCCTACACTCTAAGCCAAAAATGGCCAAAATGGGAGCAACGGCTGTTTTTACTCCTTCAGACCGACTGTTACTCTCCGAAAAGACCAAGCGGAACAAGATGGCCGACTTGTTCGAAAATGGGGGAGCAACTGTATTCATCTTAAGTTTGTAAGGGAGCAACGGAAGGAGGAACCGCTGTAAATGCTCTCGTCACGCAACGGTTACTCCCCGGCAGGACACCACACACAAATATGCATGCCGCCCACATTGATATTCATGGGCCAGATTATTGTTTGTTCTGTGTGCCAAACTTCACCAAACCAAAACAGTGATTTATTTTAGTATCCGTAGATAATAAGATAGCAGCGCTGGCTGAACACGGAAGGCCTGAGAATACAGTACGGCATATACCTAACACACGCAGCAGCAGAATGGAGAGTTGGCACGTCAAAGCGGACCGAACGCCGAAACACGTGCAAAACAACGATAAAAAAAGCCTAGACACGCCGTTCGTCCGCGAAGTAAGGGCGTCAAAGTCGATCAAGCACCGAAACACGTGCATAAGGAGCCCCCCCCCCCCTTCCCCGCACAGATATATCGGAGAAGAAAAAAAAAAAGCGGACCCAGACGCGCTTCTCATCAGCCATGCACTTAGTAGCTCGCTTCACCGTGTAGTTTGAGGGCAGAATGACAAATCTGCGCCACCTGCGCCCGCACGACAAGTGTGGCGCTAGTGTAGCAAACGATGTAAGTTACAAAGTAATTTTTATTCAGTGTTTATGTTGACTAGCACTAAATAAAAATTACACTCAACTTTTTATATTTATTTATGAGTTTTAGTGTACCTAAGTTTTTTTTATAACTGTATTAGGAGAACACACTGAAATTATTGCGCTGACGCCTGTGCTGCCACTGCTCGACGTTTTTTTTTTTTTTTCGGCGCAACTAGGTTCGCGTTCGCACTACTTACTCATTTTCATATGTTCTGTGGTTGGCGAGCACATGGACGTGCGAGCTTGTTAGCTATGTTTTGATCGTGTGTGTGTGTCGCAGATTTGCGTTTCTACTTATTCGTGATGAAGGTTAGTGTATATTTATCTTTATGGAGCGCGAAGTAGTTGTGGATTTTGCTGCTGGGTGGAACAAACACATCGTAAACACGTCTTCAGCTATCTGCAAGCCTGTTCGCTCGTCGGACAAAGGACTGTGCATGCATCAGCGTGCAGGTGAGTGGCATTTCCAGCAACATTTAATGCTCTTACAATACATTGTTGAGTGGTTGCGCTATTGAAAGAGAAATGATTTGCTCTTATTCACCGTATCCATTGCTAGCCGTATCGGACTAAATTACCTCTATTACCGCCTGCATACCCTCTTGCTTCCCCTGTCACCACTGCAGTGCCAGTGTACTTTTGCAGTTAAAAGTTCATTTCCGCAACACTACGTTGCTTGAAAAAACATTGGGGCGGGGTTGTAGCTGCATTCATACTGGCACTTTTCTACCATTGGCTTTATGTAATGTTAACGGCTGAGTGTTGGGGCCTCGGGCCGCATTTTTTAGAGATGTAAAGTGTATGTAAATGAGTAAGTGAACAAATCATTGTCGCATCACTTCACTGGCATAGCCAGGCGGTTGCGCACAAAACTTTTCTAGGCCGGGCGTAGGGAGCCCAAATCGACGACCATATTCGCTTGCCCGGCCTATTCAGATAAACGGACCCCCCCCCCCCCTCCCCGCACGCCTAAAAAAAAAAAATCTGCCCACATCACTGCGTCACTTGCTTCACCTCTTCGCTGAACGTACTATTTTATAAGCGCACCATCAAGCGAACAGTTTACATATTGACAGAACAGTTGGAGGAGGAATGACCCAATTCTTTCAGATTTCTTTAGCGATGCAAAACCTTAGCAAAACTGAATATTGTAAAAGACAATCATAAATGCTGTATGTTCTCGTTAGCGCTGTCATTATTCTGCAGCATGAAATCTTTATGCGCTGTGAAAACTTGGCATGCCGTTGAAGTCACATATCGACGTTAATACCAATCGACGAAAATTTCGACAACCTCAATAACGCCGTTTGGGATTTGCCGCATGCACATAATTAGGCTGATTCCCACTTGGCTGTTCTTAACCTGACTTCACTGCTACCAAATGAAACAATATTTGATGCATGTCTTTTACTTTTTTTTCAGGGATATGACACAAATTTGGTTATACTGCAGATAAAGATGCTCCCAACGATGCTAAAGTACAGAAAGCAAGTGAATTTTGGTAAGTGCAGACTTTTTGTACTACGTATATGAAAGCATCGCTTTTTAGGGGCAAACTGTGCATGTGTTGGCCAGTGAATAGTTCATTATGCCACATGGTTACACTGGCACTGACAATTCGACATGGCTCCGCTGGCCCGTGTGTGTGCTCACACTGTTACCGTTAAGATAAAATGTTTATGTTTTCATTGCAGATATTGCTGTTTGTACCAAAAAACCAACTGCCAAGATTTGTTTACGCTGGTACTCCTAAAAGTATGCTTTCCCTATTTACATGGATTTTGGCTTGCACAAAGCATAACACTTGGGCCTAGATTCACAAAGCTGTCCATGCGCAGGCCTTCATAACAGCGTTTCTTGACTTGCCTTTACCCTGTTTTCTGCAGATGTTTCGTGGGTTTAAAAGTGCCACAGCATGTTGACCTCCCCCACTCTGAAATATTCGCGTTCAAAGTTCCGCAAGAGTGGGCTTAACTTTCTTGTGCACCTCTTTGCTAGTCCAAGATACTGAAGTGTTATGCTCTTACTTGAGGTGGCAGTGTTTCTAATGTTTGTATTTCCACCACATTGACCAAGTATGCGATCTTGGCTTGACTGGTAGCACATCCTCAACAAATGTCTTTGTGGCACATGTAGAAGGCAGTACAAAATAAATAGGCAGACATTCACACCGGGAGCTAACTTCTAATAATGCTTTTTTTTTTTGGAAACCATGGTGTGCTTATTCCAATTTCTAACAAGCAGTAACCTGTTTGGCTGTGAACCAACAAGACGTTGAACTAATAAAAGCTTCACATCCTGTTGCTCTCAAATATATATGTATTGGCAATCTATCTGTGACACTGTCAAACAAAGAATCAGAATATCTGTGCATGCCTTAAAATATATTGCTTCGTTTACATATCTCGTGGCTGTGACTCGTCAACCGAGTGAATGCACCCTAGTTTTCTAAATTTAAAGCGTTTTTTGAAGGTAGCACGGTCTACATTTATTTGTCTATAGTTTTGTCCAGCCGTTTGCGTCAGGTACAAAGAAATATACTGAAGATTATCGTGTAGCCTCTGCAAATGGTTGCTTTCAAGCAGGCTTTGCATGCTTGGCTTGTGCCTACAGGTATTGCACAATTCAAGACGCAGCAGCGTATGATAGAACAGTAGAATCGAGAGCAACTATGTGCACGAGCTAAATAAGTATTTTAACATGAGCGGACAGTACATGTTATTTGCCACACACATGACCTCATTTAGAATGCCTATTGGTGAATGGGCTCATAGAAATGTCACTCAGCTGTGTATAGGAAACAAGTTAACTGAACCTAAGGGTATCTTTAACTGCTACAAATATGCCTTGTTGAGGTGCTGCACATTTTCTTCCAGAATATTGCTGTCTGAGACATCATGTGAAGAGCGTCTACCACATCAGCATTTATATTGCTTGCCAAGTAACATTTGGCCGAACCTTCCTTTTTTTCACATTTCGTTTTGCAGTAGACATCCTAGAATGTAAGCGCTGCTGCAGTGTGTGTGACTCATTGTTATGAATTGATTCTGGCATGTTTAACCTCACACTTCTATTTTTTTTTTCTTGCAGCAATGAGATGCTTCACATATGCCTGCGGTGACGTTCTGCTGCGCTAGCCTGATGGAAACACCAGCTGCGAAACTTAAGCTCTTCAGAATTGGAGAAGTTGCCCTTCTCTTACCAATGATGACACAGACTGCCCTATGCTAGAAATTCAAGATTGTTTTTCCACGGATGACGCAGAAAACCTTTGATGTATTATGGTGTTTGTTTAGTGCTGGCTGTGGTGTGGCGAAGTCTACTTTTACATGTGGTCACACGTCGCCTCATAAAAAGAACAATAAAGCATTTATTTTCCTTTCAATATTGTCCACTTTTTGTGTTAGAAGCACCCAAGCAGTGCTCTTCCAAGGAGCTCTCGCCATGTGTTAAGCGTGTGACAAGCATACTCGAAATAAATACTCATTTCCCCAAGGAGTAACTGGAAGCATGTGCAGTTGGTTTTCAGAGAGTAACTGCGAACACGTGGGAGGAACGGTAAAGAGTAACTGTTGCTCTTAGAAGAGGAACTGGTGGGAGTAATGGTTGGTCAGCAGGGAGCAACTGGTGGGAGTAACTGTCGGTCTGCAGGGAGGAACTGGACGGAGTAACTGTTCATCCCCCGAAGGAGGAACTGAAAGGAGAGCAACGGTTCCTCCCTCTGCAGTTACTCCTTTTAGGAGAGTAATGGGAGTGGCAATGCAATTGCTCCCTGAAAGGAGCAACCCCTATACCCCTGTTGCTCCGTTTTGGCTTAGAGTGTAGATTACTTGTTTTAAAAATCCTTTCTTTAATAATTTATTTATTGTTGTTTATAAAATATCTGCTACGCTTTCTATAATCGTTATTTAAAATTGTAATTTTTTAAATTTTTTTCTCGTTCCTTTTTATTGTTTTAAAAGACATGAACTAAAATATAAGAGTATTTCTTTTGAAGTTGCTGGGTTTTGTCCAATCCTCCAGCGTGTGTGCGTGCCGCAAATTCCAGGCTCTTCCTCTTCCACCCACATACCAAGATTTGAAGACAACCTACATTACAATTGCACGATTTCGCACCTTAACTTTAAAAAAAATGCTTATCAGACCTTGTCTTTACAGCTTCTCTAGAATATAAGCACCTAATATTTCCCTGGAACCGTGAGTTATCGCGGTCGAAAATAATGGAAGTGGCCATAACCAAATTTCGCTGGCGGGTTACCTCCCTTAACATTTACCTGCATAGAGCAAGTCAAGCATTGTCTTCTCTGTGTATCTTCTGTAAGGAGGAGGAAACAATCAGTCATTACTTTCTATCCTGTCGCCGGTATACGTCATTGAGACGAAGATTCATAGCACCACCTTTTCGAAACTTGGGTCTGGAAATATCCGAATCACTGTTCTATCATTCGGCGCCTCCATTCTGGATTACAGTCAGAGGGATGTTTACTACCCCATAGAGAAATTTATCAGTCAGACTAAAAAATATACAGCTAAATTCTTTATTCTTTTCAACATTTAAATATTATCATTAAGTTATTATTTGTTGTGTGATCTATCTGTAACAAATACGAGTAGTATTGCGAAGAAAGAAAAAGAATTCACCTAACACTCGGACAATTCCCTGCTTTGGGTAAGAGCCATGAGATGAGTAGAAAGAGAAGAAGAAGAAGCAGGAGATATCAACATCGTCGAAATTCTTGCCTTTTGGTGACGCCATTTCTTCATGCGTTCTGCTAGGCCAGCTTTTTCACGTGCAAATTTGCACTCCGTTACTGGTAAGCGAATACGTTTTGTTATTTCGTTTACGCTGACGTGCTGCGACCCGTTCGGGGATGAAGGCACAAGGTGTAATTGTGAAGACTACGAGAGGAAAAAAAAAGCGTTAAGTGCCTCCCGTTAGACGCAGGATGAGAAAGGCTAATGTTCGTCATTGAATTTGGCCCACGACTATTTTGACCCGAAGCATGTCACAGTGCAGCACTCCTCCCCTTCCCCTTTTCAGTAACGATCTACAATTGTATACCACATTTTCTAATATATGAACACGTATTCCCTTTTGCATTTGCCTAGGCAATGGCGATTACTCCATGTTGAAAGCCAAGTTCTATCTTTTCCCAGTCTATTTTCTATTATTATACTAGACGAAACTCTGGAGCTAGTGTCTACGGGAGCTGCAGCTCGCATGGTGCTTCAGCGAGAATGAGATTGATGGGTAGTAGATGGATTTGCCTCATAATCCTAATTTCGGCTCCATTTCACGTTCGGTTTGGAGCTGCTTTGTCACAAAACGAAAGAGAACAAATATTCGGCAGTGGCACTTCACCACCTTAACCTTTTAAGCTCACCAATTCTTATCGGACGGTGAAGTTTATAACGGTTTTTTTTTTTTAATTCGAAACGTGACCAAAACACTGTTGTAAACGAAGCCACAACGACTTTTTGAAGCCCGCAAGCACAAATACTAGGCAAATTCACGCACACTACCCACCATTCTTACTTCGCTCAATGTACGCAGCGCCAAAATCTTTTCCAGTTAATTTGAGACAACTCTATGGATTATGTTGACTCCCTCCCTCCTCTTTCTGGTAGGAATTCTGTACCGCACTAGCTTTGCATTTCCTCCGAAATCTAATGGAGAGGAAGCCTGTTTCACCTCACGTAGTTTTGCAGTGTTTCCTGATTGCTGAAGCGTCCCAGCTATCGATGACGTCATGTGACAATGTGAGGACGTCCCCTCGGAATATTGAGTTATTTGACGTCGTGATGAAGCCATAAATTTAGACTACTTGTGATATTACTATGATTTCATAATGCGACATCAACACATGATCATGTTCTCTCTCGTCATTCGTGTTCACGCTGATGGCCACTTTTCACCTTTGATGACGTATCTATAGGGCTGTCTCTTCTATATAAATGGATGTTCTCGCAAAAGTCTGTGTTTAGGGGGAGGGGTTGTGGATACGCGAAAACATAGAGTGAAAGCATACTGTTAAAATAATCGCGCACATATATAAAAAAACGCCAGGCCTCCACGTAACGCTCAGGACAGTCACCACGAAAAATTGGCGAACTTTCAGAGCCTTTTATGAACAGTCTTTGGGCAACTTAAAAGCACTTTTGTTGGGTGCCCAGTACGCCATAAATAATCAAAGTTTTTTTTTATTAGGCCGGCATTGCTATCAATAAGCAATTCACATCGTGGGATGTCTGATTTCTTTTGCGTTCTAAAACGCTTTAATACGGATACTAACGCGATTCCTTAAAGGGACACTAAAGTAAAGTAACAATTTGCGTCAGAGTGAAAGCTCAATGTATGACAACATCCAAGACGACAATACTATTAACAGCAGGGCCCCACTTGTCTAGAAATTAAGGTAAATGCATAAGCCGCATTAAGACATTTTCAAAATGATATCGATCACGTCAGACAATCCACTACACTTATTCACTAGCAATTGATCTAGCACCACCGAATAAAAAACTTTCTGTGCATAAAAAGACGCAATAAATTGCTCCTTGCTCGTTTCTTTTTGATTCATGGAAAATAGAGCCGCCGTACGTTACTATGCAGAATGGCGCGAGTAATTAAAAAAGTCAATTTTAACGTGGTTTTAATTGACGGGCCGTGCCATCTAGCGGTGGACAGTTGAACCAGAAACACGTCTGCCATCTCGGAGCCATTGGCAGGAAACTGATCAATGGCCGTTGATGCTGCTGTGGTTCCCGCTGCCGTCGTTCTGTCTACTAGTGTTGGCGACCGCGCAGTAAAGCCGGGCAACGTTGTACACGGCAACAGTGACGTGAGTCAGACCGCTTCTAGAGGCGGGTACTTTGAAGTGCGCTAACCCGATGCGGGCCACTAAAAAAGATTATATTTCAGAATAAGCCCTTCCTTTGCACGAAAGTAACACCAGGAGGTTTCTAGACCGCTAATTCAACGATCAAAGTCAATGTTAGAGTAACCTATTGTGTCCCTTTAATCGACATTAAGCCTGCCTAAGGCAGGTTTTTAACGGAGTTTAAAGCACCAGCATAGCTCTAAGGTGGAATGCTGGGCTGGCGTGCAGGAGACTCAAGTTTGAATTCCGCTGTTGTCCTTGGTGATATTATTTACGGATTTTTTTTTTACTTCGAGCGATAGAGGTTACGTACAATGGCGGTGGCGGCGGACAACTATATGGCGTCGAAGGTGATTCGCGTTGTTATCCCATAACAGCTTTCGCTGCAATAACTGTATAATTAGTAATATTAGATAATGTGAAGAGGTTTATTAGTAGTTAACGACAACGGCAAGATAGCGTGATGAACCGTCCAGCACAGACCAGCACAGCAGCGAGCCGAAGCACGAGGCGAGAGAGCCGGGCGTTGGCGATGCTGCTCGCTGCAGGGACATCTTCTTCACAATCGCCCCCGCTGAAAAAGGAGCCATCCTGGCGACTTAAGAAGTTTAAGGCAGAGTCTCAAGGTACGGTTTCTGTCGGGAAACATGGACGATGTCACGTGGACCCCGGCGCATGTCGTCAGATCGGGAAACTGGTTCAATTAGGAAATTAACCGGAGAGGTTTCCCCCAAAACGGTGTAAAGCTCCTCGTACCGGGGGACAAGTTTCGAGGAGAGTCCCGGAGTTTGTTATGGGATGGCAAGCCACACAAGAGACCCTGAGGCATAGCTGGGATCCGGAAGAGAGGTGCTACGGTTTTCTTTCTGGCGTTGTTACTCTTCCGAGGTTAACGCACGGGCGAGCTGGCGGCACTCTTCGGCTTGTCGAGAAGCATCGGAGACAGTTGGGCACTCGGAAGCATCAGGACGGTAGGGAAGTAGGGTATCAATTGTATGGGAAGGCTCACGTCCGTAAAGAAGAAAGAAAGGTGAGAATCCCGTGGTGGTTTGTATTGCGGTGTTTTATGCGAACGTGACATATGGGAGAACACGGTCCCAGTTGCTATGATCAGATGTCACGTACATTGAGACCATATCACCTCCGTTCCGTTAGCCCTTTAGTCGGTGGGTTGTATGATGTCGTGTTCCGATGAATGACGTGGCATTCCGAAAGCAGAGTTTCGACGACCTCGGAGAGGAAAGCGTGGCCTCTGTCACTAAGGAGCTCTCGAGGTGCACCATGTCGAAGGATAAAGCGTTTTAAAATGAAAGAGGCGCCATCCTGAGCTGTAGCGCTCGGCAAAGCGGCTGTTTCGGCGTAGCGTGTCCGGTGGTCAACCGCCACTATAATCCCCCGATTACCATCTGGAGTCAATGGAAGGGGACCGTAGAGGTCAACGCCGACACGATCAAATGGCTTGGCAGGGCATGGAAGTGGCTGCAATGTGCCAGTCGCACGTGGCAGTGTTGATTTGCCTCGCTGGCAGTCAGGACAGCACTACACCAATTGCGTACAAAATTGTACATGCCGCGCCAGTAATAGTGATGGCGAAGGCGTTCATATGTTTTGAACACACCGGCGTGGCCGCATTGCGGATCGTCGTGAAGAGATTCGCATACTTGCAATCGTAAAGTGTGTGGAATGACCAGCAGCCATCAGCGGCCATCGGGAGCGTAGTTGCGTCGATGAAGAAGTTGATCGCGGATGGCGAAATGGAAAGCTTGACGTCGGAGAGATCGAGATACTGGAATGTTGGGCGTGCCAGATAAATATGCGATAAGAGAGGCGATCCACGGGTCACGACGTTGTTCGGTGGCAATAGAGTCGAGATTTAGCAATGACAAGGTCTTGAGCCAAGTGTTTCCGCACGCCTGATCTGGTGGTAAAGGTGAGCGGGACAGAGCATCAGCGTCAGAGTGTGCTCGTCCGCAGTGGTATGCGACGCAAATGTCGTACTCCAGGATGCGGAGTGCCCATCGCGCAAGGCGGCCAGAAGGGTCTTTCAACGTGGAAAGCCAGCAAAGCGCGCGGTGATCAGTTACTAGATCGAACGCGCGGCCGTATAAGTACGGCCGGAACTTTCCAAGCGCCCACACCAGAGCCAAACACTCTTTTTCTGTCACGCTGTAATCTGTTTCGGCTTTCGTCAGAATGCGGCTATCGTAGGCTACAACGTATTCTGAATAGCCGGGCTTTCGTTGAGCGAGGACAGCGCCTAGCCCGACGCCGCTGGCGTCGGTGTGCACTTCGGTAGGAGCCGTCGGGTCAAAGTGGCGAAGAATAGGTGGGGAAGTGAGCAGACGGCGCAGAGTAGTGATGGCAACGTCACATGCAGGGAACCAGGAGGAGAGGTTCACGTCACCGCGAAGAAGCTGGGTTAACGGTGACATGATAGATGAAAAATTGCGAACAAAGCGCCAGAATTAGTAGCATAGGCCTACAAAACTGCGAAGTTCATTCATGGTCGTCGGCTTGGGAAATTCTACGACTGCTCGAAGTTTTGCTGGGTCAGGTAATACGCCATGCTTGGACACGATGTGGCCGAGGATGACGAGCTCGCGTGCAGCGAAGCGGCGTTTTTTCAAATTAAGCTGCAGACCAGCGTTGGTCAGACAAGTCAAAACGTGCCTGAGGCGAAGGAGGTGTGTGGGAAAGTTATGGGACAAAACCACGACATCTTCGAGGTAACAGAGGCACAAATTCCATTTGAGGCCACGTAGCGTATTATCCATAAGATGTTCAAACGTGGCAGGTGCGACGATAGTTATAGCGCGAGAACAAAACGACGACTCAGAGACAAGAAGGACGCGCTATAACTATCGTCATGCCATACCAACTAGCCCAAGCTGCCACACTTCTAAGAGGCAGGTGCGTTACAAAGCCCAAAGGGCATGACGTTAAATTCATATAGTCCATCTGGTGTAATAAATTCCGTTTTTTGCGATCGGCTTCAGCCATTGGGACCTGCCAGTAGCCAGACCGTAAATCTAGCGACGAGAAAAATTCCGCTCCATGAAGGGTGTCAATTGCGTCATCAATGCGTGGCCAATGATAGACGTCCTTGCGGGTTATCTTATTCAAACGACAATAGTCAACGCAAAATTGGATAGATCCGTCTTTCTTACGCACCAGGACGACGGGAGACACCCAGGGACTGTGAGATGGTCGAATGACGTCTCTACAAAGCATATCTTCGACTTGATCGTTGATGACGCGGCGCTCTTCAGCGGAGACACGGTATGGTCTTTCACGCAGTGGCTGGTGTAGGCCGGTGTCAACATGATGTTTGACTTGTGATGTGTGGCCCAGGTGAGGTTGCGACACATCGAAAGAACTCCTGAACTCATGCAGAAGATCCAGCAGGTCGGCATGTTCGGTGGGAGTGAGAGTGTCGGCGATGGCGCTGGAAAACGATCATTGGACAACTACCCGAGTGCCGACAGTGCTTTTGGGTGGTCTCAGTAGTCATCCGGGACATCAACCAAAAACGAAGGGTCCAGATCCTGCATGCGGCCTAGACATTCCATCGCAAGCAAAGTGACAGGTGTGGAAAGCGGATTGCTTACGAACATGTTGCTTCTGCCGGCGGCAAGGTAAATTGTTGCGAAAGGCAGTGGAAAAGCTAGCTGACATTTGAAGATATAGAAAGGCATAAAAAGGACTGTAGCGTCAGTGTAGGCGTCGCAATAAACGGGAACAAGTGCGAAATTTTCAGGCGGATTATCAGTATCTTCATGAACGAGTACCTTCAGCGGCTGATGAAGAGCGTCCATTAATGGGACATCACACAAGGGTGAAAACTAAACTTCGGCGCGTGCGCAGACTATGACGGTATTATGTCGGGATAGGTAGTCCCACCCGAGGATGACGTCATGCGAACAGACAGGGAGAACAATAAACTCCACGATGTAAAGAATGCCTTCGATGGAGACTCTTGCAGTGCAGGCTGCGAGAGGCGTTACTTGCTGTGCGTTTGCGGTGTGAAGCGACAGTCCCAAAAGCGGCGTCGTTACTTTGCGTAATAAGCGGCAGAGATTAGCGGCAATAACAGAAACAGTGACGCCGGTGTCCACAAGGGCGCTGCGACCACGTTAGCAGCAGAGGAGCGAGGGCTTAGACAGCTCGAAAACGGCGCAGTTTTTCCCTTTTGAACTTCGGTGCTTAGTTATCCTGGTCGGAGGGTCCGGGCCGGCGACGCATTGGGGAGGGCGATCGCCGACGAGGAGAGGGTGCGCGTTGCGGCTGGAAGTCAAGGTGGTCAGTAGGGGTATAGCGAAGTGGCGAGACCGGCCCGTATTGGACGAAGGGTTGGCTGCCGGGATGTGACGACCGGGCATAGTTGCTGAACGTCTGAGATCGACGGCGGCAGTAGCGAGCAACGTGTCCGGAAGTGAAGCAGGCGTAGCAAATTGGTCGGTTATCGGGCGTCCTCCAGGGATTGGCGGCTGGTGCTGCCGCCCGAGGTGCAGTATAAGCAGCCGGGTGTGCGGGCTGTGAGCGCGTGGTGTAGGGCGGTTGCGAGAGCCTACGTACAGCGTCTGCATATGTCAGTGGCGCGGCTACGGCCTGCATCTCTTGCGAAAAGGCGACAGGAGGAGCCACAGGCTGCGCTGCATAGGTTAGGGGCACGGCCAGAAGCTGAACGGCTGGCGGATAGGCGACAGGAGCGCCTACCGGCTGTGCGACACACAGGCAGTGACCACAGCTAGATAGGGGTGGCTCGTAGTGCGCAAGAGGAACAGCTTGTGCAACCTCTTCCGATATAGCAGTGCGAAGTGGGGCAGGTAGACGGGTGGTGGTCTCGTGAGTTAAGGGCACTAGGGAAAGTTGGCGGGCGACTTCCTCACGGACGAAAGCTCGGACTTGCAAGGGTGAATTGTCAGGCATGGAGTCGAAGCTGAACGGCGACTCACCACCAGGCTGAGGCTGCCGAGTCAGAGTGTGTTGCTTCTTCAACTCGTCGTAGCTCTGACACAACTAACTACTTCAGAAACTCTGCTTGGATTCTTAGCCAAGAGCATTTGAAAAGCGCCATCGTCGATGCCCTTCACGATGTGTTTGACCTTGTCCGACTTGGGCATGGTATCAATCGCGCGTCGACAAAGATCGACGACATCCTCAATATAGCTGGCAAGGTTTTCTCCAGTCTTCTGAGAGTGGACGCGCAAGCGCTGTTCTGCTCACTGCTTGCGGACAGCCGGCCGACTGAACATTTCGGCACATGACGTCTTGAAGACGCTCCATGTGGGAATGTTGTGTTTGTGGTTGTTAAACCACAATTCTGCGACGCCAATGAGATAAAATATGACGTGGTCAAGCTTGTCGGCTTCATACCGCTCGTTATTTGTGCTCACCAATCGTAGTGGTCGAGCCAGCCTTCCACGTCGGTCCCATCCGCACCGCTGAAGACCTTCGGGTCCCGTAGCCTAGGATGGCCGGGACAGTTGAACTGGGGCGACGATGCCGAT
Source organism: Rhipicephalus microplus (assembly GCF_013339725.1). Lineage (NCBI taxonomy): Eukaryota > Metazoa > Arthropoda > Arachnida > Ixodida > Ixodidae > Rhipicephalus > Rhipicephalus microplus. Next base: position 169,011,872 of record NC_051166.1, on the reverse strand, counting down.
GAATTGGCGTTGTCAGTCATGACGGGCTGTATCGTGCGGCTTCGCAGCTCTAGGGTGCAGCGACGGGATAAACAGCACCCTCCACCAAATGTGAAGAGGTTTATCAGTAGTTAACAACAACGGCAAGACAGCGTGATGAACCGTCCAGCAGGGACCGGCACAGCAGCGAGCCGAAGCACGAGGCGAGAGAGGCGGGCGTTGGCGATGCTGCTCGCTGCAGGCACATCTTTTTCTTCACAATAAAAAGAAAGAGTTCCTGATGTGCGTGATGACCGCCTCTATGGCGGGTGCCATCTCTCCCGTTGTTTCCAGACTTGCATTCTGATTTCCGCTAACAATACGCGCTCTTTCTCAACTTCGACTAGCACCGTGTGACCGAGTCGCAAAGCGACTGGGCGCAGGACAAACGGCCGCTTTTGTCATCAAGCAACTGCTTTGGCTCATTGACTCGCCACTCGATTTTCCTCTCGCTCGACTGCAGTCGTAACCCTATGAAACAATCAGACGTGCAGCAACAGCACGACAGTTTATTTGCTGGAACAATATTGTTACGAAGCTCGCAAACACACGGAAGAGAGGAATGAGCGTATTTCCTATATTTACATGCCAAAGTGACGCTTCAGAGCTGCCAGTCTCTCGCGCCGCGAGTCCACTTCTTTTTTCATCGAACTGTTGTCCACGACGGTAGAGCCATGCCCACTGCCTCGTAATATCACCCCCGGCGAACAAAGCGCCGTCACGGCGCCCCTAAGTCAATCAGGACTGGCAGTATAGTAGGGCTTTAGGCGCGACACATGAACAACATCAGTAGATGGTGTAGCAGAGGATGAGTGCGGTTGAACGGGAGTGATGAGGTAGTCGACGTCGGTGACCTTGCGGAGAACTTTGTAGGGTCCTGTGTATCGTGGGAGGAGCTTCTCGCACAAACCTTCACGTCGATACGGCGTCCAGAGTAGGACAAGAGAGTCATCAGGGTAGTCAACGTCGCGGTGCGAGTCATCGTAGCGGACTTTTTGTGCGGCCTGAGAAGCACTGAGCCGAGTGTGCGCGATTTGGCGAGCGACGCGGGCTCGAGAAGCAGCGTCCTGCGCATACACCGTTGGTTGGATAGTAGCAGAAGGAAGGAGTGTGTCGAATGGCAACGCAGGGTTGCAGCCGTACAAAAGAAAGAATGGAGAGTAGCCGGCGGTGTCATGTCTTGACGAATTATATGCAAATGTAACGTAGGGGAGCATTGCGTCCCAGTCACGGTGGTCAGCAGAGACGTACATAGACAACATGTCTGTAAGAGTTCGGTTGAGACGCTCCGTGAGACCGTTAGTCTGGGGATGGTAGGCAGTAGTAAGGTGATGTTCGGTAGAGCAGCTCCGGAGGATTTCGTCGATAACTTTTGCGAGGAAGCAGCGGCCCCGATCCGTCAAAAGCTGGCGCGGAGCTCCATGCCGCAGAATGACGTCATTTAGGAGAAAGTCTGCGACGTCTGTAGCGCAGCTAGTTGGCAATGCACGAGTTATCGCGTATCTGGTCGCATAGTCGGTTGCGACAGCGATCCACTTGTTGCCTGACACGGACGTCGGGAAAGGTCCGAGCAAGTCGAGGCCGATGCGGAAGAATGGTTCCGGGGGAATGTCGATAGGTTGGAGCAGGCCAGCCGGACGGAGAGCAGGACGTTTCCGACGCTGGCAGCGCTCGCAAGCAGCGACATAACGGCGCACAAATTTATACATGCCAGGCCAAAAGAACCGTTGCCGCACGCGGTGATAGGTGCGTGAAAAACCCAGGTGTCCCGCCGTCGGTGCGTCATGCAGATGTTGAAGAATAGTGGCACGCATGTGTTGGGGGATAACTAACAAATATTCCGGGCCATCAGACTTCATGTTGCGACGATACAGAATGTCGTTGCGAAGGACATATTGACGGAGAGAAGGGTCGGAATGTCCTGAAGATACTCGCTGAATGACCTTCTTGAGGGTTGCGTCCCGGCGCTGCTCTGTGCCGATGTCGTGCAAATCAGATATGGCGAGCACACAAGAATCGCCTTCATGGACAGCGAGGCTAGCAGGGTCCACCGGATAACGCGAGAGACAATCAGCATCTTGGTGCAACCTGCCCGACTTATAAATTACGTCGAAGTTATACTCCTGGAGACGTAGAGCCCAGCGACCTAGGCGACCAGTTGGGTCCTTGAGCGACGACAGCCAACACAGAGCGTGGTGGTCCGTAATAACTGAAAACTCGCGGCCATACAAGTAGGGGCGAAATTTCGCTACAGCCCAGACCAACGCAAGACACTCGCGCTCTGTTATCGAATAGTTTCGCTCAGATGTGGAGAGAAGGCGGCTGGCATACGCAATAACACGCGTTTGGCCTCCCTGGTGTTGAGCGAGGACGGCGCCGATTCCGTGAGCACTGGCGTCTGTGCGTACTTCAGTCGTCGCAGACGGGTCAAAGTGAGCCAGTATTGGTGGTGAAATGAGCAGGTCGATCAGCGTGGAAAACGCAGCTGCTTGGTCTTGGCCCCACGAGAAGGGCACGTTCTTTTTGAGAAGATCAGTTAGTGGTCGTGCAATTGTAGCGAAATCGCGTATAAAGCGGCGGAAGTACGAGCATAAGCCCACAAAACTCCGAACATCTTTGGTTGAAGAAGGCAGAGGGAAATTCTTGACAGCGCTAATCTTGTCAGGGTCAGGTCGGACGCCAGCAGCACTTACAAGATGACCAAGGATCGTGATTTGTTGTCGGCCGAAATTGCACTTTTTCGAGTTCAGCTGGAGTCCTGCTCGACGAAAAACGGCTAAAATGGTCGACAAACGAGTTAAGTGAGTTTCAAATGTTGGGGAAAAAACAATCACATCGTCGAGGTAGCAAAGACAGATGGACCATTTATAACCACGAAGAAGAGAGTCCATCATGCGTTCGAACGTTGCCGGGGCGTTGCACAGCCCAAAAGGCATAACCTTGAACTGATAAAGGCCGTCCGGTGTGATGAAGGCAGTCTTTTCTCGGTCTAAGTCGTCGACAGAAATTTGCCAGTAGCCCGAACGCAGATCAATAGATGAGAAGTATCGCGCGCCATGAAGGCAATCAAGGGCGTCGTCGATTCGTGGCAGCGGATATACGTCTTTGCGGGTTATCTTGTTCAAGGCACGGTAGTCAACGCAAAATCTCCAGCTGCCATCCTTCTTTTTCACTAAAACAACAGGTGACGCCCATGGACTTGAAGAGGCCTCTATGACTCCTTTGGAGAGCATTTTCTCGACTTCTCGTTGTATGACCTGGCGTTCGGACTGGGAAACACGATACGGTCGCCGTCTAACAGGATTAGCATCGCCGGTATGTATTTGATGACGCACGAAGGACGTTTGCCCTAAAGGGCGGTCATCGAAGTCGAAAATATCTCGGTAGGTAGTCAGAACGTGGTGAAGTTGCGCCAACTGACAGGGCAGAAGATCAGGGGCGATCATCATCGTGATTTCGTCGCTAGGTGCGTTTGCTCGGCTGGCTGCAGTAGGGGACGAACAGTCTTCAGGGTCCAATGCCACGATGCTACATGCATCAAGTGGGGAAACGTGGGCTAACGAAATGCCTTGCGGGAGAACTTGGGTCGAACTACTGAAGTTAAGGAGCGGAAGCTGAACGTAGTTGTCCACAATAGTCACGATTGTATGCGGCACAGCAACACTTCGAGCCAAGAGCACATCCACCAATGGAGACACTATGTAGTCACCGTCAGGAAGAGCTGGTGATATCGTTAAGGCAACACACGTGGTGGCTTGCGGTGACAGCCGAACATAATCAACAGCGCACAAGCGGTGTGACGGTGAGGACGGCACAGGTCCAAGTCGAGGCAGTTCAAGTTGAAGAACGCCGGTTGCACAGTCGATGAGAGCAGCATGGGTGGACAAGAAATCTAAACCAAGAATTAGGTCATTTGGGCACTGCTCAATAACTGCAAAGAGAACAGATGTGGGGTGATCGGCGATAGTGATGCGTGCTGTGCACATTCCTGTGATGGCAAGACTTCTTCCGTCGGCGACACGAATAACGCCAGGGGCAGCCGGTGTGAGCACTTTCTTCAGGCGGCGACGAAGTCGGGCACTCATCACAGAAATATGCGCCCCAGTGTCAACAAGTGCAGAAACAGTCAGGCCGTCAACGTCGACGTCGATCAAATTTCGTCGTGTCGGCAGTACAAGGAGAGGATTTGAGGTCGGTACCGAGGATGCAGCTTCACCTCCAAGAGCTGCACCGCTTAGTTTCCCTGGTGAGAATTGAGCGGGGAGGTCGGGCGTCGTCGTAGAGGAGAAGGGGACGACGGGCGACGTCCTGGCGGCGAACGAGACTGGTGACGTCGAGGCGACGGTGAGCGGCTGTGCTGCGTATCAGGGGCATCGCAGGCGTAGGAATCGACGGGCAGAGGCCGGCGGTAGTTGTCGGCGATCGGCTCAGGAGGTTGGAAACGACGGTAGCTATCGGTGCGGCGAGCAGTGTTATACTGGTTTCGGGACGAAGACCAATGGTTGTGGCAATACCGTGCGACGTGACCTATGCGGCGGCAGTTAAAGCAGATCGGCCGATCATCCGCAGTTCTCCATTCGGCCGGATTGCGAGAGCGTGGATAAGACCTTTCTTGGGGTGGTGACCTGGGGCGAGGCGGCGACCTTGAACGGAAGCCAATTGGTCGAGACTGAGCAACGGCGCAGACATCGAAGCCCAAATTGCTCAGTTCTTCCCGCACAATCGACTGTACCAAGCAAACCTGAGGTACTTGCAAATCGACGTGGCCGTTGGCGGGAAGAGTAGGTGTAATTGCTTCGATTTCCCGCCGGACAATTCGCGTAATTTCAGACGCTGGTGAAGACTGCCGATGGGAGGACAGTCCATCTTCGCAGGAGGACGTCGCTGCGGTGTTCGGCAGTCGAGTAAATGATCTTGAAATCCGCCTGCTTTTGGCCAGTTCAAAACGCCGGCATTCCTCAATAATTTCGTCGACGGTCGCACAGTTCCGGCACATTAGCAGGTTGAACGCGTCGTCCGCTATGCCCTTGAGGACGTGGCCAACCTTGTCAGACTCCGACATGTCGTTGTCAACTTTACGACATAGAGCCAGCACGTCCTGTATATATGAGATATACGGCTCTGTGGACGTCTGAGCACGTATAGACAACTCCTTCTTTGCAGCCGCCTTTCGACCGATGGGCTTCCCAAATAAGTCGCGAAGCTTTTCCTTGAAGGTGTCCCAACTGCCGATCTCCTCCTCATGGTTCTCGTACCAGACTTTGGCCGTGCCTTTCAGGTAAAACAGCACATTGGCCAGCATAAGAGTCGGATCATACCGGTTGAGAGCACTGGTGCGTTCGTAGTCGGCTATCCAGTCGTCGACATCAACTTGGTCCGTACCGCAGAACGTTCCAGGATGCTTCGGATGCGTCAGCACGTACGTGGGTGGGGGTGGGGCCAGTGGAGGCGTTGCCGTGGATGGTGCGGGCGTCGCCGAAGCCGATGGAGAGGTGGCCGTGGGATCAGTCCCGTGTTCCATCACGGAAACTCCGATTTGACGACCACTGCGGAGCTCCGTTGTATGGCGCTTCGTTACCCAGCACTCCCACCAATTTGTTACGAAGCTCGCAAACACACGGAAGAGAGGAATGAGCGTATTTCCTATATTTACATGCCAAAGTGACGCTTCAGAGCTGCCAGTCTCTCGCGCCGCGAGTCCACTTCTTTTTTCATCGAACTGTTGTCCACGACGGTAGAGCCATGCCCACTGCCTCGTAATAATATCAATGCGAGCCGATGTTAATTCGTTGTCTCGACGTACATATGTAAAATGCAGGTGCGAAACGTCTCCTAAGTAGCAAAACGTTTTTTAAGAAATCAACCTGTTTTAAGTAAGGAAAACGTCCGTCAAATATAGTACTTTTACGAAATTGATGCCTGTGGTTCAAGTTAGAAGTTGTAGTGCGTAAATCTGATATCAGATGAGCGAAAGATTGGGGTAGTTGGTGCGTAATCATATTTGGAAGTAGTTTTTTTTTCATCATGCGGCTAAGGACCCGTCACACGTCTTTTGATACTTACGTATTCAGTAGGCTCTTTTTTACATTTCAGTTTTTTATAATTCTTGTGGACGCATATATTTTGCCGGTATGCTAAATAAAGTTAGTTGGATACAGCGCTTTTTCCATCTACACTGTCCCTTTTTTTCTGATGTTCGCGTGCTGAAAGAACTTACAAATGTGATAACAGTTGGCGAGTTTACTTCACAGATAAGTGTTGTGCTAAATAATGAATAATCACTGTAAGAGTGCAATGATAGAACGGACTGTTTTATTGTTGGCAGCTTTTTCTAGGGACCTTAAGGGAGACGTAACCATTGCGGAACCTGGCGAAGCGTGTCTCAATCACGCGGATCCTTACGGTGTCACCAAGATGCCCTTCAGCAATGCGACAAAAACAAACATAATCCAAGGAATACTCAAGGGCTTACAAACGCGATTCCAGTATTATATTTATTAAAACTGTTTTTTCTGAGCATTTGAGAAATCCTTCAGAAACAGGTACGTGACTTGGAGGGCTTCGAACAGAAGCAGGGGCATCAACCATTCACCGTGCCACTAAAAATATTGCAGGTTTTTCTAAGCACTTCGGAGCAGAAGCTTCACCAAGATTTTTTTTCGTGCCGCAAGACGTGTTCAAGCTCTCATCATCTATATACACGTTTGTATTTTCATGTCTTCGCTCATACTGCCGCGTCCACAGTTGTGTCGCCGCTAGCGCACGGCTAGAAACAATTGTGGACCTACTCGTCCCCAGCAGTGTGCCTACAATTACTGCGTGCCGACCTTTTTCCTTGAATAAAGCTCCTGCGTTGTATAGCTCACGACAAATCTAAAGTTGAAAGGAAAATCCGGGAGTGACAGGTCAGAATCCCTCCCCACCTCCTGGCCACGCATATGCAAACAACAGTGTCAAGATACAGCTGCAATAGTTTAGTGGATCATGTCTCCTCCCCCCTGTTGATTGTAGTTGCACGCACGACAGCCTGTAGAGGCACTGAATATTACGTTTTTTTATTTCTGGTGTAGGTTGACTGACGCGGGTGATCTCTTGGAAGAGCGCGATAGAGAGCATTCCCCCTGAGAGAGGACAGCGAGTGTCGTTCTCAGCCTGCGCGGGAAGGGGCGACACCTCCGCCATCGTGGATTGCGCATGAGACAATATTTACCGACCAGTGTGCACCTCAAGATATGATCAGTTGTGTCAGATAAATGACTGTCTGCCATACTGCAACAAGCTGCTCTTTGACATCGGCTTGAAGCTCTGGGAACAACGTGGAGGATCATTGTCTTTGGACACAATCCACGTCAATCTAGTGCCTTTTCCTGGTCCAGAATCGTACAGGGCAATTCTCTTCCTTCGTTGGTTTTTAAAAACACACGCCTGTATAAGGGCCCTTGAGCTCTACGATAAATACTTGACGCCGCACAACAAGATCGTTTTGCAAGAACTCCCAGAAAACTCAGGGATAAAGAAGCTAACACTGCACTTTGTCGAAGAAGACTTACGCGTGTAGAGCACTATCGCAAAGCATCTTCCCAGGCTGCAAAGTCTCGAAGAGCTAAGTTACTCAGGTATATACACGTGACTGTGACTGCCATAACGGAGCTTTCAAAAATTTCGAAATGCCTCAATTCTTTGACAATCCAATCGTCTTTTGAGTTTAACCAGCCACCAAAACACTTATCGAAGCTCTCGCCGAAAACTCGACGTTGAAATGGCTTGACCTGGACACTTATCTCATGACCGCCAAACCACCAGGACCGCTCAGAGAGTACGTGAGGAGCAATTGTTTCCTTTCAAGTTTGACGGTTTCTGGCTACGACGTGGATCGCGAGAAGCTTCTTCTTGCCAATGTCCTCGTTCGAAATTACACCCTCTCTACGCTGCGGGTTTTAAATGTTTTCGGCGGCGGAACATCCGTGCGTTTCACTACGAGAGTACTAGCCGAATGTTCGTCCCGGGAAAAACTTTATGTGGGCTCGGTGCAGAACGCATATACCATGATACCGGAGGCCTCACTGACGCGCGGCGTGGATGATTTGGCACATAACCAGACTTTGGAGGAGCCCGCGCTTCCGTACGAGTTGTGGAATGCAAATGACTGGATTGCCTTCTTCGCAATGCTGCGAAGAAACAAGTGTATGAAGCAACTCTATGTCAAACATCGATACCCTGATGACTGCATGACGTTACTGTCTGTCCTGGAAGCATTGGCGCTCTCAAAACAGTCAGCACACGTTTATTTTTGGCATTACACTCATGGGATGATAATACATTTCTTACATTTTGGAGTCTTCCCAGCGTCACCCTCTCCGGAGACGAAAGTGACCACGTTGATGTTTTAAAAGAACTACCGGCGTTAGATAACATTACCTCTTTGTCTCTTGACGTATTCGAGGCTGGCGAACTTTTGTTCGCTGCTCTGGCAAAATATATCCACGAGACTACTGTACTTTGAAGACTGAAACTGATGGTAGCAAGTCCACGAGATCCGAACAGAACAGCTACATCAACTTGCTGGGAATCATTTTTAGAATCCATGTCAACCAACACGAGCATCTCAAATCTCGATATTGTCACCAACGACAATTTTCGCTACAATGACTTCCTCATTCGCACCAGTGTGCACAGCATGTACACAAGCTGAATGTGTTTTATGAGAAATACGGGATTGGAGAGGGTCACCAAAATTGCTTCGTTCTTGTCTGAAACTATTGGAAACAACTATGCTCTTCTCGAAGTTGACTTGCATGGTGAGACAGCGAGCGTGGATTCAAAATGCGTTTGTTCGCAATACCAAAGACAACGCGAAGAAACTGTGGTCTCGTGGAACGCGCAACTGCCTTCAACCAGTCGGCTCCTCTTGATAGGTCTGTATTTCACATTTCTTTCCTTCGCTTTCGCAAATGATACCGTGCTTTTAGATGCGAAGCAGCTCCTTGACTAGCCTCTGTAACGCTGTCTCTCCATCCGGACCGCGGTCCCCTGGCCGAAGGTGTTAGGGCGGTGTTAACTAGGTCGCGCCTGCCCTCGCAATGCGCGCGCGTTGATGTCACACTCTTCCTAGCCTGTCACAACTCGCCCCGTGGGACACCCGCAAAACTGCCTTTACCCTCCCCTTTTCTCGCCGCGCAAGGCTGTTTTAGTAAAAAACCGACTGCTCACTCGGCTGCAAAACCATTCACTGGTCACCCTGTTTATGTAGGCACTTGATCGTGCGTTCAGAATTCAGTCAAGGGCATCTTTACTAGGCTTTCACTTGAGCGCCAGCGTCCACGTCGCCGTCAGCGTAAGCGTTAGCACACGCTGCTTCGCATCTACGTATGGTTTTCTTAAGCGGGAAACGGTTGAATGTCTCTTTTGTGTAAAGGTCGCACCTTCAGTAGGTATACGACATGTTAAAAACGAACGCTAGGCAAAAAGGTTCAAAGAATGAAACAAGGTAGCATGCCCCGTCCTTGTCGGGGTTAAATTTATTGATACAAAGATAACTTCCTTAAGGGCAAACTATTCGTTCTTTAAAGACTAGCTTTGAAGAGACAAACTGTTAGTTTCCAGCAGTTTAGATGCGACGAGCTTTTACCGTGTAAAGTTTACTCCTTTGGTGTAGTAACTCATCAGTCATAACTACAAATCTCCCAGAGGATAACCACGAAGGGGCGAAATAACTCAACAGTATTCTTTGGTTAGGTGACTTGAGAAAGAAATAACGTTTAGGCGACAAATTAGGGGCACCAACAGAAACTGTCAACGTGCACGTTGAATTGAGGAGAAGCGTTGTGTCATGCTTCATTTATGGAAGCAAGGAAGTTTTGGGGGGGGGGGGGGGGGTTCGTTTTTTTACGTAGCACTAACTTACTGAAAACTACCAGATAATGAATTAAACGACGATATAGGGGACGTTAATTGTACTGCTACTTCTTTGGCAGCAACCAAACCACGTATTAATGCTCCATTCTAGAAAACACCGAATTAAAAAGTCCTACAAACGTACAGACAAAGGTTTACTAGTGGCTAAAAAGCCATACCCCATGACTTATAAAGTTACGTGTGAATTATAGGTTTCGCGCTGTGGTTCAGATTCATAGTAGAAGCTTCAAAGTTGCCGCAGAGATTCGTAGGTCAGCCTAATCAATTAGTTATTCCACCTAGACGCCTTAGCGTATCGTCAAAGTAAACAGTTCTTGCCCACTTTCACCACGTAATTGAATCATTTCGTCGCATTTTGCCGACATGTTTTCAGGACGTACTTTCTGCAGGAACGCTTTCGAGATAATTACCAGATGCTGAAGCAGGTTCTGAAATATGTAAAATACAGCGCGACCTAAAGTTATTGAAAGAAAAGTACAGTCTACATCTGTGTATAGTGCCAGACTAGATATAGCTTTACTCTCTGGAGTGAAACCTGGGGCGCCATTTTGCTGGTGTCCACTTGGGCCTCCGCACATTTCCTAGAGCTCGGCGACCAGTGCGCTGCCTGTTTCAGGTCTTTTTTCTGTAGCGTAATTTCGATGTTTCGAAGTTTTCAGAACTCTCGACACAAATGAGAAAGAAGGAATGCGTTTCGTTTCAACGAATGCTAGCCCCAAAGATACGCTCTCAATCGAACATCTCGGAGGCCATGCATCAAGTCTATTCCCAGTAGCACTTGAATTAGGTTTAATGGGGCCGCCCATCTAACACACTTCAAAGGTTGTCATGCGTTCCAGGCTGAATTTTTCGAAAATATCAAACATCTAACACATTCATACGCTAGTTCAAACTTGTCTAGTTTGTGTAAGAGTCATGTTACTATATATTTCGTTCACTCTCGTTACCATGATGCTGGTACATAGTGTTTCCACCTTTTGTTCAACAAAAAGAAACAACCTTTGTTAGGGGAGATGGATTGAGGTACCAGGAGCTTGAATTATTGTTTAACAATTTACGCCATGTCAGGTCTTTGGCACATGCAGTAAAACTTATCGTAGCATTGCTTTACATGAGCCAAACAAACCTGAGCTAACCTACTAGTCAGATTGGTCAAATGGAAATTACGTGTGACTAGAATTGAACTTTGTTAACTGTTCTGAAAAAAAAAACGGCTAATGACGGCAGGCGCAGACCGGCAACCGGCTCGCTGTCAAAAAAAAAAAAAAAAACCGGCTGAGCCAGTCTAAAACCGCATGGGTGGCAACCCTGTAAATGCTGGATGTGCGCTGGCGAGTTCGGTGTGCCGACGTGCTCAACGGGGCCATGACGTCACTGCTCGCTTTTTTTTTTGAGTAACTGAGTGCATTCCACCAAAGTGGACATGTCCACTAGATGGACACTACGAGAATAGCACCCCTGGTGAGGCGTGCCAGATCTGACATTGGGTGCGAAGGCGTGTGCATTCCTTTATAGGCATGCAGTTCTCCGCGCGTTGTTAGGAATGTTGTTAGTAAGCCCCTCGTTATGAGCGCTCCGAGATTAGTCCTTTTTTCACGTGACCGCGTGTCTGGCCGGCACAGCCAAAAAGCGCATGCCGTTTTTTTTTCAAAGAAACAGACAGCCTGTTAGCTACCTTGTCGCATCATTCCTTGGCATCCAGGTGGATGTAGGAATGGATATTCTGTTTCACAAAAGGAGCTTCAACATGGCCACTCGTGCGAAGCAAGTCTGAATGTGTATTAGGCTACGCATGCTCTCCAAAATACCACGGCAGACTTGGCAACCACCACAAGTTGGCTTCCTGCAGAGCCAAGGCGGCCGCTCGTGTGCTCTACCCAGTGGTGGACGAGGCTGTACAGTGAACTGACATGACCGCATCAATTGAGGACTTTCAGCTTCCAAAATAATTGATCCTGTCCTCCTACGGTGTGCACCATGGGGAACAGTATGGCGATTCGCCACATCAGATTTTTCCTATGCACGAAATTCGCATTCTCCTCTGTTCGAGATGCCTAATGCTGGTAGAGTAAAGCACGTTTTTGCGACCTTAGCAAAAGGCTTGCCGATTTGCTGCTTTTTGGCATTCAATCTATGCTGATATTGTTTTGTTTTTTTAAATAACGGCTCTGTATCGCTCACATCGTTGCTCACAGGTACACCGCCAGCGCATTCGAGAAAGTCGCACGAAGTCCAGCACTCGTCAGAGAGCTCGCCCAAAAGACGGGTGTCGCCGTTACCGAAGTCACCGGGGCACTCCGAAGTCGCCTGAGAAGCGTCGACGGGCTACACGACTTCATGAGACTCACCGGCGTGGTGAAAGAGTGCGTGACGTGCGCGCCTCTTGTGGGGGGCTGCGGAATGCAACTGCATGACCTGAACGATGACTGCTGGCGTCTCGTCAAGAGCTACCTCAGCTTCGATGACGTCAAACGCATCGCCATTGCAAGTCCGTTTCACGTCAGCTTGGGCATCACGCACTAAAATGTATGGGACAATAGAGCTAAAAAGTTGTAGCAGAGAATCAATGTGAAAATGATAATGCGCGAAAGAAACTCATCAATCCGTGCGCGTAAACCCTCTTTTAAATAAAAGCACCGTTCAGAATATTTGTGCTTCAGTGCGTGATGAAGCTTTTATTGCTGATGTAATAACCAATCTTCGAAATTTTCATCTCACAGACGTTGGTGTATTCTGCATTTATGGGGCAGCACTTTTCTATGAACGCATCAGCGAGGCGGCATTCTCCCGCACACTGCTCGCGAGACGGTGCTTTCTTTCTCACGTGTAAGATCGCGGAATTTCTGCCGCCGGCTGAATCACTCGCTGCGCCACTTTCGCCGCTGCCGCCGGCTGTCGTGCATGCAAACCACGAATGAAAGTCTCCGTTCCCTGCTTCCTTCTCACAAGGGTGTCGCCTCCTCCAATACGTCCACTCTCTTCTTTTGTCGCCCAGGGGGCGGGGGGGTGGGGAGCTGGGGAGCTATTTTCACGGTGTCCAATTTGTGGACAGAAAGGGCGTTGCCAGAAGTTTTTTTCGGGAGGGGTTCACACCAATCCGACGGGGAGAACTGATGAACACAGGCATCAGTTTTCCTCTGTGACGTCACTATGAGTGGTAGTTCAAAACAATGGTGTACATGTATATCAATTCACGAGATTCCCCTCTTCCCATCCATATGATTGTGAAGCAATTAGGTAAAAGTACTGTGAGAATGATTGATCGTCATTAGGGGTTTAATGGCTCAAAACCACCATATGATTATGAGAGACACCGTAGTGGAGGGCTGCTGAAATTTCTACCACCTGGGGTTCTTTAACGTACACCCAAATCTGAGCACACGGGCCTACAGCATTTTCGCCTCCATCAAAAATACAGCCGCCGTAGCCGCGATTAGATCCCGCGACCTGCGGGTCAGCAGCCGAGTACCTTAACCACTAGACCACCGCGGCGGGGCAGTACTGTAAAAAGTACTGTGAAATACAGTAAATGGCAGGTACAGTGACCGTTTGGAGCAACCGTCTCTCATCGCACCCTATAATAGACTATAAATATAGACTTCTAAAACGCATTATTGCGATGACCTACCTCATCAGAGAATACACAGTCATTAACCTCTGTTGAGCGTAGATTGCGTAGTCCTCGCCGGGGCGAAGTGCGTTTCACAGGTGAAGGACGGTTCCGCTTACAACGAGGAATGAGAGGTATACACATCATGTTTTTGTACATTTATATTTAAATTTTGGTTTTGCTTAGTTCTCTGAACGAATTTTTTACTGTCGATGTCTTTGACTACATGCCCATAGAAATTATTTTTATGTTAATCTCTATATGTCAAGTAGCCCTGACACAGTGGTAGCTTTTAGTCAAAAATTTTCACTTTACTGCGCGAATCCAAGCCTGCTTGCGATGCGCAATAAGTATTTTTTGTAATATATTCTACGCGTTGCAACACGATATTGCACACGTCGACTGTCGAGCCGACGTTGTTTCACTGTGACTTTTTATAGCAATGAAATACTCCAATCGTAGAGGTTTCATCGTGCGATCTGCGAGGACAAAGTAATCATTCATGTGAAATGTTCACTTGGTGTCAATCGAAACAGCACGTGCGACGAGATTACACGTACTCACATAGAACTACATTGTTTGCGGCGTTTGTGCGCTAAAGCACTTTAATACGCGCAAGAAATGCGGAATCTTCTCGCTCTTTTTTCGTAGCTTTGGTCACTAGGCTGTCTGCATTAATTGCGTTGCGGCAAAATGTATTCCGTTGTTTTCAAGCGTGCAGCCGACATTTCCCTTTACTTCAACAGATTCATAACTGTACAGAGTATTTCACCGCGCAGCGTACACACTAAACCAATTCTCATCCTAAAGGGTGTAAATGAGCTTGTCGCCAGACGAGCACCTTTGCTCCCTATTGCGTATTCAAAAAAGGATTTTGCTCAGCACCCTTAAGAAAAGGGTACTTGAACAGATGTACTAAGTCGTCCATTCCACTCTGAACACGTGGACCATTCACGCGGCCGGCCCTCCACAGAATGTCTTCTGCAGGCGCTTATGAAACTAGCACTGAAACACAGTGACAGCTCTAGGTGGGGCTCTTGCGTCATCGCCTTTTAAAACACAGTGTCTCTGCAGTGAAGCTTCTGGTAAGTTGGCTGCAGTGTTTTGCTTTCTCGATGTGTAGGCAAATAGAGAATCCGGCACTGTTATCGAGAAGTGCTGCAATTGTACCTTACCCTGTCCAAGTGCTGCTCCTCAGGTTTTTGTTTTTTGCTTCTCTGAATAGAACAAGCTGCACTTACCGCACTTCCTAAGAACAGTGTCAAATTTTAGATAAGCTTGTACTGTTGCAAGAGCAAAGTTAGCTTCACCACAAAGGAAGTGTGATTTGGCGAAGCCGCCGTTCTCGAGCAGTCAACAAAGTGGAGGCCCCACTTACAGCTGTCTGTAGGTTTGTGTAATAGTTACCAAAGTGCCCTCGAGAAGCGCTTAGCAGAGTGCCGGATGCATGGTGCATTGTTCAAGGTGGAAGTAGACAATATGTAAATATATACCTTAAAACAAGCTATATTGAAGAAATACGTGTGTTTCAATAATCATAAAATTGATCCCAGAGTGCGTATATGGCCTGTGCTTCCCATTTTTGGTCCAGAATGAATGTAATCTATTCAAGGCCCTATACTACACACATGCATACACAATTTATGGATGCTTGGTCACCATACAGACATGCATGCCTGCTAATTAAAAATTCATAAGTTTCGAATACTGGTGATTATTTCAAAAGCCATGTACTCACTTTAAAAGACACACAGTTAATATGCACTAAAACAGAACCTTACCACATTGCGCTCTTTTAAATATGTGTAGCAGACGTGAGCTTTTATGCATGTGAGAATGCAAAATATTAGGCCCCAACAAAAATTTATGACAAATTAATTAACATAATGCAAATAGTCACTATTTTATTGTACATAGCATACAACCCAAAAATATTGACAATAGTAAACATGAGCTATGTCCTACTGTATTGATTGCAATGCTGAGATCTCTGTGAGTGAGAATCAATCTTTTGTTTTTAAAATCTTTTTCTTATGAGTAGACATCTTTTTTTGTGACAAGACTTTTTTTTTTAACTTTTAACATTGTGACTTCACTCCTTGCATAGTAGGTAACTAATGAATTATTTAGAACAAAAATATAAGTTAGAGGCACCAGCAGTCCAAAGGTGCTTATTGAGGGTGTTGCCAGTGCCCAAAAAATTGAAAAAGAAAATGGATAGCAAAGTAGGTGTGTAGTAAAACATGTGGGCTTATATAACATGATTTGGTCATCATGCTAAAAGCCTTGACTACAAACTTGCTCAAGGCCTATTTACAGCTCTCCCTTTATATATGTGTGTGTGTTTCTAAACTTGTGCGTTACAAAATCACAAATATTGGCAAGTAATGCAAGTGGTTTTGCATTAATATAATGTGATCATCCAAACACTTACACAATTCATCTTCAGCTGCCCAGGTGACTTTGGCTCCCTTTACAAAAGTGTGGTCAGGGCGCTCCTTCTCTACTCCACATTCGTACCCGGAAGCCTAAAATAAAGACAGAAGTAATTACCAAGAGTTTCACAAAACAGACTGTCCAAGATACATGATGCTTTGTCATGCTGGAGTGTTCTTAGCTCTGTGTGAGTAGAAGTCAGTCGAAATCCGCTTTGTTTTCAACGGAAAACATGCTTGTCGGAGGTCCTCCAGGCAGAAAGCTGTGTATACAACTTGAATGGACCCGGGGGCCTACAGAGGGTAGCACGTACAACAGATTTCACATACAAAAAAAACAGCATAGTAGAAAGGCAATATATATATACAAGAAACATCTAAGCAATGTTTCAGCATAACGCACACGTGAAACAAGAGTTCTTATAAAAGCTTCTTATAACTTTCTTTATAAATTTATTTATTGTTGTTTCTGAAATATCTGCTACGCTTTCTATAATCGTTATTTAAAATTGTAATTTTTTAAATTTTTTTCTCGTTCCTTTTTATTGTTTTAAAAGACATGAACTAAAATATAAGAGTATTTCTTTTGAAGTTGCTGGGTTTTGTCCAATCCTCCAGCGTGTGTGCGTGCCGCAAATTCCAGGCTCTTCCTCTTCCACCCACATACCAAGATTTGAAGACAACCTACATTACAATTGCACGATTTCGCACCTTAACTTTAAAAAAAATGCTTATCAGACCTTGTCTTTACAGCTTCTCTAGAATATAAGCACCTAATATTTCCCTGGAACCGTGAGTTATCGCGGTCGAAAATAATGGAAGTGGCCATAACCAAACTTCGCTGCCAGGTTACCTCTCTTAACATTTACCTGCATAGAGCAAGTCAAGCGTTGTCTTCTCTGTGTATCTTCTGTAAGGAGGAGGAAACAATTAGTCATTACTTTCTATCCTGTCGCCGGTATACGTCATTGAGACGAAGATTCATAGCACCACCTCTTCGAAACTTGGGTCTGGAAATATCCGAATCACTGTTCTATCATTCGGCGCCTCCATTCTGGATTACAGTCAGAGGGATGTTTACTACCCCATAGAGAAATTTATCAGTCAGACTAAAAAATATACAGCTAAATTCTTTATTCTTTTGAACATTTAAATATTATCATTCAGTAATTATTTGTTGTGTGATCTATCTGTAACAAATACGAGTAGTATTGCGAAGAAAGAAAAAGAATTCACCTAACACTCGGACAATTCCCTGCTTTGGGTAAGAGCCATGAGATGAGTAGAAAGAGAAGAAGAAGAAGCAGGAGATATCAACATCGTCGAGATTCTTGCCTTTTGGTGACGCCATTTCTTCATGCGTTCTGCTAGACCAGCTTTTCCACATGCAAATTTGCACTCCGTTACTGGTAAGCGAATACGTTTTGTTATTTCGTTTACGCTGACGTGCTGTGACCCGTTTGGTGATGAAGGCACAAGGTGTAATTGTGAAAACTACGAGAGAAAAAAAAAGCGTTAAGTGCCTCCCGTTAGACGCAGGATGAGTAAGGCTAATTTTCGTCATTGAATTTGGCGCACGACTATTTTGAGCCGAAGCATGTCACAGTGGGTTTTGGGACGTTAAACCCCACATATCTATCTAGCATGTCACAGTGCAGCACTCCTCCCCTTCCCCTTTTCAGTGACGATCTACAATTGTATACCACATTTTCTAATTTACGAACACGTATTCCCTTTTGCATTTTCCTAGGCACTGGCGATGACTCCATGTTGAAAGCCAAGTTCTATCTTTTCCCAGTATATTTTCTATTATTATACTAGACGAAACTCTGGAGCTAGTGTCTACGGGAGCTGCAGCTCGCATGGTGCTTCAGCGAGAATGAGAATGATGAGTAGTAGATGAATTTGCCTCATAATCCTAATTTCGACTCCATTTCACGTTCGGTTTGGAGCTGCTTTGTCACAAAACGACAGAGAACAAATATTCGGCAGTGGCACTTCACCACCTTGACTTTTTAAGCTCACCAATTCTTATCGGGCGGTGAAGTTTTAACGGTTGTTTTTTATTTAAATACAAAACGTGACCAAAACATTGTTGTAAACGAAGCCACAATGACATTTTGAAGCCCACAAGCACAAATACTAGGCAAATTCACGCACACTACCCATCATTCTTATTTCGCTCATTGTACGCAGCGCCAAAATCTTTTTGAGTTAATTTGAGAAAACTCTATGGATTATATTGACTCCTCCTCTTTCTGGTAAAGATTCTGTACCGCACTAGCTTTGCATTTTCTCCGGGATCTAATGGAGAGGAAGCTTGTTTCACCTCACGTAGTTTTGCAGTGTTTCCTGATTGCTGAAGCGTCCCAGCTATCGATGACGTCGTGTGACAATGTGAGGACGTCATCTCGCAACATTGAGTTATTTGACGTCGTGATGAAGCCGTAAATTTAGACTACTTGTGATATTACTATGATTTCATAATGCGACATCAACACATGGTCATGTTCACTCTCGTCATTCGTGTTGACGCCGATTTCCACTTTTCGCATTTGATGACATATCTATAGGGCTGTCTCTTCTATATAAATTGATGTTCTCGCAAAAGTCTGTGTTTAGGGTGAGGGGTTGTGGATACGCGAAAACGTAGAGTGAAAGCATACTGTTAAAATAATCGCGCACATATATAAAAAAACGCCAGGCCTCCACGTAACGCTCAGGACAGTCACCGCGAAAAATTGGCGAACTTTCAGAGCCTTTTATAAACAGTCTTTGGGCAACTTACAAGCACACTTGCTGGGTGCCCACTACGCCATAAATAATCAAAGTTTTTTTTATTAGGCCGGCATTCACTATGCTATCGTGGGTCATTCTTCAGAGAAGCACGGTATTCACTACACAATTGCGAGGAAGATTGCGCAAATTTTTATTAGGGGCTTTTGACGATGAATAACTAGGCCTGAAGTGGATATGCGCAAGTGTTAGGTGATCATGAACAAGATTTTGTAATGTGTTGGATACTTAGACCAACCACTCGTTAAGCAATTCACATCATGGGATGCCTGGTTTCTTTTGCGTTGTAAAACGCTTTATTACGGATACTAACGCGACTCCTTAAAGGGACACTAAAGTTCAATAACAATTTACGTCATAGTGAAAGCTCAATGTATGACAACATCCAAGACAACAATACTATTAACAGCAGGACCCCACTTGTCTAGATATTAAGGTAAATGCATGAGCCGCATTAAGACATTCTCAAAATGATAGCGATCACGTCAGACAATCCGCTACACTTATTCACTAGCAATTGACCTAGCACCACTGAATAAAAAACTGTCTGTGAGTAAAAAGACGCAATAAATTGTTCGTTGTTCGTTTATTTTTGATTCATGGAAAATAGAGCCGCCGGACGTTACTATGCAGAATGGCGCGAGTAATTCAAAAATTCAATTTTGGCGTGGTTTTAATTGACGGGCCGTGCCATCTAGCGGGGGACAGTTGAACTAGAAACACGTCTGCCATCTCGGAGCCATTGGAAGGAAACTTATCAATGGCCGTTGCTGCTGCTGTGGTTCCCGTTGCCGTCGTTCTGTCTACTAATGTCGGCGACCGCGCAGTAAAGCCGGGCAACGTCGTACACGCCAACAGTGACGTGAGTCGGACCGCTTCTTGAGGCGGGTAATTTGAAGTGCGCTAATCCGATGCGGGCCACTAAAAAAGATTTTATTTCAGAATAAGCTCTTCCTTGGCACGAAAGTAACACCACGAGGTTTCTGGAACCCTACTTGAACGATCAAAGTCGATGTTAGAGTAACCTATTGTGTCCCTTTAATCGACATTAAGCCTGCCTAAGGCAAGTTTTAACGGAGTTTCAAGCACCAGCATAGCTCTGAGGTGGAATGCTGGGCTGGCGTGCAGGAGACTCAAGTTTGAATTCCGCTGTTGTCCTTGGTGATCTTATTTATGGATTTTTTTCTTACTTCGAGCGATAGAGGTTACGGACAATGGCGGCGGTGGCGGACAACTATATGGCGCCGCAGGTGATTCGCATTGTTATCCCATAACAGCTTTTGCTGCATGCCTACATAATTCGTAAAATTATATAATGTGAAGAAGTTTATTCGTAGTTAACGAAAACGGCAAGACAGCGTGATGAACCGTCAAGCAGAGACCGGTGCAGCGGCGAGCCGAAGCACGAGGCGAAAGAGCCGGGCGTTGACGATGCTGCTCGCTGCTGGCACATCTTCTTCTTCACAACCGCCCCCGCTGAAAAAGGAGCCATCCTGGCGACTTAAGAAGTTTCAGGCAGAGGCTCATGGTATGGTTTCAGTCGGGAAACATGGACGATGTCACGTGCACGCCGGCGCATGTCGTCTGATCGGGAAACTGGTTCAATTAGGAAATTAACCGGAAAGGTTTTCTCCAAAACGGTATAAGGCCCCTCGTACCGGGGGACAAGTTTCGAGGAGAGTCCCGGAGTTTCGTATGGGATGGCAAGCCACACAAGAGACCCTGGAGCATAGCTGGGATCCGCAAGAGAGGTGCTGCGGTTTTCTTTCTGGCGTTGTTGCTCTTCCGAGGCAAACGCACGGGCGAGCTGGCGGCACTCTTCGGCTTGTCGAGCAGCATCGGAGATAGGTGGACACTCGGAAGCATCAGGACGGTAGGGAAGTAGGGTATCAATTGTATGGGAAGGCTCACGTCCGTAAAGGAGAAAGAAAGATGAGAATCCCGTGGTGGTTTGTATTGCGGTGTTATACGCGAACGTGACGTATGGGAGAACACGGTCCCAGTTGCTATGATCAGATGTAACATACATTGAGAGCATATCACCTCCGTTCCGTTAGCCCGTTAGTCTGCGGGTGGTATGATGTCGTGTTCCGATGAATGAGTGGCATTCCGAAAGCAGAGTTTCGACGACCTCGGAGAACAAAGCGTGGCCTCTGTCACTAAGGATGTCTCGAGGTGCACAATGTCGAAGGATAAAGCGCTGTAAAATGAAAGAGGTGCCATCCTGAGCTGTATCGCTCGGCAAAGCGGCTGTTTCGGCGTAGCGTGTCAGGTGGTCTACCGCCACTATAATCCCCCGATTACCATCTGGAGTCAATGGAAGGGGACCGTAGAGGTCAACACCGATGCGATCAAATGGCTTGGCAGGGCATGGAAGTGGCTGCAATGCGCCAGTCACACGTGGCAGTGTTGATTTGCCTTGCTGGCAGTCAGGACAGCACTGCACCACTTTGCGTACAAAATTTTAGATGCCGTGCCAGTAATAGCGATGGCGAAGGCATTCATATGTTTTGAACACACCGGCGTGGCCGCATTGCGGATCGTCGTGAAGAGAGGCGCATACTTGCAATCGTAAAGTGTGTGGAATGACCAGCAGCCACCAGCGGCCATCGGGAGCGTAGTTGCGTCGATGAAGGAGTTGATCGCAGATGGCGAAATGGAAAGCTTGACGTCGGAGAGATCGAGATACCGGAAGGTTGGGCGTGCCAGATAAATATGCAATAAGAGAGGCGATCCACGGGTCACGACGTTGTTCGGTGGCAATAGAGTCGAGATTTAGCAATGACAAGGTCTTGAGGCAAGTGTTTCCGCACGTCTGATCTGGTGGTAAAGGTGAGCGGGACAGAGCATCAGCGTCAGAGTGTGCGCGTCCGCAGTGGTATGCGACGCAAATGTCGTACTCCAGGATGCGGAGTGCCCATCGCACAAGGCGGCCAGAAGGGTCTTTCAACGTGGAGAGCCAGAAAAGCGCGCGGTGATTAGTTACTAGATCGAACGCGCGGCCGTATAAGTACGGCCGAAACTTTCCAAGCGCCCACACCAGAGCCAAACACTCTTTTTCTGTCACGCTGTAATCTGTTTCGGCTTTCGTCAGAATGCGGCTATCGTAGGCTACAACGTATTCTGAATAGCCGGGCTTTTGTTGAGCGAGAACCGCGCCAAGCCCGACGCTGCTGGCGTCGGTGTGCACTTCGGTAGGAGCCGTTGGGTCGAAGTGGCGAAGGATAGGTTGGGAAGTGAGCAGACGGCGCAGAGTAGTGAAGGCAACGTCACATGCAGTGGACCAGGAGGAGAGTTTCACGTCACTGCGAAGAAGCTGGGTTAACGGTGACATGATAGATGAAAAATTGCGAACAAAGCGCAGGAAGTAGGAGCATAGGCCTACAAAACTGCGAAGTTCTTTCATGGTCGTCGGCTTGGGAAACTCTGCGTCTGCTCAAAGTTTTGCTGGGTCAGGTAATACGCCGGGCTAGGACACGATGTGGCCGAGGATGACGAGCTCGCGTGCAGCGAAGCGGCATTTTTTCAGGTTAAGCTGCAGACCAGCGTTGGTCAGACAAGTCAAAACGTGCCTGAGGCGAATGAGGTGCGCAGGAAAGTCATGGGAGAAAACCACGACATCGTCGAGGTAACAGAGGCACATTTTCCATTTGAGGCCGCGAAGCGTATTATCCATAAGACGTTCAAAAGTAGCAGGCGCATTACTAAGCCCAAAGGGCACGACGTTAAATTCATATAGTCCGTCTGGTGTAATAAATGCCAATTTTTGGCGATCGGCTTCAGCCATTGGGACCTGCCAGTAGCCAGACCGCAAATCTAGCGACGAGAAAAATTCCGCTCCGTGAAGGGTGTCGATTGCGTCATCAATGCGCGGCAAAGGATAGACGTCCTTGCGGGTTATCTTGTTCAAACGACGATAGTCCACGCAAAATCGGATAGATCCGTCTTTCTTACGCACGAGGACGACAGGAGACGCCCAGGGACTGTGAGATAGTCGAATGACGTCTCTACGAAGCATATTTTCGACTTGATCGTTGATGACGCGGCGCTCTTCAGCGGAGACACGGTATGGTCTTTGATGCAGTGGCTGGTGTAGGCCAGTGTCAACACGACGTTTGGCTTGTGATGTGGGGCCCAGTTGAGGTTGCGACACATCGAAAGAACTCCTGAACTCATGCAGAAGATCCAGCAGGTCGGCATGTTCGGTGGGAGTGAGAGTGTCGGCGATGGCGCTGGAAAACTTATCATTGGACGACTACCCGAGTGCCGACAGTGCTTTTTGGTGGTCGCAGTAGTCATCCGGGACATCAACCAAAAAACGAAGGGTCCAGATCCTGCATGCGGCCTAGACATTCCATCGCAAGCAAAGTGACAGGTGTGGAAAGCGGATTGCTTACGAACATGTTGCTTCTGCGGGCGGCAAGGTCAATTGTTGCGAAAGGCAGTGGCAAAGCTAGCTGACATTTGAAGATATAGGAAGGCATAAAAAGGACTGTAGCGTCAGTGTAGGCGTCGCAAGAAACGGGAACAAGTGAGAAATTTTCAGGCGGAATATCGGTATCTTCATGAACGAGTAACTTCAGCGGCTGATGAAGAGCGTCCAGTAATGGGACATCACACAAGGGTGAAAACTAAACTTCGGCGCGTGCGCAGTCTATGACGGTATTATGGCGGGATAGGATGTCCCACCCGAGGATGACGTCATGCGAACAGACAGGGAGAACAATAAACTCCACGATGTAAAGAATGCCTTCGATGGAGACTCTTGCAGTGCAGGCTGCGAGAGGCGTTACTTGCTGTGCGCTTGCGTGTGTGAAGCGACATCCGAAAGCGGCGTCGTTACTTTGCGTAATAAAAGCAGAGATTAGCGGCAATAACAGAAACAGCGGCGCCGGTGTTCCACAAGGGCGAAAGTACAATAACCTTCAACAGTTACTGCGACCACGTTAGCAGGAGAGAAGCGAGGGCTTAGACAGTTCGAAAACGGCGCAGTTCTTGCCTCTTGAACTGCGGTGCTTAGTTTTCCTGGACAGAGGGTCCGGGCCGGCGAAGCATGGGGGAGGGCGATCGCCGACGAGGAGAGGGTGCGCGTTGCGGCTGGAAGTCAAGGTGGTCAGTAGGGGCATAGCAAAGTGGCGAGACCGGCCCGTATTGAACGAAGGGTTGGCTGCCGGGATGCGACGACCGGGCATAGTTGCCGAACGTCTGAGGTCGACGGTGGCAGTAGCGAGCAACGTGTCCGGGAGTGAAGCAGGCGTAGCAAATCGGTCAGTTATCTGGCGTTCTCCAGGGATTGGCGACTGGTGCTGCCGCCCAAGGTGCATTATAAGCAGCCGGGTGTGCGGACTGTGAGCGCGTGGTTTAGGGTGGTTGCGGGAGCCTATGTACAGCGTCTGCATATGTTAGCGGCGCGGCTACGGGCTGCATCTCTTGCGAAAAGGTGACAGGAGGAGCAAGAGGCTGCGCTGCATAGGTTAGGGGCACGGCCACAGGCTGAGCGGCTGGCGGAGAGGCGACAGGAGCGCCTACCGGCTTGTGCGACACCCCGGCAGTGACCACGGCTAGATAGAGCCGGCTCGTAGTGCGCAAGAGGAACAGCTTGTGTAACCTCTTCCGATATAGCAGTGCGAAGCGGGCTGGTAGGCTGGTGGTGGTCTCGTGAGTAAAGGGCACTAGGGAAAGTTGGCGGCGACTTCCTCACGGACAAAGGCTCAGACTTGCTGAAGCAAGGGTGAATCGTCAGGCATGAAGTTGAAACTGGACAGCGACTCAGACTCACCACCAGGCTGAGGCTGCCGAGTCAGAGTGCGTTGCTTCTTCAACTCGTCGTAGCTCTGACACAAGCTGACTACTTCAGAAACTGTGCTTGGATTCCTAGCCAAGAGCATTTGAAAAGCGCCATCGTCGATGCCCTTCAGGATGTGTTAACCTTGTCCGACTCGGGCATGGTGTCATTCGTGCGTCGACAAGGTCGACGACATCCTCAATATAGCTGGTAAAATTTTCTCCAGTCTGCTGAGAGCGGACGCGCAAGCGCTGTTCTGCTCGCTGCTTTCGGACAGCCGGCCGACCGAACACTTCGCACATGACGTCTTGAAGACGCTCCATGTGGGAATGTTGTGTTTGTGGTTGCTCAACCACAATTCTGCGACGCCAGTGAGATAAAATATGACGTGGCCCAGCTTGTCGGCTTCATCCCACTTGTTATTGGCGCTCACCAGCTCGTAGTGGTCGAGCCAATCTTCCACGTCGGTCCCACCCGCACCGCTGAAGACATTCGGGTCACGTAGCCTAGGATGGCCGGGACAGTTGAACCGGGGCAACGATGCCGATGGGTTGGCGTTGTCAGTCATGACAGGCTGTAGCGTGCGGCTTCGCAGCTCCAGGGTGTAGTGACGGAGATAAACAGCACCCTCCACCAAATGTGAAGAGGTTTATTAGTTTTTAACGACAACGGCAAGACAGCGCGATGAACCGTCCAGCAGAGACCGGCACAACAGCGAGGCCGAATCACGAGGCGAGAGAGCCGGGCGTTGGCGATGCTGCTCGCTGTCAGGCACATCTTCTTCTTCACAATAAAAAGAAAGAGTTCCTGACGTGCGTGATGACCGCCTCTATGGTGGGTGCCATCTCTCCCGTTGTTGCCAGACTTGCGTTCTGATTTCCGCCTAACAATACGCGCTCTTTCTCAACTTTGACTAGCACCCGCATGACCGAGTCGCAAAGCGACTGGTCGCGGGACAAACGCCGCTTTAGTCACCAAGCAACTGCTTTTGCTCAGTGACTCGCCACTCGATTTCCTCTCGCTCGTCTGCAGTCGTAACCCTATGAACCAATCAGGACGCGCAGCGAACAGCACGACAGTTTATTTACCGGAAGGATATCAATGCGAACCGACGTGAATTCGTTGTCTCGACGTACATACGTAAAATGCAGGTGCGAAACGTCTCTTAAGTAGCAAAACAGTTTTTAAGAAATCGACCTGTTTTAAGTAAGAAAACGTCCGTCAAGTACATTAAAGCTTTTACGAAATTGATGCTTGGGTTCAAGTTGGTTCAAGTTGGAAGTGTGTAGTGCGTAATATGATATCAGATGAGTGCAAGATTGGGGGTAGTTGGTGTGTGTAGTCATGTTTGCAAGTTTTTTTTCCATCACTGCGACAAGGACCCGTCGCACGTCTTTTAATACTGACGTATTGAATAGGCTTTTTTTTTACCTTTCTGTTTTTTATCGTTGTTGTGGACGCATATATTTTGCCGGTATGCTTAATGAAGTTAGTTGGAAGTCAGCGCTTTTTCTATTTACACTGTCTCTTTGTTTCTGGTTCGCGTGCTGAAAGAACTTGCAAATGTGATATTAGTTCGTGAGTTTACTTCACAGATAAGTGTTGTGCTAAATAATGAATATTCACTCTAAGAGTTCAAAGAAAGAACGGACTGTTTTATTGTTGGCAGCTTTTTGTAGGGACCTTAAGGCAGACGTAACCAGTGCGGAACCTGGCGAAGCATGTCTCAATCACGCGGATCCTTACGGTGTCTCCAAGATGCACTTCAGCACTGCGACAAAAACAAACATAAGCCAAGGACTACTCCAGGGCATACAAACGCGATTCCTGTATTATATTTAATAAAACTGTTTTTCTCTGAACATTTAAGAATCCTTCAAAAACAGGTGCGTGACTTCGAGGGCTTTGAACAGAAGCAAGGGAGTCAACCAATTTATCGTGCCACTAAAAATATTGCAGGTTTTCTAAGCACTATGGAGCAGAAGCATCGCCAACATTTTTTTTCCGTTGCCGCAGGACGTGTTCAAGTGTCATAATCTATATACACGTTTGTGTTTTCATGTCTTCGTTCATATTGCCGTGTCCACAGAGTTGTCGCCACTAGCGCACTGCTAGAAACATGTATGGACCCATTCGTTCCCAGGAGTGTGGGCTACGATTACTGCGCGCCGCACTTTTTTTCCTTGAATAAAGCTCCTGTGTTATATAGATCGCGACACATCTTATGTTGAAAGGAAAATCCGGGAGTGACAGGTCAGAATTCCTCCCCACCTTATGGCCACGCGTATGCAAACAACAGTGTGAAGATAGAGCGTATTTCCTATATTTACATGCCAAAGTGACGCTTCAGAGCTGCCAGTCTCTCGCGCCGCGAGTCCACTTCTTTTTTCATCGAACTGTTGTCCACGACGGTAGAGCCATGCCCACTGCCTCGTAATATCACCCCCGGCGAACAAAGCGCCGTCACGGCGCCCCTAAGTCAATCAGGACTGGCAGTATAGTAGGGCTTTAGGCGCGACACATGAACAACATCAGTAGATGGTGTAGCAGAGGATGAGTGCGGTTGAACGGGAGTGATGAGGTAGTCGACGTCGGTGACCTTGCGGAGAACTTTGTAGGGTCCTGTGTATCGTGGGAGGAGCTTCTCGCACAAACCTTCACGTCGATACGGGTCCGAGAGTAGGACAAGAGAGTCATCAGGGTAGTCAACGTCGCGGTGCGAGTCATCGTAGCGGACTTTTTGTGCGGCCTGAGAAGCACTGAGCCGAGTGTGCGCGATTTGGCGAGCGACGCGGGCTCGAGAAGCAGCGTCCTGCGCATACACCGTTGGTTGGATAGTAGCAGAAGGAAGGAGTGTGTCGAATGGCAACGCAGGGTTGCAGCCGTACAAAAGAAAGAATGGAGAGTAGCCGGCGGTGTCATGTCTTGACGAATTATATGCAAATGTAACGTAGGGGAGCATTGCGTCCCAGTCACGGTGGTCAGCAGAGACGTACATAGACAACATGTCTGTAAGAGTTCGGTTGAGACGCTCCGTGAGACCGTTAGTCTGGGGATGGTAGGCAGTAGTAAGGTGATGTTCGGTAGAGCAGCTCCGGAGGATTTCGTCGATAACTTTTGCGAGGAAGCAGCGGCCCCGATCCGTCAAAAGCTGGCGCGGAGCTCCATGCCGCAGAATGACGTCATTTAGGAGAAAGTCTGCGACGTCTGTAGCGCAGCTAGTTGGCAATGCACGAGTTATCGCGTATCTGGTCGCATAGTCGGTTGCGACAGCGATCCACTTGTTGCCTGACACGGACGTCGGGAAAGGTCCGAGCAAGTCGAGGCCGATGCGGAAGAATGGTTCCGGGGGAATGTCGATAGGTTGGAGCAGGCCAGCCGGACGGAGAGCAGGACGTTTCCGACGCTGGCAGCGCTCGCAAGCAGCGACATAACGGCGCACAAATTTATACATGCCAGGCCAAAAGAACCGTTGCCGCACGCGGTGATAGGTGCGTGAAAAACCCAGGTGTCCCGCCGTCGGTGCGTCATGCAGATGTTGAAGAATAGTGGCACGCATGTGTTGGGGATAACTAACAAATATTCCGGGCCATCAGACTTCATGTTGCGACGATACAGAATGTCGTTGCGAAGGACATATTGACGGAGAGAAGGGTCGGAATGTCCTGAAGATACTCGCTGAATGACCTTCTTGAGGGTTGCGTCCCGGCGCTGCTCTGTGCCGATGTCGTGCAAATCAGATATGGCGAGCACACAAGAATCGCCTTCATGGACAGCGAGGCTAGCAGGGTCCACCGGATAACGCGAGAGACAATCAGCATCTTGGTGCAACCTGCCCGACTTATAAATTACGTCGAAGTTATACTCCTGGAGACGTAGAGCCCAGCGACCTAGGCGACCAGTTGGGTCCTTGAGCGACGACAGCCAACACAGAGCGTGGTGGTCCGTAATAACTGAAAACTCGCGGCCATACAAGTAGGGGCGAAATTTCGCTACAGCCCAGACCAACGCAAGACACTCGCGCTCTGTTATCGAATAGTTTCGCTCAGATGTGGAGAGAAGGCGGCTGGCATACGCAATAACACGCGTTTGGCCTCCCTGGTGTTGAGCGAGGACGGCGCCGATTCCGTGAGCACTGGCGTCTGTGCGTACTTCAGTCGTCGCAGACGGGTCAAAGTGAGCCAGTATTGGTGGTGAAATGAGCAGGTCGATCAGCGTGGAAAACGCAGCTGCTTGGTCTTGGCCCCACGAGAAGGGCACGTTCTTTTTGAGAAGATCAGTTAGTGGTCGTGCAATTGTAGCGAAATCGCGTATAAAGCGGCGGAAGTACGAGCATAAGCCCACAAAACTCCGAACATCTTTGGTTGAAGAAGGCAGAGGGAAATTCTTGACAGCGCTAATCTTGTCAGGGTCAGGTCGGACGCCAGCAGCACTTACAAGATGACCAAGGATCGTGATTTGTTGTCGGCCGAAATTGCACTTTTTCGAGTTCAGCTGGAGTCCTGCTCGACGAAAAACGGCTAAAATGGTCGACAAACGAGTTAAGTGAGTTTCAAATGTTGGGGAAAAAACAATCACATCGTCGAGGTAGCAAAGACAGATGGACCATTTATAACCACGAAGAAGAGAGTCCATCATGCGTTCGAACGTTGCCGGGGCGTTGCACAGCCCAAAAGGCATAACCTTGAACTGATAAAGGCCGTCCGGTGTGATGAAGGCAGTCTTTTCTCGGTCTAAGTCGTCGACAGAAATTTGCCAGTAGCCCGAACGCAGATCAATAGATGAGAAGTATCGCGCGCCATGAAGGCAATCAAGGGCGTCGTCGATTCGTGGCAGCGGATATACGTCTTTGCGGGTTATCTTGTTCAAGGCACGGTAGTCAACGCAAAATCTCCAGCTGCCATCCTTCTTTTTCACTAAAACAACAGGTGACGCCCATGGACTTGAAGAGGCCTCTATGACTCCTTTGGAGAGCATTTTCTCGACTTCTCGTTGTATGACCTGGCGTTCGGACTGGGAAACACGATACGGTCGCCGGCGAAGCATGGGGGAGGGCGATCGCCGACGAGGAGAGGGTCGCGCGCGTTGCGGCTGGAAGTCAAGGTAGGTCAGTAGGGGCATAGCAAAGTGGCGAGACCGGCCCGTATTGAACGAAGGGTGGCTGCCGGAGGATGCGACGACGGGGCATAGTTGCCGAACGTCTGAGGTCGACGGTGGCAGTAGCGAGCAACGTGTCCGGGAGTGAAGCAGGCGTAGCAAATCGGTCAGTTATCTGGCGTTCTCAGGGATTGGCGAGACTGGTGCTGCCGCCCAAGGTGCATTATAAGCAGCGGGTGTGCGGACTGTGAGCGCGTGGTTTAGGGTGGTTGCGGGGAGCCTATGTACAGCGTCTGCATATGTTAGCGGCGCCGCGGCTACGGGCTGCATCTCTTGCGAAAAGGTGACAGGAGGAGTCAAGAGGCTGCGCTGATAGGTTAGGGGCCACGGCCACAGGCTGAGCGGCTGGCGGAGAGGCGACAGGAGCGCCTACCGGCTGTGCGACACCCCGGCAGTGACCACGGCTAGATAGAGCCGGCTCGTAGTGCGCAAGAGGAACAGCTTGTGTAACCTCTTCCGATATAGCAGTGCGAAGCGGGGCTGGTAGGCGGGTGGTGGTCTCGTGAGTAAAGGGCACTAGGGAAAGTTGGCGGGCGACTTCCTCACGGACAAAGGCTCAGACTTGCTGAAGCAAGGGTGAATCGTCAGGCATGAAGTTGAAACTGGACAGCGACTCAGACTCACCACCAGGCTGAGGCTGCCGAGTCAGAGTGCGTTGCTTCTTCAACTCGTCGTAGCTCTGACACAAGCTGACTACTTCAGAAACTGTGCTTGGATTCCTAGCCAAGAGCATTTGAAAAGCGCCATCGTCGATGCCCTTCAGGATGTGTTTAACCTTGTCCGACTCGGGCATGGTGTCATTCGTGCGTCGACAAGGTCGACGACATCCTCAATATAGCTGGTAAAATTTTCTCCAGTCTGCTGAGAGCGGACGCGCAAGCGCTGTTCTGCTCGCTGCTTTCGGACAGCCGGCCGACCGAACACTTCGGCACATGACGTCTTGAAGACGCTCCATGTGGGAATGTTGTGTTTGTGGTTGCTCAACCACAATTCTGCGACGCCAGTGAGATAAAATATGACGTGGCCCAGCTTGTCGGCTTCATCCCACTTGTTATTGGCGCTCACCAGCTCGTAGTGGTCGAGCCAATCTTCCACGTCGGTCCCACCCGCACCGCTGAAGACATTCGGGTCACGTAGCCTAGGATGGCCGGGACAGTTGAACCGGGGCAACGATGCCGATGGGTTGGCGTTGTCAGTCATGACAGGCTGTAGCGTGCGGCTTCGCAGCTCCAGGGTGTAGTGACGGAGATAACAGCACCCTCCACCAAATGTGAAGAGGTTTATTAGTTTTTAACGACAACGGCAAGACAGCGCGATGAACCGTCCAGCAGAGACCGGCACAACAGCGAGCCGAATCACGAGGCGAGAGAGCCGGGCGTTGGCGATGCTGCTCGCTGCAGGCACATCTTCTTCTTCACAATAAAAAGAAAGAGTTCCTGACGTGCGTGATGACCGCCTCTATGGTGGGTGCCATCTCTCCCGTTGTTGCCAGACTTGCGTTCTGATTTCCGCTAACAATACGCGCTCTTTCTCAACTTTGACTAGCACCGCATGACCGAGTCGCAAAGCGACTGGTCGCGGGACAAACGGCCGCTTTAGTCACCAAGCAACTGCTTTTGCTCAGTGACTCGCCACTCGATTTTCCTCTCGCTCGTCTGCAGTCGTAACCCTATGAACCAATCAGACGCGCAGCAACAGCACGACAGTTTATTTACCGGAAGGATATCAATGCGAACCGACGTGAATTCGTTGTCTCGACGTACATACGTAAAATGCAGGTGCGAAACGTCTCTTAAGTAGCAAAACGTTTTTAAGAAATCGACCTGTTTTAAGTAAGGAAAACGTCCGTCAAGTACATTAAAGCTTTTACGAAATTGATGCTTGTGGTTCAAGTTGGTTCAAGTTGGAAGTTGTAGTGCGTAAATATGATATCAGATGAGTGCAAGATTGGGGTAGTTGGTGTGTAGTCATGTTTGCAAGTTTTTTTTCCATCACGCGAACAAGGACCCGTCGCACGTCTTTTAATACTGACGTATTGAATAGGCTTTTTTTTACCTTTCTGTTTTTTATCGTTGTTGTGGACGCATATATTTTGCCGGTATGCTTAATGAAGTTAGTTGGAAGTCAGCGCTTTTTCTATTTACACTGTCTCTTTTTTTCTGGTTCGCGTGCTGAAAGAACTTGCAAATGTGATATTAGTTCGTGAGTTTACTTCACAGATAAGTGTTGTGCTAAATAATGAATATTCACTCTAAGAGTTCAAAGAAAGAACGGACTGTTTTATTGTTGGCAGCTTTTTGTAGGGACCTTAAGGCAGACGTAACCAGTGCGGAACCTGGCGAAGCATGTCTCAATCACGCGGATCCTTACGGTGTCTCCAAGATGCACTTCAGCACTGCGACAAAAACAAACATAAGCCAAGGACTACTCCAGGGCATACAAACGCGATTCCTGTATTATATTTAATAAAACTGTTTTTCTGAACATTTAAGAAATCCTTCAAAAACAGGTGCGTGACTTCGAGGGCTTTGAACAGAAGCAAGGGAGTCAACCATTTATCGTGCCACTAAAAATATTGCAGGTTTTTCTAAGCACTATGGAGCAGAAGCATCGCCAACATTTTTTTCCGTGCCGCAGGACGTGTTCAAGTGTCATAATCTATATACACGTTTGTGTTTTCATGTCTTCGTTCATATTGCCGTGTCCACAGAGTTGTCGCCACTAGCGCACTGCTAGAAACATGTATGGACCCATTCGTTCCCAGGAGTGTGGCTACGATTACTGCGCGCCGCACTTTTTCCTTGAATAAAGCTCCTGTGTTATATAGATCGCGACACATCTTATGTTGAAAGGAAAATCCGGGAGTGACAGGTCAGAATTCCTCCCCACCTTATGGCCACGCGTATGCAAACAACAGTGTGAAGATAGAGCTGCAATAGTTTAGTGGATCATGTCTCCTCCCCCCTGTTGACCGAAGTTGCACGCACGACAGCCTGTAGACGCACTGAATATTACGTTTTTTTTATTTCTGGTGCAGGTTGACTGACGCGGGTGATCTGTTGGAAGAGTGCGATGGAGAGCATTTCCCCTGAGAGAGGACAGCGAGTGTCGTTCTCAGCCTGCGCGGGAAAGGGCGACACCTCCGTATCGTGGATTGCGCATGAGACGATATTTACCGACCAGTGTGCACCTCAAGCAATGATCAGGTGTGTCAGATAAATGACTGTCTGCCATACTGCAACAAGCTGCTCTTTGACATCAGCTTGCAGCTCTGGGAACAACGGGGAAGGTCATTGTCTTTGGACACAATCCACGTCAATCTAGTGCCTCGTCCTGTTCCAGAATCGTACAGGGCAATTCCCTTCTTTAGCTGGCTACTAAAAACGCATGCCTGTATAAGGGCCCTCGGG
The DNA here is from genome assembly GCF_013339725.1 of Rhipicephalus microplus. NCBI lineage: Eukaryota > Metazoa > Arthropoda > Arachnida > Ixodida > Ixodidae > Rhipicephalus > Rhipicephalus microplus. The sequence goes on along the minus strand of NC_051166.1, from coordinate 168,978,746 downwards.
CTCTGCGATGACTACTTGACGCCGCACAGCCAGATCGTTTTGCAATAACTGCCAGAAAACTCGGGCATAAATAAGCTAACACTGCACTTTGTCGAAGGAGACCTCAGCGTGTACACCGCTATCGCAAAGCATCTTCCCAGGCTGCAAAGTCTCGAAGAGCTAAGTCGCTCAGGTATATAAACGTGTGCAGAAACTTTGAGTGCCATATCGGAGCTTTTAAAAACTTCAAAATGCCTCACTTCTTTGACAATGCAATCGTCTTTTGAGTTCGACCAGCCACCAAGGACACTTATCGAAGCTCTCTCGACGTTGAAATGGCTTGACCTGGACACTTATCTCATGACCGCCAAACCACCAGGACCGCTCAGAGAGTACGTGAGGAGCAATTGTTTGCTTTCAAGTTTGACGGTTTCTGGCTACGACGTGGATCGCGAGAAGCTTCTTCTTGCCAATGTCCTCGTTCGAAATGACACCCTCTCTACGCTGCGGGTTTTAAATGTTTTCGGCGGCGGAACATCCGTGCGTTTCACTACGAGAGTACTAGCCGAATGTTCGTCCCGGGAAAAACTTTATGTGGGCTCGGTGCAGAACGCATATACCATGATACCGGAGGCCTCACTGACGCGCGGCGTGGATGATTTGGCACATAACCAGACTTTGGAGGAGCCCGCGCTTCCGTACGAGTTGTGGAATGCAAATGACTGGATTGCCTTCTTCGCAATGCTGCGAAGAAACAAGTGTATGAAGCAACTCTATGTCAAACATCGATACCCTGATGACTGCATGACGTTACTGTCTGTCCTGGAAGCATTGGCGCTCTCAAAACAGTCAGCACACGTTTATTTTTGGCATTACACTCATGGGATGATAATACATTTCTTACATTTTGGAGTCTTCCCAGCGTCACCCTCTCCGGAGACGAAAGTGACCACGTTGATGTTTTAAAAGAACTACCGGCGTTAGATAACATTACCTCTTTGTCTCTTGACGTATTCGAGGCTGGCGAACTTTTGTTCGCTGCTCTGGCAAAATATATCCACGAGACTACTGTACTTTGAAGACTGAAACTGATGGTAGCAAGTCCACGAGATCCGAACAGAACAGCTACATCAACTTGCTGGGAATCATTTTTAGAATCCATGTCAACCAACACGAGCATCTCAAATCTCGATATTGTCACCAACGACAATTTTCGCTACAATGACTTCCTCATTCGCACCAGTGTGCACAGCATGTACACAAGCTGAATGTGTTTTATGAGAAATACGGGATTGGAGAGGGTCACCAAATTGCTTCGTTCTTGTCTGAAACTATTGGAAACAACTATGCTCTTCTCGAAGTTGACTTGCATGGTGAGACAGCGAGCGTGGATTCAAAATGCGTTTGTTCGCAATACCAAAGACAACGCGAAGAAACTGTGGTCTCGTGGAACGCGCAACTGCCTTCAACCAGTCGGCTCCTCTTGATAGGTCTGTATTTCACATTTCTTTCCTTCGCTTTCGCAAATGATACCGTGCTTTTAGATGCGAAGCAGCTCCTTGACTAGCCTCTGTCACGCTGTCTCTCCATCCGGACCGCGGTCCCCTGGCCGAAGGTGTTAGGGCGGTGTTAACTAGGTCGCGCCTGCCCTCGCAATGCGCGCGCGTTGATGTCACACTCTTCCTAGCCTGTCACAACTCGCCCCGTGGGACACCCGCAAAACTGCCTTTACCCTCCCCTTTTCTCGCCGCGCAAGGCTGTTTTAGTAAAAAACCGACTGCTCACTCGGCTGCAAAACCATTCACTGGTCACCCTGTTTATGTAGGCACTTGATCGTGCGTTCAGAATTCAGTCAAGGGCATCTTTACTAGGCTTTCACTTGAGCGCCAGCGTCCACGTCGCCGTCAGCGTAAGCGTTAGCACACGCTGCTTCGCATCTACGTATGGTTTTCTTAAGCGGGAAACGGTTGAATGTCTCTTTTGTGTAAAGGTCGCACCTTCAGTAGGTATACGACATGTTAAAAACAAACGCTAGGCAAAAAGGTTCAAAGAATGAAACAAGGTAGCATGCCCCGTCCTTGTCGGGGTTAAATTTATTGATACAAAGATAACTTCCTTAAGGGCAAACTATTCGTTCTTTAAAGACTAGCTTTGAAGAGACAAACTGTTAGTTTCCAGCAGTTTAGATGCGACGAGCTTTTACCGTGTAAAGTTTACTCCTTTGGTGTAGTAACTCATCAGTCATAACTACAAATCTCCCAGAGGATAACCACGAAGGGGCGAAATAACTCAACAGTATTCTTTGGTTAGGTGACTTGAGAAAGAATAACGTTTAGGCGACAAATTAGGGGCACCAACAGAAACTGTCAACGTGCACGTTGAATTGAGGAGAAGCGTTGTGTCATGCTTCATTTATGGAAGCAAGGAAGTTTTGGGGGGGGGGGGGGTTCGTTTTTTTACGTAGCACTAACTTACTGAAAACTACCAGATAATGAATTAAACGACGATATAGGGGACGTTAATTGTACTGCTACTTCTTTGGCAGCAACCAACCACGTATTAATGCTCCATTCTAGAAAACACCGAATTAAAAAGTCCTACAAACGTACAGACAAAGGTTTACTAGTGGCTAAAAAGCCATACCCCATGACTTATAAAGTTACGTGTGAATTATAGGTTTCGCGCTGTGGTTCAGATTCATAGTAGAAGCTTCAAAGTTGCCGCAGAGATTCGTAGGTCAGCCTAATCAATTAGTTATTCCACCTAGACGCCTTAGCGTATCGTCAAAGTAAACAGTTCTTGCCCACTTTCACCACGTAATTGAATCATTTCGTCGCATTTTGCCGACATGTTTTCAGGACGTACTTTCTGCAGGAACGCTTTCGAGATAATTACCAGATGCTGAAGCAGGTTCTGAAATATGTAAAATACAGCGCGACCTAAAGTTATTGAAAGAAAAGTACAGTCTACATCTGTGTATAGTGCCAGACTAGATATAGCTTTACTCTCTGGAGTGAAACCTGGGGCGCCATTTTGCTGGTGTCCACTTGGGCCTCCGCACATTTCCTAGAGCTCGGCGACCAGTGCGCTGCCTGTTTCAGGTCTTTTTTCTGTAGCGTAATTTCGATGTTTCGAAGTTTTCAGAACTCTCGACACAAATGAGAAAGAAGGAATGCGTTTCGTTTCAACGAATGCTAGCCCCAAAGATACGCTCTCAATCGAACATCTCGGAGGCCATGCATCAAGTCTATTCCCAGTAGCACTTGAATTAGGTTTAATGGGGCCGCCCATCTAACACACTTCAAAGGTTGTCATGCGTTCCAGGCTGAATTTTTCGAAAATATCAAACATCTAACACATTCATACGCTAGTTCAAACTTGTCTAGTTTGTGTAAGAGTCATGTTACTATATATTTCGTTCACTCTCGTTACCATGATGCTGGTACATAGTGTTTCCACCTTTTGTTCAACAAAAAGAAACAACCTTTGTTAGGGGAGATGGATTGAGGTACCAGGAGCTTGAATTATTGTTTAACAATTTACGCCATGTCAGGTCTTTGGCACATGCAGTAAAACTTATCGTAGCATTGCTTTACATGAGCCAAACAACCTGAGCTAACCTACTAGTCAGATTGGTCAAATGGAAATTACGTGTGACTAGAATTGAACTTTGTTAACTGTTCTGAAAAAAAAACGGCTAATGACGGCAGGCGCAGACCGGCAACCGGCTCGCTGTCAAAAAAAAAAAAAAAAAAAACCGGCTGAGCCAGTCTAAAACCGCATGGGTGGCAACCCTGTAAATGCTGGATGTGCGCTGGCGAGTTCGGTGTGCCGACGTGCTCAACGGGGCCATGACGTCACTGCTCGCTTTTTTTTTGAGTAACTGAGTGCATTCCACCAAAGTGGACATGTCCACTAGATGGACACTACGAGAATAGCACCCCTGGTGAGGCGTGCCAGATCTGACATTGGGTGCGAAGGCGTGTGCATTCCTTTATAGGCATGCAGTTCTCCGCGCGTTGTTAGGAATGTTGTTAGTAAGCCCCTCGTTATGAGCGCTCCGAGATTAGTCCTTTTTTCAAGTGACCGCGTATCTGGCCGGGACAGCCAAAAAGCGCATGCCTTTTTTTTTCCCCCCCAAAGAAACAGACAGCCTGTTAGCTACCTTGTCGCATCATTCCTTGGCATCCAGGTGGATGTAGGAATGGATATTCTGTTTCACAAAAGGAGCTTCAACATGGCCACTCGTGCGAAGCAAGTCTGAATGTGTATTAGGCTACGCATGCTCTCCAACATACCACGGCAGACTTGGCAACCACCACAAGTTGGCTTCCTGCAGAGCCAAGGCGGCCGCTCGTGTGCTCTACCCAGTGGTGGACGAGCCTGTACAGTGAACTGACATGACCGCATCAATTGAGGACTTTCAGCTTCCAAAATAATTGATCCTGTCCTCCTACGGTGTGCACCATGGGGAACAGTATGGCGATTCACCACACCAGATTTTTCCTATGCACGAAATTCGCATTCTCCTCTGTTCGAGATGCCTAATGCTGGTAGAGTAAAGCACGTTTTTGCGACCTTAGCAAAAGGCTTGCCGATTTGCTGCTTTTTGGCATTCAATCTATGCTGATATTGTTTTGTTTTTTTTTAAATAACGGCTCTGTATCGCTCACATCGTTGCTCACAGGTACACCGCCAGCGCATTCGAGAAAGTCGCACGAAGTCCAGCACTCGTCAGAGAGCTCGCCCAAAAGACGGGTGTCGCCGTTACCGAAGTCACCGGGGCACTCCGAAGTCGCCTGAGAAGCGTCGACGGGCTACACGACTTCATGAGTCTCACCGGCGTGGTGAAAGAGTGCGTTACGTGCGCGCCTCCTGTGGGGGGCTGCGGAATGCAACTGCATGATCTGAACGATGACAGCTGGCGTCTCGTCAAGAGCTACCTCAGCTTCGATGACGTCAAACGCATCGCCATTGCAAGTCCGTTTCACGTCAGCTTGGGCATCACGCACTAAAATGTATGGGACAACAGAGCTAAAAAGTTGTAGCAGAGAATCAATGTGAAAATGATAATGCGCGAAAGAAACTCATCAATCCGTGCGCGTAAACCCTCTTTTAAATAAAAGCACCGTTCAGAATATTTGTGCTTCAGTGCGTGATGAAGCTTTTATTGCTGATGTAATAACCAATCTTCGAAATTTTCATCTCACAGACGTTGGTGTATTCTGCATTTATGGGGCAGCACTTTTCTATGAACGCATCAGCGAGGCGGCATTCTCCCGCACACTGCTCGCGAGACGGTGCTTTCTTTCTCACGTGTAAGATCGCGGAATTTCTGCCGCCGGCTGAATCACTCGCTGCGCCATTTTCGCCGCTGCCGCCGGCTGTCGTGCATGCAAACCACGAATGAAAGTCTCCGTTCCCTGCTTCCTTCTCACAAGGGTGTCGCCTCCTCCAATACGTCCACTCTCTTCTTTTGTCGCCCAGGGGGGGGGGGGGGGGGGGGAGCAGGGGAGCTATTCTCACGGTGTCCAATTTGTGGACAGAAGGGGCGTTGCCAGAAGTTTTTGTTTTTTTCGGGAGGGGTTCACACCAACCCGATGGGGAAAGGGGGGGTGGGGGGGCACAGACATCAGTTTTCCTCTGTGACGTCACTATCAGCGGTAGTTCAAAACAATGGTGTACATGTATATCAATTCACGAGGTTCCCCTCTCCCCATCCATATGGTTGTGAAGAAAGTAAGTAAAAGTACTGTGAGAATGATTGGTCGACATTAGGGGTTTAACGGCTCAAAACCACCATATGTTTATGAGAGACACCGTAGTGGAGGGCTGCTGAAATTTCTACCACCTGGGGTTCTTTAACGTACACCCAAAAGTGAGCACACGGGCCTACAGTATTTTCGCCTCCATCGAAAATTCAGCCGTCGCTGCCGCGATTATATCCCGCGACCTGCGGGTCAGCAGCCGAGTACCTTAACCACTAGACCACCGCGGCGGGGCAGTACTGTAAAAAGTACTGTGAAATACAGTAAATGACAGGTACTGGACCGTTTGCAGCAACCGTCTCTCATCGCACCCTATAATAGACTATAAATATAGACTTCGAAAACGCATTATTACGATGACCTACCTCATCGGAGAATACACAGTTAGTCATTAACCTCTGTTGAGCGTAGATTGCGTAGTCCTCGCCGGGGCGAAGTGCGTTTCACAGGTGAAGGACGATTCCGCTTACAACGAGGATTGAGAGGTATACACATCATGTTTTTGTACATTTATATTTAAATTTTGGTTTTGCTTAGTTCTGTGAACGAATTTTTTACTGTCGATGTCTTTGACTGCATGCCCATAGAAATTATTTTTATGTTAATCTCTATATGTCAAGTAGCCCTGACACAGTGGTAGCTTTTAGTCAAAAATTTTCACTTTACTGCGCGAATCCAAGCCTGCTTGCGATGCGCAATAAGTATTTTTTGTAATATATTCTACGCGTTGCAACACGATATTGCACACGTCGACCGTCGGGCCGACTTTGTTTCACTGTGACTTTTTATAGCAATGAAATACTCCAATCGTAGAGGTTTCATCGTGCGATCTGCGAGGGCAAAGTAATCATTCATGTGAAATGTTCACTTGGTGTCAATCGAAACAGCACGTGCGACGGGATTACACGTACTCACATAGAACTACATTGTTTGCGGCGTTTGTGCGCTATGCACTTTAATACGCGCAAGAAATGTGGAATCTTCTCGCTTTTTTTTTTTTCGTAGCTTTGGTCACTCGGCTCTCTGCATTAATTGCGTTGCGGCAAAATGTATTCCGTTGTTTTCAAGCGTGCAGCCGACATTTACTTTTACGTCAACAGATTAATAACTGTACAGAGTATTTCACCGCGCAGCGTACGTGCATTCACGTTTGCAGCACTTACGCCGGCCCAAGCAGGAGCAGCCTCGTACCACAGAAAATCTTGAGTCATCGTTTCACTAGTGATGTGGGAATGAACTCGGGTCTTCTTCAGAGCATAGGGCACGATAATCAATTTATCAGAACGCGTGAACGCTAACCAGAACTGGCAGCGCGTGTAACACGAGTTTACTTACGTGGTTAAGTGCACCATCCATGCCTGTTAATTATTTTGGGCATTCTTATGCGAGTCACTAGAATTTGACTGTTGCCATCAGCTACTTCGAGTTCATTCACGTCTGCGGTATTTCATCACAACGCGAAAGAAACTACCAGCCATCCATGTGGGTGCAATAACAAACGTGAGACGTCTCACGCACAGAGTTAGATATATACTGACAGAGCGCGTCCTTACGGGCACCTAAAGAGAAGCGGAGAAAATGTATACCAGCGAATCTTTCCGCCAGGCGACAAACGAGTGCTAGTGTTTAAGGAGGAACTTCACCAGCCGACATGTATCGTCACTAAAGTTCTCGTTTCTCGCAATAAGGGTCACTGCTCGAACTTTGCTGAGCGCGTTGCTTGCTAGCAATGCGAAGGCACCCCCATGAAATGCGCTGTCGACACATATTGCTGGGTTGTTCGTGTCCTGGATTGATCAGCGCCCTTCTATGAGACTCGATGATCACACCGAAACGCCGTACGGTATAACACTTGATGATTATGTCCCGAAAGGTGACGATGCTCCCACTGCACAATTGACAACTGGCGGTATTGCTGGCCTTTTCTGGACTTTTAATATACCAGTTCAAGGAGTGCTTTAAAAGGCATCGGCATACTTGAAGATCCTTCCTTCCCTTCTGCCACAAAATATTCCCGAATGTACCACTCTTCCCAGAAAGAGGGTGGTCGTGAAAACTTCACGACCACCCTCTTTATAAATTGGAGTGGCTCCTTAGCCCACTTCAGTTTATAAGTTTTACAATGAAACTCTAGAATAATCATTAGATCAACCTAAACCCTGGTGCGTGTCACTCGACTAGGCATTTACCTAAATAATATGCGTAATTAGTCCTACCCGCAACTGTCCTTTATAAAGCCACTATTTGACCCATAACAATTTTTAATTGGTCCTATATATAAAAAGGTGAAATGAAAGGCCTAATATCACATGCACATGTATAATGGTATTCAATCATTGCGATCAGAATAACAATATCTCACTATGAATTGACTTGGAATCGCACTGCATTTAGATTATCGAAAATTCTAGTACGGTAGCGAAATGAAAAAAAATTACTTCTTTGGGAGCACACAGGAATGCCCCATATCAGGGACACTGTATGGGCATCGTTCGTGTACAGGGAGGTTGGCAGCAAGATGAAATTTGAATAGCGATTGAGAAAAATGGGAGAGGAACGTTGTGCTAGGAATGTTTTCAGCTACTTGTACATCAAGAATATTGATACAAAATGAAGAAAGTGAACTCGAAAATTGTCAACCAAGTATTCAGACAATAGCATAATACCAAGCCAAAAGGGTACACCGGCTAAGAAGAAAGTTAAGGAAACAGAGAGGGACATGAAGAAAATTGAAATTGTTACAAAATAATAATTGAAATTGCAAATGAAAGGAAATTGCAAATGAAAACATCTGTGATAATTCTCGGTGCAGTTCTCTGCTGTTTGAGGCCAGAACATGAGTATTGCGGACCATGACTAGAGTGTGCTAGAAGTGTTGAGTGGCGTGACCGCAACTCGCCGCCTGCTCTCTTCTGCGTTGCCGCAGCGGCGGCGCTACAGTCGAATAATACTGAAAGAGCCGCGCGCCGTGTGGAGGAACTGCTATGCGCTTAGGCTCCTTTGTCGCGCTTTCTTGATGCAGATTTCTTCGTACCTGCCCATAATTCATGTCTAGCACATGACGCCATAGCCCTTGAAGTATGACACGTAGGCCAATGTACTGAGTTTAAACTCCATAAAAGCCCTTGTGAGAGATCGAAAATAACTCAGAAATGGCGTGTCTTATACTTAATTTTTTCTGTCTTAATTCTTTATTCGCTAGTTAGGTGTCTCCAATATTCAGAATAACTCAGCCAAGCTGTGAGATTAAAACACAAATATACCGGGTCCAACGCGGGAAGAACCAGGAAGTCATAAGTAAAAAGGGGAGAGGAAGAGAATCTGAACCCCTACACCACGAAATGTTCTCGTAATTTACCTTTTTGGGTGTACCTAAATATTTAAACGCAATCAGAGTGACCACAAATTCCCAAAGATAGTCGTACAGCTGCACCCCCCCCCCCCCATAAAAAAATTCTTGGTAGCCTTGCGCCGATGTTTACAGTTAGTGAACCTGAATATGACGTGTCTCTGTGCAAATTCTCACACTAAATTTCGCTTTTTTGACAGTACGACATCTTAAAACTTGTTCAAGTCTAACGTAGTCGGACGAGAAATGCACCGCCTAAAATAGTAGCTGTACTAAGGGGCATTGAATGGATATAGTTAATGGGGCGGTGACTTGTGAGTTGAATGCGTGTACTTGTCGATATATATTTCTATATGTATATAGATGGTGTGCATGTGTGAGGTTGGAGTGTACATATAAAACTTAAATTTCTCAAAACAAGATGCACCACTGCCTACGTTCACTTTTGACACTTAATAATAGAACTGCACTTATCATAAAACACATTGTCATAAACTTGCTGGCTTGAAATGGCATTACGCCAATAGCGTATTTGGAAAGCAGCCCAATTTAGGCTGTCGGTACAAAGTAAGAACTGGTTACAATAAATTTAGGCAGATTAACAGACGGGCTATATATGCAATGAGCCCTTGTAAATACGTTTGCATGTTGTTTCAAATATGTTTATTATGTAATAGGCCTTTCAGAAAGCAATAATTTTTATCTTCCGCAACACTGGCATGATAAAACTAAATCGTCACCGATATAAATGCTGCGACAACGTTACTGATACCCGGGTTTCTCGTGAAACATTCGAACGCATGAAGGCTTATACGAGGAACACTGTGCTCTGGCTATCGTAGAGACTGCCGACAAAACGAGCACACACTCTACAAAGTTTACACCCGAAAAGGTGTTAAACGGGTGTACGTATGATAAGCACTCATATGAACACTCTTTTTACGCCCTATTTTTAAAATTTAAGGTGTTCGTAATTAAAACACCCTGAAAACACCCCATTTACACCTTTATAGTTGGGGTGTATTGAACAAGGTTACAAATAATTGATTGATATGTGGGGTTTAACGACCCAAAACCACCATACGATTATGAGAGACGCTGTAGTGGAGGGCGCCGGAAATTTCGACCACCTGGGGTTCTTTAACGTGCACCCAAATCTGAGCACACGTGCCTACAAGGCTACAAATGCACCACGTTTTCGGGCCGTTTTGCTTATACTGTTAGTATACGTTAACCATCTTGATACCAGCAAGGCTCCCACTACTGCTTGCGAGTCTAGTAAAAAATCGAAGCAATTATTACGAAGCAATCGAAGAATCGAAAGTAATGTGACCGAAACGCAGTTTTCATCGATAAAGCATGCAAACTACTATAATATGGAAGATACAATAGGAGCGGCGCTTGTTCAATAGAGTAAGGGCCGATTCTCCTGTACCTGTTTCTTTCATCTGTGTCATTTGTGTGATTAGTCAACACTCACAAAATACACTGATTTGCCGGAACAAGGTAATGTTGCGCACATTGTTGTAGCCATGCATATAACACCCCCCCCCTCCCCCCGTCCCCCATCCATAAGATCGAAGCTTTTAAAGCTGAAAATAAAACGTCCACCACCTACAAAAAAACAACAACAGCACAGTTGTTTAGCCATAACCACCACGTAAGCAGGCCATCAGGTCCCTTAAAAACGAACATTTACGTCATGTATTTTTATCAGGCACGTTTTATTTAATTGATTGATATGTGGGGTTTAACGTCCCAAAACCACTATATGATTATGAGAGACGCCGTAGTGGAGGGCTCCGGAACGTTTTATTTAATTACTGTAGCGAATGTTCCTCTTCATGTGTGCTTAAGAGTGCGTCATGGAAATTAGGAAGAGGACACCGACCATGAAGAACAATGCAGAATAAGGAAATTTCGGTGACCTTGACGCAGCCTTGCTCACAATGACGGGAGCCTTGTGGACTAAATTACGAACAAAGCTCTCCTCAGGGGAGCCGAAACGCATTCTCTAGTTCTCTCTCCCTCTCTCTCCATTTTTTGTGGATCCCCTTCTTTTTATTTATGTAACTTCCCCAGCAGACGTGCTTCGGTCAAAGCCTCGACTTTGTAGGTAGTTAGAAAACAGCATTGATGAAATATTCTCAGCCGTGGTCTTGTTCCAAAAACTGCAAGCTAATTACAAATGTATTGTTGCAACGTGAAGACAGAAGTAGTAATTAACAGGTTGAGAAGGAGCAGCAGGTCAATGTTTTTATTTACTGCGTGCCAGAGCGTTCCTCTTCTTTCTTGTTATTGCTTGCTGCATAAAAGCGTGCAGATGCGCGTATGCGCTGTCGTCTTCGTCTTCCTATAGCAGTACGCACGTGGCAATATGTTCTCATCGAATAGTGTCACGGTCGATGCATGCAGTGTTGCAATGTCTTTACCGAAATAAAAATGCTGATAAAATATCGCCTACGTGACCTTGAATGTGCAGTCCCTAAAGACCCATACAGCTAAGCAAAAAGCATCAGCTTAGCTTTTTTACAAAAATTCGCTACATTAGGTTGGTGAAGGTGCGCTAAACATTGCTCCTGAATATTACAAATGCACGTTCTGACTAGTAGCTCGTGCTGGCCCCACTTCACCGTCACAAAGTTCACTGCGATTCAGATGCACTGTTGATTGATTTGTGGGGTTTAACGTCCCGAAACCACCATTTGATTATGAGAGACGCCGTAGTGGAGGGCTCCGAAAATTTTGACCCCCTGGGGTTCTTTAACGTGCACCCAAATCTGAGTACACGGGCCTACAACATTTCCGCCTCCATCGGAAATGCAGCCGCCACAGCAGGGAATCGAACCCGCAGATGCACTGTTAAAGAGCGAGTATAAGGCAACAGATCGCTGCCGAAAAAAAAGCAGCGCCCGCGTTATCAGCAGAGGGCCGGAGCTAGCGTTAAACCGCATCTAGCCGGTCTGAAAGTGCACCGATTCAGCCGAAGAAGTCTCGTCGCCTAGACAACCTTGGCTGCCCGGTATTGGGTTTGGGCTTATTTCCAACACAAAAAGTTGGGGGTTCCCCAGCCAAAAAAAGCTGATGAAGAACAGCTTGAAGGGACCTGGGGGACCGTACAGGCAGCAGCGAATAAAAAGTATAACTAACACGACATGATACAACTTATACAACTTGACAAGATATAATAGCATCGGTACATAGCATAGTAAATATAAGGAGGTACAACAAAAATGCACAGATACAGCGAAATGAATGTAATGAATGTCGACCCCTTTCCCGCGCTGCGTGCTGGGCGCACAGCGCGGGAAAGAGACCGGCGTCGTCTTACATATCACTGCGTGTGCTGGCGATAAACCCTCCCGTGTGTGTGCGTGTGGTGCGCGTGGCTTCTTGATCGGTAGAGTTCAGTAGTCGGTATTTAGTTAGAAATGTGCCTGCGCTGCGTGCTCCACCAGTGTGTTCTGTCAGTGCTGATTATTGTGAAGGTGCACCATCCTGAAGACTGAACCTGTGGATACATATTGTGGAGCACTCGAAGTGAAATAGCGAGTACCGCTCTCACATTGTTCCGTTCAGCGCTTTGTTAACTGCGTAAGCACAAGAATAACGCCTTCAAACAATTTTATTTTCAACTAGTTGATGAGAAATCAACATTTGTTTACTTAGCGAGAATATTTCTCCGAACTGTTTCACGGGGATGATGGTGAAGTGTGATTGTGGGCAAGTTGTTTGTTTGTTTAGATTGTTTGGAGTACAAAGCAGAGTGTGCGTGAGCCGCTGAGGTTCAGCAAAGGAATTGAACAGATTTTTGCGGTGCCCTTTGTTGGCAGCCGTTTTTAACGGGGCCTGCTCGTGCTGCAAATTGATTTTAGTTTACTAATTAATACATGTGTGGGGACGGCGCCTGTTAGCTCTAAGCATCAACCGTATGTAAGACGCATATGCTTGGGCATGTCGGTAGTTCATTTACTTTCTTTTATTTTTTCTTATTTCACAAAAAGACCAAGAACGAAAAACAAGGGCGTGGTGTCCACGTCGTTTTTTTTTCGGTTCTTTTTCGTTTTGTGCGGTAACACTACCGTGATAGCTCGGGTTGATGCATCGGGTGACAACACAGCATATTGTTTTGCGTTAGGTGTGCCTCGCGAAATTTGCCTACTTGCTAATACATTCAATTTCGTTATTCGTCTTCAGCGGTATTTTTGTCCACCCACAACGTAGCGTGACACTGCTGACAGCCGGGCCTATGTAGCGGATCGAGCACTGAAGCTGGACGTTTGTTTGAACAGACCTTTAGTCTGTGTGTGGTCGAATTGCCTACTTGAACAGCGCAAACGCTTGTTTGAACATAACTGCTAACGTTCGAGAAGATTTTATTCAGATTGTTTCCACCATGTGTAACTTTCAAAATATTCTTGTTATTCAGAGTTTTATTGCCATCATCTCGCTTTGGCGTTTAACTTCGCTAAGTACTTCAGATGTGCTTCACATAGACGTGCTTCACATAGCGAAGCACGTCTGTTTCCACAGCAGACGTGCTTCGCTATGTGAAGCGTATTATTAGTTTTTTTGTTGCATAAAAACACTTTGATGTTATACATACTGCACGGTATCTAAGCATGTGTTGCAGTCAAAATGTAAGACAGGGCAGCATATCCATCTGGGAACACAACACGCACAGCCACTGAACAGCCTACGTTGCATCGGGAAGGAGTTATGCTTTCTCACCCTGACAGCATGATTTAAACAAATGGCCCTAAATTAGCAGTACGCAATTGTCATTGAGTGAAGGTAACAGGGTCACTTTATTCGACATTTCCCAGCCAATTTTGCGGCTATGACAAACATGTTTGAAAAAAAAATCGTGCCGATTTAATGCACTGAAAACAGTGCTTGAATATTTCGAAGAGAAAAAAGTTTTGGTCACGTGGTTGCCTTTCAAACTTTCTAGACTGTTGTTTGAGTGTTGTTTATGAAAAAACTATATTTTACAAGTACCGCACCTTTTTTTATACCAAATTTGGTACATGTTAAGTAAAGGGGCTTATGTAAGGTGTTTAAAACTCAGCAATATTAATACAAATTTTCGGCCACATACGTCTGCAAGAATTTAGCCAAAGTGTGTTATGTTTGCATTTTCTCATTGCTTTACTGCACTTTGTATGAATATCTGAGCTGTGACTACTTACTTCACAGAAAAGATATTTTGATGAAAAATTATTTTTAGACATCTTAAGCTGTTAACCCCTACGAGAAAAGATCACTTATTTCACAGAATTGTCATTTTTGTCCGTATTGAGACGCGATTTGCACCATGTGGTGGTCCAATTAAAAACACCTTTTACCTAAATTGAAAGCAAATAAACAGTTCTTCGTATGTGACAAGTTTCATCATTACAATTTCTATTTCAAGGAATAGAATATTTTTTTATTGTCCCATCAACGGCAATAGGGAACTTTGAGGGGTCAGCTGCCGTATGACCAAATGGCAAATGGGGAACTTGGAATTTAAAAAATCATTTAGGGGCAAAGCTTTTGAGGCCGTCGGTCATTCCCTCCTCTGTAATCGTACTAGTATTATGTAGTCACTTGATGTGTTGCACAATAGATAGCGTTAGTGGTTTTCACAGCATATACACGGACAAATTGATGATTCGTGGGGCGAATCGTTCGTCCGTACATTTGTGCTTTCGTCCGTTCATCTGTGCATCCATCCGTCCGGGCTTCCGTGTGTTGGTCTGTCCGTGAGCCCGTCCGTCTTTCTGTTTGTCTATACTGGCGTCAGACTGTCTGTCCATCAGTTTGTGCGTCCGGACGGACGAATGCTACGCCCCACTCATCATTATTCACTCCATGGATATGCTGTGATCTTTTTCTCAAAACATAAATTGCTATTACGAAATTTGGCACATGAAAAGAACTGTTTATTTGCTTCAATTTAGGTACAAAGTCTATTTTAATTCAACCATCACATGGTACAAGTTGCATCTCATTATCGACAAAAAAATCATTTTGTGAAATTTGCGATTTTTTTCTCGTAGAGCTTGACAGCTTGAGAGGTCTAAAATATTTTTTGCTTCAAATATACCTTATGTGGATTAAGCATTCACTCCTCAGATATTCATTCGAGGTGCAGTATTGATATAGAAAAATGCAGATATAACTCACTTCCGCTAAGTTATTTGAGGCGTATGTGGTCGAAAAATGGGGATATTTTTACTGAGCTTCAAACATTTTACGCAAGCTCTTCACTTAACTTGTAGACCAAATTTGGCACGGAAGAAGAGATACTTATGAAATAATTTTTTTCACAGACATACAGACGAGATTCCGGGAAGTTCAGGAGGCAGCCACGTGACCAATAAATTATTTGTCTGCGAAATATTCTAGCAGTTGCCTTTTTAATGCAGTATCAGTGCGATTGTTTTTCTAATACATTTGCGGTGGTCACCAAAATGGCTGGGCCGTCTGATGTGGTATGACCAGATAGCCAATTCTTCCATTATATAATCGTGTCAATGTGAGCCAGTTCAAGAACACTAGTATCATTCGCATTTTAATACGTAACTGTACAGTACTTAATTTTACAAGTTACCTGCACTGAATACCTTCTCAATGCGCATACCGTCATGTATGCTCAGTGACATTGTGCTTTTGAGCAATACAGATAAAATATGTATATGTTGTTGCGTGCCGTACCGTATTCCTTTTAATAAACTAATCGAATGAGTACCATGTTAGATCTGCAGAAATACAGATGCAGCTGTGTTGATGCATAGTTAAGCATAGAACTTGACATTAACTTAGATTGGTTGTTGAATGCAGCTAATGGAACATTATCAGCTTGGAGCAGCACCTTTTTATTTGCCTGCGCGAGCAAGCTGAAAGGGTTGAGGAAAGTTCATATCTACGGCACGAAAGGTATATTGATTCTGCCACAGCGCGCTTTTTATGGCGATTATTGCTCAGCATACCTTTTCTAGCATTTCTCACTGCAGGGGAGCCCGACGCCACTGAATATGCTTGCTACGCACTCAATTTATACTTACACATAAGAAAGTAGTTAGTTATGCATGGTGCACACTGTATGTTGCACTCTTTGTGAAATTTCAGTCATTGTTCCTTGTGTATTTATTTTAGGTTTCCAGGATTGAATTTCCTGTACAGAAAGAACAGTTTCGCCCCACTTCTCTCGAAGGAACCTGTCATCTCGGCAGCTGAAGATGATTGCGCAAACAGCAGTGACAAGTGGTTTTGCAGTTAGAAGTTAGACTCGAGCAGTGGTGGTGGCGGCGGATACACAGGAGCAGCTTCTGAGAAATTTCGCTCACTTTCGCAGTGCCAACTAGAAATCGAAGCTCGGAACAGTGACGCGCCGACGAAGTGCCGGCTATCCACCCTTCCCAGGTTTCTACCGTGGAATCTACTGACGCAAGGGTCCCGGACAAGGAAATACGACGACACTTCAGAACAACATATTCAAGTGTAAACGCACCACGTGACCTGCTGCTACCCCATCTAATCAGCTATAAACGCCTATACTGCACACCGGTGATCACACTCGGGCAGTGGTGGCGGCGGCGGATACACAGGAGCAGCATCTGAGAAATTTTGCTCACTTTCGCAGGTTAGTTTTGCTGTTCTGCAAAATATTTTTCCGCACTTGTACCCATTCCTATTATTTGCTGCTGCTCTACTGCCCGAGCAAGTGTTTCTTGTGTAACGCGTTTTCTGAGAGAGTGTTGCTGATTTTGTGTAACGCGTTTACTGAGTAAGCAGGTGTTCCTTATGTATTGCGTTTACTAGCACTCTAAGGAAACTTCCTGTGCACTATCACCTTGGAACTATTGTAAGTGTGCAGCCCGTGCTTACGCCATGAGCAACGACCCTGGCGAAACGTGTCTAGCATGTTTTGAGGAGATACTGACAGATGAAGAATGCATGAAATGTGCAGAATGTGGTCTGTGTTATCACCTCGGAAAGTGCTCAGGCGTCGGTTAGCGTACGTACAAATCCAAAGACGTTGAAGCGAGGGCGAATATGAAGTGTCAGACATGTCGCTTAACAGCGTCTCGAAGCGCTGCCACTGCTCGACAGCAGGATGGCAATGTATCTATTGCTTTGAGCAGGCAGTGGGCGGACATAAGCAGAGCGCTTGCTGCGCTTACAGTTAAGGTCGATGAGATAACGACTCTTATAGATGCAGTGAGCAACATTGAGACATCTGTGCAACACATGTCTGACACCTATGATAAGCTTATAGAAGCCTCAAATAAACATGACAAGCAAATCGAAGCCCTACAAAAGACAGTTGATACGCTCGAAATAGCTAATAACAAGCAAACAATTGCTGTGCTGCGCACGAAGCTGAACGCCCTAAATCAATGTAGCAGAAAACAAATCATGGAAATACATGGCTTGCCTGAAACTGAACGCGAAGATTTGATGGAAAAAGTGAATGAACTGGCAAGCAGGCTCGATTTGCTGGTGCTTACAAAGAATGATGTTGATGGGCTGCATCGCATTCCCTTCAGGTCAGACAAAACCCTGGTCGTGCTCATCAGATTTTGCAAACAGTCCACAAAAGCACTGTGGATTGCGAAGCGTAGCACTCTGAAGCCATGCATAAAGGATGTTAAGTTTTTCGACAACTCAACAGCGCAGAACAAGAGGTTATTGTGGCTCGCAAAGACAAAAGCTGCGGAAGCACACTACAGTTTTGTCTAGACGAAAGAAGGGAAGATATTTGCTTGAAAGGAACCAAGTACTCGCGCCATCAACATCAACAATGCCCCGCAGGAGCGCCTGCACAAGTAGGCGTTTGGTGTGTAGCGACACCACGGACCCGAGCTAACGGGGGAGTTTCTACTCCCTCCCACGCCTAGCCGTGCGTGGCTTTGCCGTGTCCGGGGAAAAGGGGATCCTGGGGGTGGAGCTGACGCTGGGTGATTGGACCTTTAAGGCCCCCCGGCAGAGGCAACACACTCCTTTGGCCCCGGCTTCACGTAGACGGCACCCCTGGGCTGACCCACCCAGGGGAAATCGGCAGTCGCCTTTTCCTATCTCTCTCTTCCTACATCTTAGTCTTTTCTCGTCTTTAAATCTATCCTGTCTTCTTCTCTCTTCCATTTACTTCCAATTTTTCCTGGCGGCAAGGGTTAACCTTGTGTAATTACTCAACCTTGAGTAGTTATATTTGGTTATAGTGGCAATGCACGGCTGGCGTCTGCAGTCTTATGCTATTGAGTGCTTCAGCGTCCCCTGGTTGGACTCCATGGTGGGTGGTCGCCATTGCTGCCGAAAAAAAAGTACACTACTATGGGAACACCTGCATTTCCCCATCTCCTAGATCGTCTTCCGCTTAAAAGGGGACGCACCGATGAAATATCAATTTTCAGCCAACCTAGACAATGTTTTCCAAAATTCCATGTAGTGCACAGCGAAAAGCCAGCAAAACAAGCCAGAGCCATATCTCCATTTCTTGTTGCTAAATCTCTGACTGAGCTCTTTGGCCCAGGATACAAGGTTACAAAGATGGCTAGCGGAGACCTTCTCCTTGAGCTGCCTGAAAAACACCACTATGAAAAACTTGGCAGTCTCGTAGCATTTGGTAATATCCCAGTATCTGTTTCACCTCATAGATCAATCAACACCTCACGCGGAGTTGTTTCAGAAGCAGACCTTCTTGAAATGTCTGAACAGGAACTGCTTGAATGGTGGAAAGAGCAAAATGTCACGGATGTGAAACGAATCGTAATCAGACGCGACAACAAAGAAATACCTACCAAACATTTAATACTCACTTTTGCATCTAGCACACTGCCTTCATCTACAGACACAGGCTACATCAAACTCTCTGTCCGTCCCTACATTCCCAATCCAAGATGGTGTTATAAATGTCAACGATTTGGTCATGGCTCGCAGAACTGCCGGGGTCAGGAAACTTGTGCAAGATGTGGTAGCCATGGCCACCCATCTGATAACTGTGTTACTCCGCCTCACTGCGTGAATTGTGATGGGGAACACGCCACGTATTCACGTTCGTGTCCTAACTGGAAGAAAGAAAAACAAATAATCACTATTAAAGTCAAAGAAAACATCACATTCAAAGAAGCAAGACGAAGAGTGTCGCCATTTTACGGCACAACATATGCTGATGCGGCGCGTCAGAAGGCACCGCTGCACCAGCCCTCGCCACCCCTCCGGCCCGCGCATACCGAGCCGGCGGTTGTGGCACCTGCCCCCAAGGCGGCTGTAGCCCAGGCTACACCGCCTACTCCCAAACAGAGACCGGAGACTCCAGAGTATTCGGGTCTCAAGGCCACCCCTCACCAGGCAAGGCCCAAAATTCGAACTAACAGCCCGCACGTGCGGGCATCCAGTGCCTCCGAGGAGGCAATGGATACGTCGGCACCCTTGGTGCCGAAAGAGCGGCGTGGCTCCTTGGAGCGCGCCAAGAAAACAAAAAAAGCAAATAACAGGGCCTGGTGACGGCCCTGTTAAGTGAACTCAAACTCCCCGTCTAAACAGCCACTCGCTTTTGGTGCACACAGCATTATTTTACATTCACCATGAACACTCAAATTATACAATGGAACGTCAGAGGCCTTCTCAGAAACCTTGACGACATCCAAGAACTCTTACACGAACACTCACCAAAAGTGCTGTGTGTACAAGAAACACACTTTAATTCAAACACACAAATTTTCTTCGTAAATACGTTATTTTTCGAAAGGACCGTGATGATGCCATGACATCATCCGGAGGTGTTGCCATCATAGTGAATCAAGGAATTGCATGCACACACTTACAACTCCAAACATCCCTTGAGGCAGTGGCTGTTCGAGCGGTTCTTTTTGATAAACTGATCACAATCTGCACTATTTACATTCCTCCTAGCTATCAGCTGCAAAAACGGGATTTACACTTTTTAATTGATGAACTTCCGGAACCTTATGTTCTCCTTGGAGACTTTAATGCGCATAGCAGGCTATGGGGTGACTCTCGGTATGACGCGCGAGGTCGACTGATCGAACAGTTCCTTCTCTCGTCGAGCGCGTGCCTCCTAAATCGAAAAGAACCAACCTATTATAATCTTGCTAATAACACCTACTCCTACATAGACCTAAGCATAGTATCTCCATCCCTTGTGTCTTTACTCCAGTGGAAGTCGTCAGTAATCTGTACGGAAGTGGCCACTTCCCCGTAGTTTTGAGCACAAATACAGTAACTGAGTGTCCACCACGTGTTCCCAAGTGGCTCATAAACAAAGCCGACTGGGAACAGTTTTATACTATCGCTTGTCTAGGTTGGAATGACATCTGTACTTTGAACATTGATGTTGCTGTGAACTACTTCACAGCGTTTTCGATTGATGCTGCAACAAAATGCATCCCACAAACAAATGGACACCCTGGAAAACGATGTGTGCCATGGTGGAACTCTGAATGCCGAAACGCGCGCAAACAGCAAAACAGAGCTTGGAGGCTGCTTCAGAACTCACCGACAGCCGAAAATCTTGAAACCTTCAAGAAAATAAAGTCTCAAGGCAGGAGAACGCGTCGGCAGGCCAGAAGAGAAAGCTGGCAGAAGTTTTTATCAAGGGTTAATTCATACACACAGGAGGCTAAAGTCTGGAACATGGTCGGTAGGATAGCAGGAAAACAAGTACACACACTTCCACTCGTAAACACTCAGGGTGATACCTTGGAAGATCAGGCAAACTTCCTTGGTGCACACTTCGAACAGGTATCGAGTTCGTCCCACTATACTGACATTTTCCAAAAATACAGAACAAGAATAGAAAAGCAGAAGCTCGAACACAAATCCACTAGATACGAGGCATATAACCAAGCTTTCAGTCTAGCTGAGCTCCGAACATCTCTAAACTCCTGCAGTACTTCTGCCCCAGGTTCTGACCGTGTGATGCATGAAATGTTAAAAAACCTACCAAACGAAACCCGAAAAACCTTACTTTGTTTGTACAATGCAATTTGGTCTTCTGGCACTATTCCTACCTCCTGGAAAGAGGCTATTGTTATTCCCATTTTGAAAGAGGGCAAGGACCCTTCTTTACCCTCGAGTTATAGGCCTATAGCACTTACAAGCTGCTTGTGCAAAGTCTTCGAAAAAATGATAAATTGCCGACTTGTACATTTTCTTGAAACAAATAATTTGCTCGACCCATTTCAGTGCGGGTTTCGAGAAAGTAGATCCACCACAGACCACCTTGTTCGTATCGAGGCACAGATCAGAGACGCCTTCGTCCATAAACAATATTTTCTCTCTGCGTTCCTCGATATCGAAAAGGCTTATGATACAACATGGCGTTTCGGAATTCTAAGAGACCTGTCCCACCTTGGTGTGCGCGGAAGAATGTTTCATATAATCGAAAGTTACCTGTCAAACCGGACATTCCGTGTCCGTCTGGGCAGTGTGCTCTCCCAAACATTTGTCCAGGAAACAGGCGTGCCACAAGGTGGTGTGCTTAGTTGCACACTTTTTATTATTAAAATGAATTCTTTGCACTTGTCCATTCCCCGCAATATGTTCTATTGTACATATGTCGGCGACGTTCAGCTTGGCTTCAAGTCATGCAACTTGGCCATGTGTGAGCGGCAGGTTAAGCTGGGTTTAAATAAGGTCTCCAAATGGGCAGATGAAAACGGATTTCGACTTAACCCACAAAAAAGCACGTGTGTCTTGTTCTCTCGAAAGAGAGGCATGCACTCGGAACCTGACATTTGACTGAACGGGCAACGTCTGTCCGTCAAAGCCGAGCATAAATTCTTAGGCTTAATCTTGGACAACAAGTTGACCTTCGTACCCCACGTAAAGTATTTAAAAACAAAATGTCTAAAAGCCATGAATGTTATAAAAGTGTTGTCACGTACTACGTGGGGTAGTGACAGGAAATGCCTCATGAACCTGTATAGAAGCCTTATTCGCACCCGCTTAGATTATGGGGCCATTGTTTATCAGTCTGCGACTCAAAGTGCTTTGAAGATGCTGGATCCCGTGCACCATTCGGGCATCCGCCTTTCTACGGGTGCTTTTCGCACCAGCCCCGTAGAAAGCCTTTACGTTGAGTCAAATGAGTGGTCGCTTCATCTGCAAAGAACTTACATGTCCTTTGTATATTTCCTTAAGGTGAAAGCAGACAAGAGGCACCCCTCATACTCTACTATTAATGACTTGTCCAGCTCCATTCCTTTTCAAAACAGGCCTTCAATGAGGCAGCCCTTCTCAGTTCGCCTGAAGGGTCTAGCTGAGGACACTGGAGTGTCACTCGAACACAGTTTAATGGCTCCTGTAGCATACCCGCCACCGTGGCAGTGGCAGACTATAGATTGCGATGTGTCTTTCCTAGAAGTTACTAAACATGCGCCTATTGCCCATATTCGAACATACTTCTTGGAACTTCAACACAAATACACACGTCCTGAGTTTTTTACAGATGCCTCTAAGTCTAACTCCTCTGTGTCCTACGCTGCTGTTGGCCCTTCCTTTTCGGATGCTGGCCCTCTACATCCAGGCACAAGTATATTCACAGCGGAAGCTTACGCGTTACTTGTGGCAGCTAAACACATCAAACAATCACAAATACAAAAAGCAGTAATTTATACAGACTCCCTCAGTGTGGTAACGGCTCTGCCCAGTCTTAAAAACCAAAAAAACCCTGTCCTCGTTTCACTTTACTCCATTTTATGCACATTCTACACACCCTACCGACATGTTGTTGTGTACCGTGAGATTCAAGGGCACCGTGAGATTCAAGGCAACGTGATGGCGGATCAGCTTGCTGCATCCGCCCACGAAAGCACCGCCATTACACCTTCATCAATCCCGGCCCTTGATCTTAAGCCGTCTCTCAAACGAAAACTCAGGGACTACTGGCAGAGCAAGTGGGATACACACACACAAAACAAACTACACGTTATCAAGCCACACCTTGGCCATTGGCCACCAGTATCGAAATCACGTCACACAGAGGTAACATTAACGAGGCTCAGGATAGGACACACATACACGACACACTCATATCTTTTCTCCGGTGGCGATTCACCATTGTGTGACAGATGTGGTGAAGCACTAACAGTTCTTCACATTTTAATTCAGTGCAAACAATTGGACACTCTAAGAAAACAACACTTTCCTTCACCCTACCGACAACATATACCTTTACACCCTGCAATGTTCGTCGGTAGGGAACCGCTTCTTAGTCACAAATCATTGTTAGCGTTTTTAAAAGAAATTCATAGCTTTCATGTCATATACCCGGGCATACCGTAGCACGACCTCTCCAGAGAGGTTTTCGCTGCGGTGGCTACACAATAAAGCACTTGCCTCACGGCCCTTGGACGCAAGGGTATGAACGAGTGAGGCACTTGTGCTAATGCCATACATGTCCACCATCGTTTTTATTATCATTAACTTTTGCCATCTATTTGCACCACACACACCTTTCACGGCATGGTCATGATTTTATTAATTGTATGTTTTTACCCGCTTTACTGCGAGGAATTTTATGGCCCTTATACAGCCGCTAATCACAATTATTGTCCACATTCCTGTCTCATGAACTGGCGCTCTTTGGCCATCAAATGGCCTTTGCGCCAAAAAACACCATATATCATCAACATCAACAATGAAAGCGACTTAGACAAAATTATCTAGAACAGACGGTGCGTTTCGTCAAAAAAAGTTAATGAAAAATGAACCATTTTTCTACTGATCCATTCCTAGAAGTGTTAAAAACTTCTGGATACAGTAGAAAAAATAGCCTGTCCTTATATCACTTATATGCGCAAAGTTTAAGAAACAAGGGAGAGGAAGTTGATGCTGAAATGAAGCAGATCAACTACACTTTTGATGTTTTCGCTTTTACCGAGACGTGGTTCCACTCGGAGGAATACGTCATTCACTTTACTGGCTACAAACATGTAACTCAATTCAGGAAAAAAAAAACGAGTTGGGGGTGTGACTATATACGCGTGCCAAAACTTATCTTTTGACATCCTGACTGATTATACGAGCGTTTTCGAAGATTTCGAATGTGTTAGCCTATTACACCGGAACATTTTTATCAATGCGCTGTACCGCCCACCTCAAGGTAACACAGAAGCCTTTCTTCAGTTTATTGAGACATGTTTAGATAATGCTAATCCAAATAAATGGGGTGTTATTGCACTTGGTGATTTTAATATTGATGTTATGGGTAGATCTCCAATTGAAGCGGCCTTAACAGAAATAATGCTACTGTATGGATGTACAAATATGATTGAGTCCCCAACACGAGTAAACAAATCAACAGCAACACTAATAGATTTTTGCTACACGAACTTTTCTCGAGACGCGGTTTTTTCCGGAGTATTTTCGTCTGGTCTGAGTGACCACTTGTCGTTCTTTGTATTTGTCCCTTTAAGTAAAAAACGATCTACCCCTATCCATTCACGTAGAACGAATGATTTCGATAATAGCGCTGTTTTCTGTGAGTTGCTGAAAACAACCGATTGGACAGACCTCTACAATGCAACCGATCCAAATGAAGCGTACGAAAATTTTATTATAAAGGTTATTAACCATTACAATGTCGCTTTTCCTGTTATGGCAATTAGAAAATACAGAAAGGCCCGTAAAGATTGGATAAACAAGGCTCTTTTTATGAGAATAAAAGAAAAAAAAACTTGGTGTTTGCTAAATTTCTTTAAAACGAGAAGTTCTGAGATATTAGCTGAATACAAAAAGTTTTGTAATGTGCTAAGTGCTGATCTAAAAAAAGCAAAGTCGTAATTTTACAGAAAAAAGATTTTCAAACATAGGTAACAATCCTAAGCAGATCTGGGAAGGAATTAAAACTCTCATCGGCAGCAAAGCTAACACAACACCCATCGAAATGCTGGTTAAGGGTATCATCTATGACGGTCTTAACACTTTCTGGATGCTGGTAAATATGCCGGCTCATATCCGTTGCCTAATAATACCTCTCTTATGTCATGCATACAGATTTCCAACTATGACTCGATATTTCTGACGCCAACAACAGAAGCAGAAATCACAACCATTATTGTTTCTCTAAAAAATACTTGTGCTCCTGGTGATGATGACATCTCACCATTGCCAATTAAGAATTCCATTAGTTGCCTTATAGAACCACTGACCTATATGTTCAATCAGATGTTGGCTACTGGCGTGTTCCCAGATAGATTAAAGATAGCACGTGTTACTGTTGCCTTTAAAGGTGGAAATAAAACAGAATTCGGTAATTACCGGCCAATTTCAGTTCTGCCAATTTTTTCTAAGGTTGCTGAAAAACATAATTTATACATGTTTCTTTGGCTTCCTTTCCGCAGATAATGTGATAAGTGATCATCAATACGGTTTTCAAACAGGGAAATTGACTGAAACCGCATTGCTTTATATAAAAAATGTCTTGATTCGACACATTGAAATGAAACACTTTACTATCAGACTATTTCTCGACTTCAGTAAAGCGTTTGATTCGGTTCAACATGACATTCTCTTAGCAAAATTAAAAATTTATGGAATTCGTGGCATTGCAAGAAGCCTTATGAAAAGCTACCTGACTGCACGTCAACAATACACAAAGCTACATAACGACACTCGCTCTAACTACGGAACAATAACATATGGAGTACCTCAGAGATCAATATTACGACCCCTTCTATTCACTGTGTACGTGAATGATATTGTAAATATTCCTTCATCTTCGAACATTATCCTATATGCCGATGACACTAACATCTTCTTTTCTGGTCCCAACCTAAAAAAACTTGAGCAGAGAACGAATAGTTGGCTTGAAGAATTAGAGGACTGGTTGAGGGTAAATCAGCCGAGATTAAATGTGAAAAAAACTAATTTCATTTTATTCCGTGCTAAAAACAAAGCAATACACCACAGCCCAAAAATCTATTTTGGTAATTCAGAAATAACATGTACCAGTAGCTGCAAGTTTCTGGGCGTACACTTCCGCAATGACTTGAGCTGGTCTGATCACGTGAGTCATGTAAAACTGAAAATGGCTCGATCCATTGGTGTTATAAGCCGTATAAACCATCTTCTTCCACATTCGGTGGCAAAGCAGCTATACTTTTCTCTCGTTCATTTGCACCTCACATACTGCAACTTAGTTTGGGGCACATGTACTAGGACCAATGCACAAAAATTAATCACCATGCAACAAAGATCATTGAGATAGACATAGACATAGCAATTTATTTTCTGTTTTTTGTGTATTGTGCTTCACTGAATGCTACAAACTTAAAGTGATGGTTCTTATTTATAATCGTATAAAACAAGATTTTGCTTCATTCAGCAATGTGTATCTTACTCATCACATTGAATATAACTTACGAAGGACGTCACTTGTTTCAGCACGATATAGAACAAATTATGGTACCCAAACACTTGACCATCAAATAGTAGATATTGCTACGGGGCGCCACAAATGAACATTCTAGAAAAGAGGACGATGTTTAGCGCGAGCTCATGCAGACCGGGCTCCATATTGTATGCCTGCCTGTGTACCAAAAGTAAAGGCTTTTTCAGACGCCTTCTCCCCGTAACATTTTGGTGGAGAGTGCGGGTCTTCCCACAGTCCACACCAGGACGATTCTACGCAGCGGACGTTCCTTGGCTGCCTGTGCGATGCCTGATCAAGACGAACACGAGGATTCTTCGGAGACTACCCCAAGCGTGCTTCGTCCAACTACGCAGCAACCAACAGCAACGCAGCCAGCTGCTACTAACCGCACCGTCGTCCTGACTCAACCACTTGACCCAGGCACATTTTCGGGCAGTGACAGTACTGACGTGGAGGAATGGCTCCAGCTGTACGAAAGAGTGAGCTTTACAACTGGGATCCGACGCTCATGTTGGCCAATATTATTTTCTACCATGATGGTACAGCTAAAGTTTGGTTTTCCAACCACGAGGAAGATATCACGAGTTGGGACATCTGAAAGCAGAAACTCATCGATCTCTTCGGCAAGCCCATCGGGCGTCGTCGTGCTGCGCAGAAAGAACTAGCGTACTGACTCCAGTCCAGCCCAGAGTCATACGTCACATACATACAGCATGTGCTCGCCCTCTGCCGGAAGGTTGATGACAAGATGCCGGAATCTGAAAAGGTCGCGCACATCCTCAAAGGAATCGCCGATGACACTTTCAATCTCCCGTATATCGAAACTCATCGACCGTAGATGACGTTATTAATGAATGCCGACGCTTCGAAGACGCGAAAAGTCGCCGTATCACTCCACACTTTTCGCGTCTTCCCAACACGGCTGCAACATCAACCTGCAAGGACGCCTGTTTGGCACCAGCCCCTGCTGCTTCCGACAATATCGTGCGCATCGTGCGCCACGAAATCGAGGCAGCATCTCCTCTGTCTCACCAAGTCCAGGCCCCTGACGACTCTCGCGCCAAGATTTCTTTAATCAAGAGTGTCGTACGCCAGGAACTGGCCAATGCCGGACTTCAGACGCTATGCCCCGTTAACCGACCTGACTACCGACTGCCCAGTACACCTAATTTGTCCCGCGGACCAACCAACCGCCCACGTTACCGGAACCCGTCAGAATGGCGAACTTCCGATGACAGGCTGATCTGCTTCAACTGTGGACGAGTGGGTCATATTTCACGTCATTGCCGCACTACCTGGGGTTGGCAGCCATTGTCGCATTATGCCAACACCCGACGCCCACCTGCTGGCTCTCGGATGCCGATCTACACGGCACAAGATGATGCTTCGCCATCCAGGCCCGCCCAACCAAGCCGCTCTCCGTCGCCCTCTGGACGCATGTCCCGCTCAACTAACCGACGTCGCTCCCCCTCGCCCTCCTACCACCAGTCCTCAGAAAACTGACGGGCGCAGCTCCTAGAGGTGAGCCTGCTTCGACGACCCGACCCAAAATTTCTTTACACACGATACCCGGACACAACAACTTGATTAAAGTAAATGTTGACGGTACTTCTGTGGCAGCACTCATTGACACCAGCGCTCACATATCAGTCATGAACTCCAGCCTTTGTGCTCGACTCAAGAAAGTGCTCACTCCTGCTCCGATCACTCTTGTCCGAGTAGCTGATGGTGCAACACCAGCGGTCACCGGGATGTGTGCTGCCCGTGTCACTGTTGCTGGACGTCATACCACTGTTCTGTTCTACGTACTGGAC
The DNA here is from genome assembly GCF_013339725.1 of Rhipicephalus microplus. Lineage (NCBI taxonomy): Eukaryota > Metazoa > Arthropoda > Arachnida > Ixodida > Ixodidae > Rhipicephalus > Rhipicephalus microplus. The sequence continues at coordinate 168,950,450 of NC_051166.1, read as the reverse complement.
CACTGCCCACATGACATCATATTGGGACTCGATTTTCTGTCGGAGCATTCCGCCCTAATTGACTGTTTTGCTGGTGTTGTTCAGCTCGTCCTACCACACGCCGTTGACCCTCCTGATCTTGCACCTCCAAAGCTATGCTCCGCCGACTTTGTTCGCCTATCTTGTCGAGCTGTGACGTATATCGACGTCTCTTCTGATCCACCTGTGGCTGACGGCGATTATGTCATTTCACCTAATCCTACAGTACTCTGTTCGCACAATGTTGCGTTCCCCCACAATATCATCACAATGAAGAACAACGTGGCATGTCTCCCTATTGTGAATTTTGGACTTTGCTCTGAAGTGCTGCCACGAGGAATATCCCTTGCAACCCTTTCCCCGGCCGGCAACTACCACATATCGGCCTTAACAGAGGATACACCGTCATCTGCAAGTATTCAGTCGCGCAGTACACTAGACTGCATAACTGGAATGATTGCCTCTTATCTCTCGGCCGAGCATGTGTCTGCGCTTCGTGGCCTTCTTGCGTCGTATCAAGACGTCTTTGATCTCTGCGACCGACCCCTAGGTCAAACGACCGTCGTAAAACATCGGATCAACACCGGTGATGCAAATCCAGTACACCGGCGACCCTATCGAGTTTCCTCCACCGAGCGCCACGTGATCCAGCAAGAAGTCGACAAGATGCTTGCCCGAGACATCATTGAACCTTCTTCAAGTCCTTGGGCTTCGCCCGTTGTGCTTGTGAGAAAGAAGGATAACAGCTGGCGTTTCTGTGTCGACTACAGAAATCTTAACAAGATTACAAAAAAAGACGTGTATCCTCTCCGCGGATAGACGACGCTCTTGACTGCCTTAGTGGCGCAAATTATTTCTCTTCCATCGACCTTCGTTCCGGGTACTGGCAGATATCAGTTGACGATCTGGACCGTGAAAAGACGGCATTTATAACTTTCGACGGGCTCTATCAGTTCAAAGTAATGCCGTTCGGTTTATGCAATGCCCCGGCTACATTCGAACGAATGATGGACGCTCTTCTTCACGGTTTCAAGTGGTCAATCTGCTTATGCTACCTTGATGACGTCATTGTTTTTTCGCCAACTTTCGAAACTCACCTCGAGCGTCCCTCAACAATTCTTTCGGTTTTCCGCAAAGCAGGGCTCCAACTAAACTCGTCGAAATGTCACTTCGGCCGCCGGCAGCTCACTGTCCTTGGACACCTTATCGATTCTTCTGGTGTTCGTCCCGATCCTGAGAAAATCCGTGCCGTCAAAGATTTCCCTTTGCCGACCTCTGCGAACGATGTTCGAAGCTTTGTGGGCCTTTGTTCTTACTTTCGTATATTTGTGCGGAATTTCGCTGACGTCGCACGACCGCTCACGGTACTACTAAAAAATGTGACTTTTGTGTGGGGACCTGAACAAACCAGAGCATTCGTTGAACTGACGAGTAGACTTACGACGCCAACGATTCTCGGCCACTTTGATATATGCGCTCCAACGGAAGTGCGTACCGACGCCAGCGGCCACGGAATTGGAACCGTTTTTGCACAACGACAGCATGGCTGCGAGCGCGTTATTGCATACGCTAGCCGCCTTTTATCGCCAGCAGAGCGAAATTACTCCATCACAGAACGCGAATGCCTCGCACTCGTCTGGGCAGTGGCTAAATTTCGGCCGTATTTGTATGGACGCCCGTTCACGGTTGTCACTGATCACCACGCCTTATGCTGGTTGTCGTCCTTAAAAGATCCTAGTGGACGTCTCGGCCGGTGGGCTCTACGGCTACAGGAATATTCCTACACGGTTGTCTACAAATCAGGTCGCCACCATGAGGATGCTGATTGCTTGTCGCGTCATCCAGTAGGCCCAGCAGACCTTTCTGAGAGCGATGAGTCTACTTGCGTTTTGGCACTTTCCGCGTTTAGCAACATCGGAGATCAGCAACGCCGTGATCCTCACCTCAGAGATATAATCCTTCGGCTTAGTGGTCCCACAACTCCTCCGTCTCTCTGTATGTTCCTGCTTCAAGATGGCGTCTTATATCGCTACAGCATGCATCCTGACTGACCTGAGCTGCTGTTGGTCATACCACAATATATGCGTCAGACTGTCCTTGCACAGTTGCATGATATTCCGACAGCTGGTCACCTGGGAGTTTCAAGAACTTATGACCGCGTTCGACGTCGCTTTTTTGGCCCGGTATTTACCGATCCGTCTGCCGTTACGCCGCCTCATGCAAATCCTGTCAACACCGCAAAAAACCAGCCACCCTTAAAGCGGGACGCCTTCAACCCATTCAGATCCCATCTGAACCATTTTATAGGGTAGGTGTTGACTTACTAGGACCGTTTCCTTTATCGGCGAGCGGAAACAAGCGGATAGCAGTCGCCACGGATTACACCACTCGGTATTCCATCACACGGGCCCTTCCTACCAGTTGTGCGACCGACATCGCTGACTTTCTTCTAGAAGACGTCATATTACACCACGGCGCTCCTCGGCAACTGCTCACCGATCAGAGTCGCTACTTTTTATCACAAGTTATCCAAGACATATTGCACTCTTGCGCTACAAAGCACAAGTTCACAACGGCGTATCATCCTCAAACCAACGGGCTCACGGAGCGGCTAAATATAACCATCACAGACATGCTCGCCATGTAAGTTTCTTCCGACCATCGTGACTGGGACTTCGCCCTTCCATTTGTAACATTTGCGTATAATACGTCTCGGCATGACACTGCAGGTTTCTCGCCATTTTTCCTCCTGTACGGACGAGAACCTACGTTGCCTTTTGACACGCTCCTTCCTGCCGTTGGCCACACGTCAGAATATGCGCGCGATGTGATTTCTAGAGCTCTAGAGGCACGTCAGATTGCTCGCCGGCGTCTGAGCGATTCGCAGGAACGACAACGACAGGTCTACAACGCGTGCCATCGTGATGTCCACTTCAGTCAAGGTGACACAGTCCTTCTCTGGACGCCGTCGCGGCGAGTTGGCCTGTGCGAAAAGCTGACCTCGCCGTACTCGAGTCCGTACCGTGTGGTGCGCCAAGTCACCGACGTGACATATGAAATTGAACATCTTAACGCCACCAGCGCGCGATCGTGTTCTGACGTTGTTCACGTCACTCGGCTGAAACGATTTTACTCAGACCAACCAAGCACCGAGACGGTGCCTTCGCCGCCGGGGGTGATGCTACGGGGCGCCACAAATGAACATTCTAGAAAAGAGGACGATGTTTAGCGCGAGCTCGTGCAGACCCGGCTCCATTTTGTATGCCTGCCTGTGTACCAAAAGTAAAGGCATTTTTCAGACGCCTTCTCCCCGTAACAGTATATATAACAGTTTTCCTTCTGTAGTAGAATTATCACAGATAAGCAGATATGTACATCATTTTAAAAAGAAAGTAAGATTACTCTTCGATTCAGGATGAAGTGCTTCATGCAATATGTTTTGCCACTTGCGACGTATACTTTTGTTCAGCAGGTTGTACTTCACTGCATTTCAATAGTTAATCTGCGCACATTGTTAGCTGCACTTGAATTCTGAATTGTGATGGATACTATTGCACCTCTTCATTCATTAAATCTATTCACAACTTTATTCTGATGGACATATCAACGTGAAATGGTTTTTATAGGTTTTCGTACTTCTATAGCGAAATTGCTTGAACTTCCATGACTTCTCTACACTGATGCTGATGAATTGTGCTGTACTGGATGTTTTTCGCTTTCTTCATCACTGTCCTTGTTTTTTGTTTTTGTTTTTTTTTTGTTTTTGTTCACGAAACTGTTTACACGAGTATATGTCTCACTCCTTTTTTTTTTTTTGTTCACGAGCCGGGATGTAGGCCTAGTCAGGAAACAGTTTCGTCTGTTCCCTTTTGCCTCATCTCGGTGGCATGTAACTGTTGTGTACACATGCCAGAATAAAGTAATATTATTATATTATTATTATTATTATTATTAGGTATATCAACACTAACATTACATTAATACAACCCCAATTACACTACCTTGTTGAATGTTCTGTTTTTTAATGTCGAAATTTATACTGCGAGATGTAATAGGTTGTAAATGTGACTCCAAAAACTCGCTTACTCTTTCTATGTGTTTTTTATCTATTGTATAAGTGTTAATCAAACGCCATACGTCTCAGTCGTTTGCCCGACTTGCACAAATGTTTTCAAAGTTGTGGAGATTTATTTTACTGAAAACAATGAATTTTTAGTATAGAGGGAAAGAAACTTGGTCCCGTGACATATTCAAAATTTTGCAGAATGCCATCAGAGTCCTGTTTGTCAGATTTGCAGTTTTTCTATAATAAAGGCAGATGTTAACATATGGGCTTCATTGTTTTTTGCTTCGGCGTTATGTTCGGTTGGACCTTACGCTACAGGTTACTGCTTGCACTACTGTGGTGTGTGTGTGTGTGTGTGTGTGTGCGTGTGTGCGCGTGCGTAAGTGCCTTCCGCGTCTTTGTCGTTTACGGCCCAGTCTACGTACACACATATACGCTTGTCTCATGCAGCTCATTCGAGACCATGGCACCTTATTTTATCAGCTGCATGCATGCAGGTATAAGTGCAGTGGGTGACACCAGTATCTTCCTTCTTCCCTGTCAGCTGCATAGAAGGTTCATATATGCTTCTCCCTGAGAACAATTGAGGCTTGGGCAAGTTGGTGATGCATATTTGATGGAATGAAGTGCTGTGAACGGCTCTCCTCAACACACAAGTCGAAGCGTCACCTCCTGTGTCTCTGCTTTTGTTGCCCGTTAATTGCGCTTCATTTGATCAAGTGCGCTCATCCATATAACTGCCATCGTTTCAAGGAAGTTTTCAGTGTACACCCCACTCGCACGGGTGTAGCTTCATCTAACACCCATAGTTTAGGGGTATTCATAAACACCTATAAAAGTAGGGTGTAACGTTTCTTTACACCCTACGGTTTCAGGGTGTTTCTAAACACCTTATTGTTTAGGGTGTTCTTAGACACCCTAAAGGGGTGTTGCCTAAGGACAAAACAAATACACCCTTATGGGTGTATTTTTAGAGTATTTTCAATTTTTAGAGTAGGATTTAATCATAGTTTTGATACTTCTCCTCTATTTGTAGTTCGCCAGTAGCCACTTATGATGTAACGCAGCTCAAGCGATGCTTGAGTGAGAAGCTAGGCGGATCCGTGCAAATTCCGATTGACTTTTTTTTTGTGTGTGTGGGTCAGTAGGCTCTTGAAACATTGATAGTATCGACGAAATTTCGTTGCGTGCCAGCATAATCACTCGTGCACCATAGCGCGCAGCAGGTGCATCAACTGATGAAGGCTCAGAAACGCAACAAACGTGCTAAAAACGAGAAATTACACGTTTTTGCAGGCTAAAGTGCGTGCGCTCTCAATGCAGACGCTCCTGAGATCTTCAGTACCATAGACTACAGCGCCGCCACTTCTGTCACCCGCCGGAGAATCAGCCAAGATGCGGCGCGGCTGCCTCGTTCATTGCACTACCCCCTTCTAGTACACTGTACCAAGATATACCCGAGCCAAATACGAAGGCACAGACACGTTATGTAGTGCGGTAGAGAGGAGGAAATGGCTGAACATTTGATAATCTTCTGTAAAAGCGCTCCATTCTATATATAGTTCAACATAATGGCACACAACTTTTCAAAGCATAGGGGTTTAGAGACAGGGAAGGCAAAATAGACTCTAAACAGATAGAAATAATCAGCAGAAGGCGCACTGATTAGTGGTTACAATCAAGGCGCAAGTGAAATTCAATTTTTCAACACATAGTGATGTTACTTAGCTTGATGGCTGGATGGCGTGCGCCGCTGTCAGATCTAAAATGGAAGCCGGATACATGCATCCATCCATTCAGTGGCGCGGCTGACCCCCGCTCAACGAGGCTAATAAAATTTGGTCTTTACAGGCGATTATGAAAAGTTGCAGCACAAAATGGCGATTATCCCGATAAAGGATCAGGTTACATATCAAAACCGGCTGATAATTGATAAATTTTCAATTAAGAAACTATACCTTTTGGACACATTGCGCGTACAAGTTAGCAAGGGGTGGGCGCACGTTTGATGGCCGCATTTTTTATTTTTGCCGGCGCCAGGATTGTTAGCAGTATAGCTGCTTTTCGCCTTGCTTGTAGCGAAATATGCGATCCGTATACGTCGCGGAAAGTATGAGGCCCACGGGACGGCTACATGCTCTCCCATTAAAGAATTCCAAGGACTCTAAATCGGCAACAGCTTTTTAAACACACATATCTAATATATTGGTACACGGGACGGCTTCCAGCTCTCCCTTGGTAGAGTACCGTGTATTCTAAATTGTTAACCACTTTTTTCTAAACACAGGCATGCTCTATTAGCCCCGAGAAGGTGGAGTGGCGCCACCTGGCAGATGAATGACATCACGGCATGGACTCTTCGATGCCAGCCGCGGCACGCCTACGCTCGCATCGTGCGTTTTCACGGTTTTCGACCGCTTTTTACATGCGGAGCCTGCTATACTAGGGGCTAGTCATGCGCAGTCACCGTCCGCAGCCTCCCCTCCTCCTCCGCCAGCCATCTGAGCATCCCTTCCTCCTCTCAACACACTGTGCGCTGCGTTCGCTTGTCCCCTCCACGTGCCACGCGACCTTTAGTTTTAAGGGCGCCAGCTGTATGCTAACGCGCGAATGCGCAGTCGGGGCCGGCGCTCGCTATAAATAACTGAATGTCGGGGCGCGCCGCCTTTCGTCGGTTGGTTTGTGCGGTCGCTCCACGTCCGATGTCGCTGGTGAAATTGTGTGCTAACGAATCCGCAAACACACTTACCGACGCCCCTTCCAATAGCGTCAGCCAATGTGTTGCGGGATACGCTATGGCCGCGTGCACGGAGGGGTTCCAACGGCCTGCGGGCGGCGTGGAAATTTACGTCAAGCGTGACTCCGTCAACTCCGTCGAAGGCCTCGAACTGTGGTCCGGCGCTCAACAACGCACCAACGGCGAGCACTGCGTCGCTAGCGTCTGCAGAGTCGACGTCATGACGATGTACCTCGCGCCCAACCTATCACGTGCCGCCGTGGAGAAGTACGTCGACAAAGCCGTGGAAGAATACCTGAAACAACGACCGCAACGACGAACCTTCGTGATAGTTGGCGACTTCAACGTCGACGTCATCAAGGACGATTGGGTGGTCGACTACATGGAGTCGCGGCACTCGCTGAAACGAGCAGCGCACGACGGCAATCATCCGACCATGGTTCGCGGGACGGGCATCAACCAGGTCTTAGCAAATTTCGACCTTGGACCACTGCAACCAGACCCACTCACCCTTCACTTCACGGAACATAAAGCCATCTTGCTCAAAATACCCAAAGCGTCTCATCAATACACATCGTCTTTCGCAGGATACGTGCGAGCGTGTTCACTCGTGTTCCCTCATAACACACACGCATGTCGCAAATTACAAACCACATTTATCGCTGTTCAACATATATGCTCCGCATGCTAACCAGTGTTCCCACTCGGGAAACTGTGGCCATATTTTCTTGTCTCAAGCTATGAAGAAAACAGAATTGGTAATGTTACAGGTAAAACAATAAAAGGTTTAATTTTGCTTCTGCGCAATCACGTCCTGGGTTGTGTAGCAATGTCGAAAAAGTGAAAAGGCCTGTGTCGTGCTGAAAACGCCGATGATGGATTCCATTCATGGCCTAAAGCCACATTCCGACGGGTGTGAAAATCAAGAGCATGCTTATGTTTGAATACAACGAATTCATTGGCACATAATCATGTGATTTTGAAAAGAAATCAAAACCCCTTATCTACATTATTAGCTGTAACTGTGCATGGGTGATTAGTTCGGAGTCGGCGATATCAGGACTTTCCTTCCACTAGAATAATTCGTACCGGAGAAATCCACGTAAATATGGACAGCGCTTTCACGGGCATGTACGTCAAGGCCCGCGCTCGCGATCAGTATTGAGTCTCGCTACATATAATGGAACACGCTCGCCCCAGAATACAACCACCGTTGTTGCGTGTTTTTCTCGTGTACTTGCTCACTCAGCCCTTTGTTTAGTTTCCCGTATCTCTCACAATAATTTTCAAGCTTTACTTGACCAAAATTTTGAGGTTCAGAATGGTTTCAGTTAGGTACGGAAATTCAGTGCTGTAGGATTCTGTCTTCATGCAGAATCGTAGTAGCGGAGCGGTGGTGCTCCGAACTATTACTTTAGATAGCCACCTCATATGTTGAATTTCCTTGCAGTAGATTACCTATTGGTGGACATGAGGTGTGAGACCAGTCGTCACCTTATCGAGGTAAAGGTTTTTTATTACATGAGCCCATCCTATAGACTTCATTTTTTTTTCGGGGGATGGGCACCGCCTTGAAACGTTTTTTTCTAAACCAGTTTTTTAAAGACACAAAACCAACAGATTGGCCCACGGGACGGCTTCCAGCTCCCTCATAGTTGAGTACAGTGTACTTTAAACCGTTACCACCCTTTTTCTAAGCACAGGCGTGCTCTATTTCTAGAAGATAAATGCATAGCATCTCATTTCTTACGAGTGATATGACTGCGTACACATTGCCAAGATGAATTCGGAGATTCTCGGTTTCACTCGATCAAGAAAAGGCGTTCGATCACCTCGATATTCGCTTCATATTCTGCGTAGGCAGCGTTTGGCTTCCCACAAAACTCCATTAAGCTTCTCAGAAATGTATACAGAAATATGCACAGTACATAGTTTCTTGATGGTTTAGGGAGTGCTTCATTTCCTGTTACCCGTGGTGTTCACCCAGGTTGTCCTCTATCTCCTCTGCTTTTTGTACTCAGCCTCCTACGCTCACTATTTGCTGATCTATACATTCGAGGCCCCCATCCTCTCTGCTGCCGCCAAGCCGCCGTCAGCCTCCCCGGCTGCTGGAGGGGAGGGGGGAGAAGGGAGTGATTATACATGAAAAGAAGAGAAAAGTGTACCGTGTAACTCTCTCAGAGGGAGGACACCTCCACAGTTGCTCACGAGAGATGGGGATAGAGAAGAGAACAAAAGGATAGGAATAAAAGAGAGATGGAGAGAGAGGAAGGAGAGAGCGAGGCGTAGGGACAGGGAGTGACAGAAGTAAGGAAAAGACAGGAAAGAAGGACACGATTGCAGGAAAAGTCCGAGGATGGGGACCACTGGCAGGAGCTCTTGTCGGCGACAGGAGATGCCGTAGGCCTAATCCAGTCGGCCAGAGCTGCACTGTCATCGGAGATTGCGAGGGCACAACTGGTCGGCACGGAATTCATGAGGCGAGTCTGCTGAGGCGGGTGACAACCGCATGGACGGGATCGAGGTTTTTCGAGGCAAGAAGCGACGTGCCCCCCCCCCCCCCCCCAATCGCGGGGATCCTCCAGGGAGAGTCTGGCGGCGGCTTTGCGCGGCGGCCCCGGTGGTTTTAAGGACGACCTCCCGGTTCCGAAGCGACCTGCAGCGACGGAGTCGGATGAGCATTCTCGCCCTTCGACTATCAATAACAGTACAGAGGGTGAAATGAGCGACCGTTCTTGCCCTAACTGTGCGCCACGCAATTGTGAGTGTTCACACTTGTTAGAAGCATAGTATATACCCGTCCACGAATGAAGACTCCCTCTCTGTTCTCGTTCGTAGGTGAATTATAGGTAGCTTTTTCAGCAGCTGATCTTTTCAAGTATTAGCTGATTCGTTCTTTTTATGTGTTTTCTTTCTCGTCTTTCGCTTCTTGTCTATCTCAGTTTCTGTGTTTTCCCCTATATTTCATCATGGCTTCTTCTTTTACTATAGATGCCTTTAATTGTCGAGGTATTACTATAGAGCGTCGAAACAGGCAGAGGTTATTCACTTAGCTCAGTCTCGCAAGATAGACAGTCTCGTCTTGCAGGGAACTTTCGTGTCTAGATTAGGACAAATTAAGAACTTGGACAGAACGTTTGACACCAAATTCTACTAGAATCACGGTCGCACACACTTCCGGGGATTCGCTGTCATTTTTATGCCACGATTCACCAGTTCTCTTCAACGCTATGCCAGGGATTCGGATGGCCGTCTTTGGTTGGTTGATCTTGATACCGGTAATAGCATGGTGAATGTTTACACTCCAGTGCAATATGAGCAACAAAAGGATTTATTTTTTATTTTTTTAGATTCTTATGTATACTTGGCCCATCCCGTGTAGGTGACTTCAACCCCGTTTTAGAACAGGCGGATCGTGTTTCCCTGAGATTAACTGCAAAGTTTAGAGATATAAACGGGGATATAGAGTTACGGGAGCTGGCTGACGAGCTGGGACACGTCGATGCTGAACTGGCAGTCTTAATTGGCAATCAGGAATTACTTAGACAGGGAGAGGGAGTCGATAAAAGATCGATTACTTTTATGCCTCGCCATCACTTGCTCCTAGCAGGCACTCTAGCTGGTTGTTTTCTTCCGGTTTGAGTGAATATTGCCTCCTTGCTTTGAGATTCGCCGACTCCAGTATAGTAGATCAGGACAAGAGACCTTGGCTTTTAAACCCACGGCTCCTTAAAGATAATTAAGACGCAAAAGATGTAGCAGGGTTTCTAATCTATTCTCTCCTTGGTAATCACTGATCGCAATTTAGGTGGTAGCAAATGGGACGCAGTGAAGGCCGGAGTTGCGGAATGCTTCCGGGAGTGGGGCAAAATACGAGCGTGGGAAGAGGGCGCCAAGATTAAAGTGGTCTCTCACGTGATTCTCCTGCTCTCAAAGCCGTTGTTTGGCAGCTCGTGGTTAACCACTGCTCTTACTCCACTGCGAAAGAAATATAGGGTTCTGCTTCAGTGACGCTGGGATCGCTTGCAAGCCACAGCACGCGTGGAGCAGTGGAAAATTGAGGCATGGTGTCGCAGGAACGTTCTTCGTAGGCATTTAGACATGTTCAGCTATAACCTCTTTGGTCGATCCAAACAATGACAGCTTAGTTTAAACGCTCGACGGAGTGTTGGTGGTGGCACGGCAAGAATCTTTACGCCAAACTGCCTCCCACTCCGTACTCGTTTCCTTCTGATAAGACGAGAGAATTTTGAAACTTTTTACACTCCTCTCGTCAAAGAGGAAGTATTCGCAGCTCTTAAGTGCCTGAAGCGTAATCCGAGGTACAGATGGTTTAACAGTCGAGTTTTACGTCAAATTTTGGAAAGTTTTTTTGGGGGGTAGAGGGGGGGAGGCTTTATCACAACTTCGGGAAACAGGCTTCTCAGTGTGGGGACCCTGTCAGCAACTCAAAGGGAGGAGCAGATCACTGTCCTGTGCAGCGATGAGACGAGACGAGCTTAAGAGCCTGGCGGTTTATCACTCTTCTGAACTGTGACTACAAGCTCATAAATAAATGACTGCCCCTTCCACTCACCCCAGTAGTCAGTACTGTTTTGGGTCCGTATACGAGGCGTGCTGTACGTCAACTTCGTGGTTTTCCTTTAGGGTTCTTATAGAATGGCCAAATTTGCGTAACCTTCGTAGAAATTTATGTTCTTTCGATCAGGAAAAATGCTTTCATGTTATGAATCACAAGTACATTTTTAAGGTTTTATAGTAGGCAAGTTTCAGCAACAGGTTTATGAGCATGGTCAGGGCTCTCTATTTTTGTCATAGCTCGGCTGTTCTCATACAGCCGAACTGGGACAAACTGTTAGATCATCTGTACCTAGGATACGATTACGCTTCAGGCACTTAAGAGCTGCGAATACTTCCTCTTTGACGAGAGGAGTGTAAAAAATCTCAAAATCTTCTCGTCTTATCAAAAGGAAACGAGTACGGAGTGGGAGGCGGTTCGGCGTAAATATGTTGTCAGAGCATTTGTGTGCCGCGGAGTCAGGCAGGGTGATCAAATTTCGTCTTCTCTCCATGTGCTCGCATTTGAACCGCTCTTGCAGAGGCTTTCCAAAGACACGAACTTTGGTAAATACCCCCTTCAGCCAGGTTCACCCCGGTGGCAATGTTCGCCTATGCAGACAACCTCACCATTGTCTTCCCGGACGAGGCAACTGTTTACACTGTCTTGGGCGTCATCGAGGGATACTGCTTGGCAAGCGGCGCCAGGATAAATAAGTCGAAGAGTGCAGTCATCTACCTCAACTGCGCTCTCTCGAGCCCACGTCCCGTACATGGCCTGCCAATGAAAAAGGGGCTACACATTTCGGGTTTCCATTTTTAACCAGGTGCCCTGACTTACCAAGAAGTGGCGGTTAGCTAAGAAAAAGCTGACCGAAAGGAATCGGGAAGTCGGCGCCTTGTCTTGTCCACTTACAGCCAGGTCAACGGCGATAATTCAGTGGCTGTTGTTTAGCTTTGTTCTGTGTGTAGGTTCAGATTCCGTTTAAGCCCATAACCAGGCTTCTCCTGGAGAAGACTCCTTTCTGTTTTCTTTGGAGTCGCTCATCTGCGTAATTGGCGCGCCCCATGCTCAAGTAGTGCAGGGTTGATGGAGGACTCGGTATTCCTGACCTGGGAATCGTGACCACGGCGCTACACGTTAGATGGACATGGTTAGCTCTCGATTCGGATATCCTACTGACTCGAAGCTTTGCGTCGTATTATCTTAGTACGCGACTGACACTTTTCTCTCGCCCGAGGCATCTTCGAACTCGGTGCCTCGGGCGGGAACGCCTTCTGCCTTCTGTGCAGGGCCCGCCTCTACATTGGCCGGTTTTCAAGAGGCTGACCCTGAGGTACATTTAGCTTCAGTCGAACTCCACTAGTTAGACGAAAAACTCACCCCAGGGTTACCTGTGAATCGCAAGAGATTTGCCCTGTCTCACCACAATCCCAACTGGAAGCTCATTACTGCCTGTTTTCTGGACGCCAAGCGTGGAACATTCATGTACCACCTGTCAAGAAGGTGCCTGCCCATAACATTCAGGCCCTTGACGAAAATCTCTAAACGAGGAATAGGTCCGTTTTATGGCAGTAGGAAAACGTGGTTCACATATTCTCTTAGTGTGTGCTACCAGCCGACGTCCATCGAAACATAGCTAGTCTTTTGGTTACCCCGGTGTTTCTTTCGACACCGTTTGTTTCATGTATCCGTGCCGGGACAAGCAGTGGAGAAGTACGGGCTTCTGCTTGTCGAGGGCTCCTACCATGTCTGAGTGGCACGGTGCTGTGCCGTCTTTGATGGGAAGCAGCCAGGGCTTCTCGAAGTACTTGTAAAAGTACGGAAACAGGTGAGGCTCGTTCTTCACCGAGAGTAGAACCACCTAGGTGCAAAGAAGTTGTCGTACCGTCCGGCAGTTATTGTCAGTGAGTCAGGAGGGCAGTTAATCATCACTTTTAATGATGGCGTTCGTTAAAGCTTCAAGACTTGGCATAGTGAGCCGGTCACCCCTGAGTGTAGCTTGTGTGGTTTTGCATGCGCTTGGGTGACTTTGTCGCCTTGTCTTGCTTCACGCGCAAGGTCCCTGTTGGCCGCATCTCCGTGCCCGGCGACTCTAGTCGCCGAGATGGAAGTGGAAGATGGCTCCCTTCTCGGTGAAGTGACTCATGCAGGTTCTCTCTCTCGCCCACGTGGAGTCTGCAGATTCGTCAGTGGTGCTCTCCGTGGGAAGGGTCCCCGCCGGTCGAATGCTGGGACTGACATTGGTGATAAATCCGCACAGTGCCCAAGCAGCAACAAGAAAGCACACAACCCCTCCTGAGATATGACAGGCTACTGCACTCTTTGCTGGGATCGTATAACTGCAACCACTCCAGAGCGTTAACGGAATGGCCCTAAGCAATACAATATGGCAACGCCCCTAACGTTTTGAAGAATTTTTTCCTTAAGTACATCTCATTCAAGACGCAAGCCGCCTATAGCTTCGAGGCAAATGGCGAGTGCGAAGGTCGGAAAACTCAACTAGCAAATTAGAGGTATATATTCCATAGAGTGGCTTTTACTCAGCCTTCTCTGTTTTAACAGCTTGCCAATGGTTAGTTCACTTTGAGCTCAAACGGTGTGACATTAGGAAAACAAAAGAAAACAACTAAACAGCTTAATGTGTGCTTCTTCAATGATGAGGAAATTTACAATTTGTAAAAAAATTTTCATATTTCTTGTTTATCGGCAAATAATTAAGCTTTACATAATAAAAATCCTTTTAATTTGTGAAAGCATTCTTATTCTGCGGTTCTGCCAGGACGTCTCCTGACGCACCAGTTTCAGACAAGCTCTGGGGGGATGCGCATTGAACAATTTTCGAGGCATCAAAGTTTGGCTGAGGGACACAGGGATAACCTGTCCCGAGCACACAGTGGCGGTAACCTTTATTCCGCGGCCGTTCCAAAACTCTGCCACACAGACATACCGACGTCCTTTTTTCCTCAATGTATGCCTATGGCCTCGGAGATGGCGGTTGCGCGGCGCGTTTTTCTCCGGCCGTCCCGATCGCACGGAAAGAGCGTGTTTCCAGAGGTTGGCGTGGCCCGCTCTTTTCTCCACACCGCGGTGCTTTTTCGTATGGTCAAAAAGGCTGCCACGCTGTTGGCGAAGCTTGCATGTGGCGAGATGAAAAAATGGTTTGGCATCTTTATATATCTTAGAGATCATTTGGGAATGTCGGGCCAAGGTGCACGAGAGGCAAAGTCAATGCTTGGGAGTATATATTCTCAAATGGGCTTTTTAAATGCGAATCATTGCTTACGAACTTCGTCAACTTTGAGCGTATCTATCTATCTATCTATCTATCTATCTATCTATCTATCTATCTATCTATCTATCTCCACCCTCGACTTCTAGCTCTCCTAGCCGTTTCAATAATGGTATCAATACCAAAATTGGTATGGCATAACATGACTATGGGACGAACAAAAGTGACTTGTCATAACATCAAAATCATGATATGTATGTCATGAATGTCATAATTTAGATTTTATGATCTTGCTGCTCTTGCGGTGGTTTTGTTCCCATGGCGTGTTTCAGAACTCGTATGGTACGACATGATTGCATGGCGAACACAAGCAACAGACGCTAACATGAAAATCATGACATGCGTGTCATGTAACAACATGACTAAATGCCATGCTCATGATGCGCTCGCGGGCGTTTCGCTTGAATCAGATATACCAAGCTTGGTAGTACGGTACACGAATGGATGACGAAGGTGTGGGACTGGAGCAAACATAATAATCATGAAATGCTTGTCATCTAACAACATGACTACATGTCATGCTCATGATGCGCTGATGGCCGTTTCGCTAGCGTCACATATACAGAATTTGGTATTACGGGACGTGAATAAATAATAAAGGTATGGTAATGGTGCAAACATTATAAACATGAGATGCGTGTCATGTAACAGCATGACTACATGCTACGCTCATGATGCGCTTGCGACCGTTTCGCTAGCTTCACATGTACCTAACTGGGTATTACGCGACGCGAACGGACGACATATGTAAATGACACATCCAAACATGATAACCACGGCATGCATGCCATGTAACAACGTGACTACATGGCACACTTATGATGCGCTCGCGGCCGTTTCGCTACAGCTTCACATATGTAACGCCAATGGATGATGAAGGTATGTGACTGGTGCAAACATGATAATCATGAGATGTGTGTCATGTGAGAACATGACTACATGTCACAGTCAACGCGCCAATACATTTCGACGTCACCTGGTACACGTGCTCTCTGGCGTTCCATTTCGTGGCGTCAGGCCGGCGTTGCCACGCTGGGCGCTGGTCCTGCCATATACTCGCAGGCACCCGCCATGCTGCGTTACTTTGACGCATGCGTGTTTCAGCGCATACGGCGTCCTTCCGTCACGAAAAGAGAATAAGCAGTGTTGTCTCTGCAATGCATCGGCGCGAAATGTCGCATGTCGCATTTCGCGCCGGTGGCCGTCAGGCCGCACCGATGAACGCTGGTCGCGACAGGTGTCAACTCTAGAGTGTTCGTGTTATGCTAACGTACCATCGCTGTAGCCAGCGTGCGTGCGCGTCAATGCTACATTAGAGTATATTGGGCCTTTCATGATGCGCTTGCGGCTGTTTTGCTAGCTCTACATATATTAAATTTGGTATCACGTCACTTGAATAGATGACGAAGGTAAACGATACATCCAAACATCATAATCATGACACGTAAGTCATGTATGACATCATTTACCTCCACCTCGTAACATTGTGCGGATTTTAAAGAGACGGCAACCTTTCTCAATCGTGCTTCCTATATCATCGATTCCCACTCTACGTGGGATCTGCCAATTTCGACTAGTCATATCATAAAGATTATGACATGTATGTCATGAATGGGATGATTTACATTTCATGGTCCTGCAGCTCTTGCGGTGGTTTCGTTCACATGGCGTGTTGCAAAACTGGTATGGTATGGCATGATTGCATGGCGAACACAAGCGACAGACCCTAACATGAAAATTATGACATGCGTGTCATGTAACAACATGACTACATGCCACGCTGATAATGCGCTCGTGGCTGTTTCGCTAGTCACATATACCAACTTTGGTATTACAGTAGGTGAATGGATGACGAAGATATAATATTGGTGGAAACATGATAATCATGACATGCGTGATATGTAACAACATGACTGAATGCCACACTGATGATGCACTCGCGGCCGTTTCGCTAGTTTCACATATGCCGAATTTGGTGTTACGTGACGCTAATAGATGACGAAGCTATGCGACTGGTGCACACATGATAATCATGAGATGCGTGTCATGTGAGAGCATGACTAGATGCCGCAGTCAAGGCGCCAATACATTTCGACGTAACACGATGTGCGTGCTCGCCGGTGTCCATTTCGTCCCTTCACGCCAGCGTTGCCACGCCAGGCGTTGGTTCTGCCATATACTGGCAGGCACGCACCGTGCTGCGTTGTTTTGACGCATGCGCGTTTAAGCGCGTCCGGCGTCTCTTCGTCAATAAGAGAGGGAGACGCAATGTTGTCCGGGTAGCGCGTCGGCGCGAAATGCAGCATATCGCATTTCACGGCGGTTGCCATCGGGCCGTGCCGATGGACGCTGGTCGCGCCTGGCGTCAGACTATGGAGTGCTCGCGTTTTGCTGACGTAGCGTCGCTGTGCCCAGCGTGCGCGCGCGTCAACTTTACATTGGAGTATATTGCACCCATTCATGATGCACTCACGGCCGTTTTGTTAGCTCCACATATAGCAAATTTGGGGTTACGTGACGTCAGTGCACGACAAAATATATGACTAGTGCAAACATGATAATTCTGACCCACGTGTCATATAAGAACATGACAGCATACTAGGCTCATAGCGTGTTCGCGGCCATTTCACTAGCTCCACATATACTAATTTTTGTATCAAGTGACGTGAACAGACGACGAAGGTAAACGACACATCCAACGATGATAATCACGACACGGAAGTCATGTACAGCATCATTTACCTCAACCTCGTAACGTCGTGCTGATTTTAAAGTGACATATCAAGATTTCTCATTCGTGCTTCGTATATTATCGATTCCCACTGTACGTGGGATCTGCCAGACTTTTTCGCTACAGATTTGCGCGGCCCATATTAGAACACTTATAATTGCGATGCCCCTGCAAGAAATCTGAATGTGATGGAAACATACTGTACTTCGAAATTTGCTGGCTGTATAGCATGGAGGGCACCGTCGAAAAAAAAATGCCAACCCGATCAACAAGCGAAGTCAGCAGAGTGCCGCATTCTGCGATCACTGGTTACATTCGACTAAAAGGGTTGCGTTTTCTTCCCTTTCATGTTTTTCATTGTGCGCCATTGCAAGAGTCCTCCCGCCGAGCCGCAAATTCAGGATAGAGGGAAGACCGAAGGTGCAGGCTGTCGCCATGCGTCTAGACTATGACTAAACTGAACATCACCGGTTCTGCGACCACCACGGGCTGCTTACAGGCACGTTTTGGTCACTTATGGTCACCCATTCGCACTGTGACTTTTACGGTGTTCTGTGGATACGTTGGGAAATGTAAGAACAAGCATCTAAATGTTTTGCTTCTTCAATAGGTATGCAAACGCGTTCAGAGTTTCATGTACCTTGTATGAAACATGCAGTGTTACGTAGCAGTGACAATTTTCACTTTTTCTTCCTCTAGTTGTCTACCTCGGTGAACACTTATTTTTTATTATAAGTACGCCATTATGCTGCATGTGCGACCCTGATTTGAATCCACTCGAGTGTCAGTAAGTGAACACGACACCGATATTATTATTGTGCTAACAAAACATTGTCAAAATTTAGATAACGAAAAAGGAGACGATGATAACTCGGGCATTTTCACTGTGAAAGACGTGGGGAGTAAATGAAGGTGGGCTAATCGAATTCTTGTACAATAGTATAGCCAAATTACTTCTCACGTGCGTCCCTATTTCAATACCATTACAAGGGCACTCATTTATATACAGCGGATCTGCGCTTCTTTCAGCAGCTCATAAATATGCGAAATAACTTTAGTGTTATTCAATGCTCTATACGCGTGTGCCGCGTTAGTGTGATAGTTAAGATGCTCTGCTCTGAGCCAAACGTCACGAGTTTTGTCCCGGCCGCGGTGGCTGCCTTGCGGTAGAGGTGGAATGCTAGAGGCCGAGTGCCGTGCGATGAAAGTGCACGTTGCCCTCCTCTAACCGCGTGCCTCACGATGATTGTGTGGTTCGGCATCTGAAACCCCCAATAGTGTTTTAACATTACCTGCTTCCTTTCGTGTATTTCGCGTATATTTACTGATGCAGTATTTCACCTAGTTATCACAATGCCAATATTATTGGCGCATATTTAACAAGAAAAAATAATGGGCCACAATACTAGCATCCATTTATATTCACTAGTGCAGTTGTTTGTCGTTTGATGGGTAGACTCCGGACATTAGTTCAGTGCTACGTTGGCTTTGTGCTAGTTTGGTTTTCAGGGCTGTTGTAGTTGCAAAGCAGCTAATTCACAACGCTACAAGCACATTGTCGCAATGTGCATGCAGTGACTTTTCGTAACAGGCAAGTTCAAAGACTTTTACACTAATAATTATGCTATCATTATTTAATATTGATATCTTTTGCTATTGCACGCAATCAAACTGTGCCCACATGCATTCTCAGGCAGACAAGACCCAAATCAGTTCATTTAAACTGAAGCCGAAGGTGCTGAATTTTTGCAAATAGGAAACTTGGAGCTTCACCTACACCACATCTCATATATATATATATATATATATATATATATATATATATATATATATATATATATATATATATATATATATATATATATATATATATATATATACATATATATATATATATATATACATATATATATATATAATATATATATATATATATATACATATATATATATATATATATATATATATATATATATATATATACATATATATATATATATATATATATATATATATATATATATATATATATATATATATATATATATATATATATATATATATATATGACGTCTGGGTTGAGACAGCGTTTATTAAGCCCAAGGGCTCAGCAGCGAACGGGCAGTCTGAGAGCGAGCGTGTACACACACGATGATTATTGTGGTGACACCCAGTGAAGATGAGGACAGAGACCCTGGCAGATGATGATGATTATGATAATGCATATATGAAAAGAAGCGCATGACGAATGCCCACACTAATTCCCCCCACATCGAAGCGGCCAACATGGCCATAGTAAGGCAATGTGTCCGAGAACGTCGCCTGAAAGGCTTCATGCGAGAAACGTGCACGATCTCTGCGGTGCGGTGACGGCGGTCTGTTGGGACGACAAGTGGGGTCACACAATAATTAACGGGCGAAGTCTGCTCGATAACTATGTAAGGCCCAATGAAGTGTGGCTGAACTTGTCACACAGACCGGGTGTACGAATAGGTGTGAATAGGAGCACCTCGTCACCAGGTCGGAAGAATACAAGGTGATGGGATGCGTCATAAATGACTTTTCGATCTTGTTGTCGTGCTTCCGTGTCGATGCGAGCACGATCGCGACACCGGGCTAGTCTTGAAACGTATTCCTCGCTGGAAGACGGAGGCGAGTTGACGTCACTGTTGAAAAAGGAAACGTCGAGGAAGAAAGTAGGGGAACGTTCATAAACGAGGTAGAACGGCGAATATCCGGTGGTGTGCTGAACAGCCGTGTTGTAGGCAAAGGTGAGGAATGGCAGAAGAGTATCCCAGTTTTCATGGTCTGGACTGATGCAGACGGCTATCATATCAGCAAGAGTACGGTGAAACCTCTTGGTGAGACCGTTGGTTTGAGGGTGGTAGCTTGAAGTTGTCTTGTGTATTATTCCAGAGGCGCGCAATACTTCATTTAGCACTTCTGACAGGAACACCCTTCCACGGTCACTCAACAATATACGAGGGGCGCCATGGCGCAGAATGATGACGTGCAAAACGAAGTCGGGAACTTCCGAAGCAGAGGCAGTTGATACAGACATTGTCTCCGTGTATATAGTGTGTCAAGTGGTCTACTGTGGTCACTATCAATCATTTGCCAGTAGATGTGACGGGAAGAGGGCCGTAAAGGTTGATACCTACAACCTCGAATGGCATTGTGGGGCACGGAATTGGCTGTAGAGGCCCGGCCGGTACAGTTGTCTGTATTTTACGACGCTGGCACTGGACACAGGAACCGACGTAGCGCGCGAAGTTAGTAGAAATACCAGGCCAGTAGAAGCGAATTCGAATGCGGTCGTAAGTTTTTTGAATACCAAGATGCCCGACAGTCAAGTCGTCGTGGAAGGATTTAAGCACGTCAAGTCGCAGAGAGCGTGATAGCACGGAAACCCAGCGTTGACCATATGGGTGGTAGATGTGACGGTACAGAACTCCATTCTCTAGCTTAAATCACAAGAGTCTACGATGTCGCGTGTTAGGTGGATGGGAAGCTCCTGAGAGCTGGTCAACGATACGCCTACAGTACGGGTCAGACAACTGGCAGCAGTGAAATGTGCCCTTTTCATCCAAGAATAGCTGGTCTATTGAGGTGAGCGTAGGCGCTGCAGTAGAAGTGATGACCGATGCTGAGCTGGGTATTTGGTAGCGGGCGGTGGGAAAGGGTGTCGGCGTCTTGGTGTTTTCTACCTGACTTGTAAGTGATATCGAAGTCATACTCTTGTAAACGTTGAATCCACCGACCCAAGCGTCCAGACAAGTTCTTCAGCGTGGAAAGCCAGCATAGGGCGTGGTGGTCCGTAACGATCGTAAAATGACGGCCGTGGAGAAACGGGTGGAACTTTTGCACTGACCAGACCACTGCCAAGCGCTCCTGCTCAGTTATGATATAGTTCTTCTCGGTCGCAGTTAGAACTCTACTGGCATATGAAACTACTCTCTCTTGTGAAGAGGTGTCACGTTGGAGCAGAACAGCACCTATACCACGGCCGCTAGCGTCCGTATGTATGATGGTCGGTGCGGCCTTATCAAAGTGGTGGAGTACAGGTTCGGATGTAAGGGCACACTTTAAAAGGCCGAATGCTGTTTGACATTCTTCCGACCACAGAAAGGGCACGTCGGAAGCAAGGAGCTGGTGTAGTGGAGCCGCTATTGATGCGAAGTAGCGTATAAAACGGCGAAAATAGGAGGCGAGACCAAGAAAACTTCACAACTCCTTCGGCCTTTCGGGGCACGGAAAGCGAAGCACCGCAGCAATTTCGTCTGGATCCGGCCTAGTTCCGTCTTTGGTCATGACGTGGCCCAAAAGCTTGATAGCTTTTGTGGCGAAACGGCAGTTTTTGTGTTGAGTTGGAGACCAGCGGCGGCAAGACACGTCAGAACGTCATCCAAATGTTGTAGATGCTGAGGAAACGTTGACGAAAAATTGACGATGTCGTCCAAGTAGCAGAGGCAGGTCTTCCATTTGAGGCCATGCAGTACGGTATCGATCATGCGCTCAAATGTAGCGGGCGCGTTGCACAGCCCGAAAGGCATAGCGTTGAATTCGTATAGCCCGTCGGTGGTTGCGAATGCCGTTTTCTCTTTATCCTCTTCGTGCATAGGAATTTGCCAGTATGCGGAACGCTGGTCGAGGCTGAAAAAGTATTTCAGTATTTCGCGCCTTGTAGAGAATTCAGGGCGTCGTCCATTCGAGGCATTGGGTACAGATCCTTGAGAGGGATTTTGTTGAGCGCCCTGTAATCGACGCAAAAGCACACGGAGCCATCCTTCTTACAAACTAGAACCACAGGTGACGACCAAGGGCTAGATGAGGGGCGAAGTTCCTCTCGTTTCAGCATGTCAGCTACGTTTTCTTCGATAATTTTTTTCTCAGCAGGAGACACGCGGTAAGGCCAGCGGCGTACAACAAATGTTCCGACTGTGTGGATACGATGCGTTGTAGTAGTAGTGCGGCCCAACGTCGAGGAATAAATATCGAAGGAAGTTGCGTGTTTCTTTAACAAAGCGAGCAGCTGTTGCGTCTGTGAAGGTGTCAAGTCGTCGCTAATGGCTGCACTAAAGGCGGAAAAAGCAGGCTCACCACTAGGGCTGTCGTTGGTGGAGACGGCATGAAGTGACACGATGCACGTAGGCTCGGAATCCGTCACGCAGGCCACCGTGGTGTTCTGAGGCAGTAGAATTTTTCGGATGTTGTATTCACAGCGACAACAAGTGCGGAACCATTGAAAAACCGAACTACACCGGAAGCGAGAATGCTGCCTTTACCGACGCAACTAAATGATGGTGAGACCAAGACGTCACCATGGTCGATGTTTTTGGAAGTAATCGTTAGAATTCGCTCTCGACCTGGTGGTATTTCGGCATCTTCCGCAGCTCTCAAATGAAGTGGCCTCTGGGGGTCGTCGTTGAGCGTGCAGTCCGTGTCGGTGAAGTGAACGACGCGTTGGTCACAGCAAATAGCCGCGGATGCAGAAGAAAGAAAATCCAACCCTAAAAAAATTGGTGAGAGCAGGCAGTCAGGATGGCGAACTGAATGTGGTGTCGGATACCATCAATCAAAACGCGGGCTGTACAGAAAGCGGAATGGCGAATGGTATACCCCTGGGCAGCAACAAACGTGGGTCAATCGTAAGGGGTCATCACTTTTTTCAGACGTTGGCCTAAATCGACGCGCATAACAGAAAATGCCGCACCCGTGTTCACAGAGCTTACACGTACACTCCTTCCACTACCACCGAATTTATGTCGCTCGAGCCTGATGGAGGAATTTCAGTCCTGATTCGGAATGCAGTTTTCCACCCAGAAACTGCATCACTTAGTTTTCCGAATGACTGGTAGTGACGAATGAGGAAGGCCGAAGTGGGGAAGAGGAGTGGCAAAAGGGTGATTGTGAATGGATGGCGTCTGGAGTTCCGGCTGTTCCGAGGTGCACTCGATGCGGGCGGAGAGGGAGACCGGTGTGGAGGTGATGAATGGCGTTGACCTTGATAGCACATATGTCGTTCACGCATGTCGTAACCACGGCGCTCGTCTTGCTGGCGCTTGCGGCAGAAAAGATATATGTGACCGTGATACCCACAGTAAGAGCAGACAGGGCGGGACGAGCGCCAGGGTGGGCAGTAGAAGGCTTTAGGGGCACTTGGAGTCAGCGCGCTCAGGTGGGCCGAAGAAGGGTCAGATGGCATCGAACAGTAGTTGACCAGGTGAGTGGCAGCAACCGACGCGTAGGATGGTTGCGGCAATGTCACGTGTACGTTGCTCGGAGGCGCGGCAGCGACTTGAGCGTAGGTTTATATGGTGCGAGAAACGGGTGGTTGTACGAGATCAGGGCCGGTCATGGATGTAAGTTCATCCCTAATGAGCTCACGCAAAGGCAATCCCGAAGACTGTGTTGAATGCCGTGAACAAGGTGTGAAGCCCATAGATCGCCATTCTTCTCGTATAATGTGGTGGATGAGGCCACGCAGATGGCCATGGGACATAGAGTGGTGGTCCCCAATGTCCGTTTAGATACGAATGGAGTCCAGCGAATCAAGGCGCTGGCACGTCGTGACGACGTCAGCGATGGTAGCTGGATTTTGCGCAGCGAGGGCATTAAAGGCAACCGGTTCAATGCCTTTCAAGATGTGGCGTACTTTGTCCGATTCTGGCATAGATGAATTGACACGCCGGCACAGTGAAAGGACATCCTCAATGTAGGAAGTGTAAGATTCGCCTGGATGTTGTCAGCGAGTATCGAGGGTTCTCTTCGCGATGGCGGAACGAATGGCCGGTGTCCCAAAAACATGTCGCAGCTGGTGCTGGAAGGTTGCCCAGTCGGGTAAGTCAATGACGTGGTTAAAATACCTTGTCTTGGCCACACCGGTATAGTAGAAAGAGACGTAACGGAGCTTCGCGCTATCGTCCCAGTGATTAGCAACACTCACGTGGCTGTACTCATCAAGCCAATCCTCCAAGTCTTCCCCACAAAGACCGGCGTAGAGAGGGGGATCACACTGGTGACTGTGTACGTAAACAGGAGGTGCGGCTGAAGACGGCGGAGGAGATATGGCAGCAGCGATGGTAGCAGCGCCAACAGGCTCGTTTTGTGACGTGCTGCCAGACAGTGGAGGCAATCGGCTGCCTGAACGCAGCTCCAGGGAGTCGAGCGAAGTGGGAGAGGACCGAGGACCGAACATCCACCTCCACCACGTATGACGAATAGGTTGGGACAGCGTTTATGCACCCCAAGAGCTCAGCGACGAACGGGCAGTCTGAGACCAAGCGTGCGCAATCACGGTGATGATTGTTGTGAAAACCAACGAAGATTAGGACAGAGACTCAGGCGGATGATGATGATAATGCATATATAAAAAGAAGCGCAGGCGAATGCCCACAAATATATATATCCCCTGATGAAGGGAGGTCCCCTCCCGAAACTGTTGGGAAATAAATATATTTATCCTTGTTGACAACGCTCCCGTTGTGCCATATCCCATACCTATATATATATATATATATATATATATATATATATATATATATATATATATATATATATATATGCCAAGATCGGTAGCTGTTTTGTAAACCTTTCGTGCAACAGTCACAGCGCTTATGTTCTAAAAACCCCTTTATTGGGCATGTGCCACCCGATGAACTATATAATATTACATGATAATGCCGCTATCATTCGGACACATTTTTGGGTGCATGGTACAAACCATGAGAACGCCTCAACGATGCACGAGCACATTCCGCTGCGGTTTGCGTTCGTGATAGGTTCTTCTCGTGAGGTCGCACAGGCAATGCAATCGTTCAGAAGGCACAGCTAGTTATTGCAGTCGCTTCCTTGCAGGCTTTCATATCAGCGGTCTGCATGCAAAAACACTAGGCTTGCGCGAATATTCGAATGCTTCGTGCATTCGAACGAATAGTAGAGTATTCGAATTCACTTCGATTCGAATTTAAATTTTTGAAAATTTTCAAGTATTCGCAATGAACGAATAAGTACATATTATTCTGCATATAACTACATGTAAGAGTGTTTCCGCTGCAGAGTTGGAATGCTAAACCGTAGAAGCACCTATTCAAAAAAATTCTGTCTGGCGCAAAGCCCCTCTTAAAATTCAAAGAGGCCCTGCAACACTCATTGAGCATAGTCAGGAAACGCTGTCGAACGGTAGTGGAGGCTACCGAGAACAGGCGAGGCAAATATTATAGCGCAGCACGTCGCCTGCTATTGACAATAATATCTCAAAGTCAGCTAAAAATTGCTTCCCTCTGTAAATGATGCCACGTGCTCAAAAATCAATCGTAGAAGGCCACCTATCAGCCATTGGCTGATGCGAGCATCGCACGCTCGGAGGCCGCCACTTGTCTACGCATACATGCGAGATCGCAATGAAAAGTGAAGCATCCTGAGGGGAAAAAGTGCTCAGGGTCATGAGGTGCCCATGACTTATTTTGTTCCTTTATACTATGCCTCCCTGCTTCTCTTCCAGCGCTTTCCTCGAGACGAGAAAAGAACACAA
This sequence comes from Rhipicephalus microplus, assembly GCF_013339725.1. Lineage (NCBI taxonomy): Eukaryota > Metazoa > Arthropoda > Arachnida > Ixodida > Ixodidae > Rhipicephalus > Rhipicephalus microplus. Next base: position 168,924,515 of record NC_051166.1, on the reverse strand, counting down.
TTGCAGCGTGCAACAAATCTTTGCAACTTCGCTCGTACTGGACAGATTCTAAAAATTTTCGCGGGGGTGGACTCGTGCGGCGATAAGCTTCTTCAATTAATCCATTCCATGGCTACTTTAAATTATGTTGCAGAGCCCATTTTATTGAACATATTATCTTCAGATTCATTCATTATTTTATGAAGAATGAAAGCTTCTTATGACACTTTATGTGCTCTTCAGTATGAAAAAAATTTAAATGCTACGTATTTTGCAGGTTATCACTGGCGTCCTACCGAAAGTCAAATCCTGCTACTGCACAAAGTTGTTTTAACAACCTTCGAACAAAAAATTGTTATTTGCACAGAGGCAGTATTTTAATTTTAAGAAAGATTGGCATGTTAGATAGGTTATGATAAATATGCCCATTGTTCTTTATATGCCATATATACTATTCGAATTTGATTGAAAATTATTAGACCAAAATCACTATCCGCTTCCTATTACTCTTCGAACCTAAAATTTACTATTCACACAAACCTAAAAAACACAAATTACAGCGTCACCAGCGAATCTTCCTTCAAGAAATAGCTTTTAAAAAGTCAGTATTTTTCACAGAAAAAAGACGCCGAGTGCGTATTTCACAAACTCTTACGTCTTGCACAAGCCAAGAGCTAGGCCTCTCGTTCCCGCTACGCTTACCACAAGTGGCGGCTAGAGCTCTTTCAAGTGATAGTATACGGATGTGGGGCTCTGACCAGGCGAGATGTAATGGTGACCAGAAATTGCGGCTTGGCTCAAGCAAACCCTTAAGCAATGTTATATAAAGGCCACAGCAATGCTAGTGATATTGCAACACGCTGTCGCAAGCTTTGCTTTTTTTAATGAACGCCTCAATTGCCATCAGAAAAATACTTAAGGCATACACACAAATCAGATATTCTCATTTTCTTACCTACGTTACTCAAGAAGTAGTTGGTGTTGACAGAGGGCGCACGGCAGTCTCTCATCGGCGTCGTGAGAGACTTGCCGAATCTCAACTGGACGATCCATTGTTTTTTGCCTCATTGCATATCTTGGGAAGGCGTGGAGGCTGACTCTTGTCGATGCTTAGCTTGTACACTGCGGCACGCCGCACGTACGATTGCTTTTGAAGCCTCTTGAAGGCAGTCTACGGAACTTGCGGATCCAGGTGACTGAGAGAGCTTCAGAGAGGCACTCGTTCACACACTCAGGCAAAGGGCGCGCTGCAGCCCATCAGAGGGTTGCGGCACTTCGGAGAGTAGCTGCACAGTAACGGAATCTAGGAAATGAGGCGAGAAATGGTCACTCATTTCCTTTGCCTTCTTTTGTATCTGGTCTCCTCTTCTTTCGGTTACGCGTGACTAGTTACAAGGTTAGACTATAAGGATCTTCGCCCCTATAGAAATCATTCAGGCCCAGTAATCGCGTTTGCTTTGCTGTCATCCGTAGTCTCCGCTGGATGGATGGATGGATGGATATGGCTGTACCCTTTAGATCGGGCGGTGGCTAGCGCCACCAAGCCGTAATACCTAATGAATCAAAAACTATATTTTTTTTTCCTTAAAAAAAGAGTTTGAGGATTCGTACTTTGCAGTGAAGAGTTCAAGTTTCACTCGTGCCTTGACTTTAGCCACCAATCAGATAACCTCCTTCTAGTTAAGTCTACCCGCTTAAAGTTTATTTTGCCCTCCCGGTCCCTAAACCCCAGTGCTTTGAAAAACTCTGCGCCATCATCCTGAACTATAGGGTGAAGCCCTTTGCAGAACATTATCAAGTGTTCGGCAGTTTCTTCTTCCTCTCCACACGCACTGCATACTGTGTCTACCCCTTCGTATTTGGCCCGATATGTCTTGGTTCGCAGTACTCCCGTTCTGGCCTCAAACAGTAGAGAACTACCCTGAGTATTATCATAGATCCTTTCCTTGGCAATTTCCTGCTTAAACGTTCGATAGATCTCTAGTGCGGACTTCTTTATCATGTCCATTCTCCACATGTCAGTCTCCGTTTCCTTCACTTTCTTCTTAACCGATAGTTCTTTTTGGTTTGGCCACCTGCTGTTTTCTAAGTATTTACCAGTCAACTTCCTGGTTCGCTTTCTCCATTTTGTATCGACATTCTTCATGTACAAGTAGCTGAAAACCTTCCTAGCCCAACGCTCTTCCCCCATTTCTCTCAATCGCTTCTCAAATTTTATCTTGCTGCTAGCTTCCCTGCCCTCAAATGATGTCCATCCCATATCACCTTGTACTCCCTTATTTGGTGTATTCCCGTGAGCTCCTAAAGCAAGCCTACCTATTCCACGTTGCTTAATTTCTAATCTTGCTTGAACTTCTGATCTCATGCACAAGACCGCATTGCTGAACGTCAGCCCAGGAACCATGACCCCTTTCCATATTCCTCTCACAACATCATACCTATTGTAATTCTACAGTGCCATATTTTTCATGACTGCTGCATTCCTGTTACCTTTAGTCGTCACGTATATTTCGTGTTCCCTCAGATACTCGGTCCCATTGCTTATCCATACGCCCAGATATTTGTATTTATCTGTTATTTCTAGCGTGACCTCCTGTATTCTAAGTTCACTACCTTCGTTGTCATTGAAAATCATGACTGCTGATTTTTCCTTACTGAATCTAAAATCTAACCTATCTCCCTCATTACCGCAGATGTCCATCAATCTCTGCAAATCTTCCTTGTTGTTGGCCATTAGCACTATATCATCTGCGTACATATCATCCGCCGCAGCCTGAATCCGCGCCCTCTCGTGGTAGGCGGGCGCGCGAGGCGATACTCGTTTATTTTGCTGCAGAGCGCGGCGATTGGGACGACCGGAGAGAAACACGCCGCGCGGCCACCATCTCGGAGTCCATGGTATGATTTCCGGTCGGCGATCACCTTTTTGCGGGGAGAAGGAAGTGGGGAACTGTGTTTATCATTAGTCTCATCTACGCGCCACCTCGCTTCGCCTCCCTGTGTAGTCTGCCCGAAGGAGATGAGACCGGGTGGCCGCGACGGCGTCTTTATTTTTTTTTTATCTACGATAGTCTATCTAAGGGAACTTTACGGAAAAATTTTTGTCTGTCTCTCTGTCTGTGTTTAGAAAAAATGTTTAACTATTTCGAGTAGTTCGTACTCAACCATAGAGTAACATAGTAAACGTAAAGAGCGGACACTCCCTCCCATTGAACTTTCCGGCCCACTTGACTAATAGCACTCCTAGCGGCCAGCATTAAGTGTGCACCATATTCATTTTCCGTTCGTTTCATCGCGTATGGTTTCAGTTTCGGTTTCAACGTTTTTTTTGCATGAATTTCAGGTTTTCCTTCGTTTTCGGTTCTTGAAAATGTATTTGTTAGCCATAATTTTGAGGTGTTGTTGGTGTCAGGCATGTCTATCACAAATACTTGTACATTTTGGCAGTTTTTGTTTAAGAAAGAAGGCAGGGACATTTTCATAATGTATCAAGTATTATTTTTATTCAGACACCACTTTCAAAAATAAACAAAGCAGGAATTAGGGAAAAATATGTCTTCGAGATAATGTATCACCTCGCTGTAGACACTTTGCATAAAATTACGGATAACGATGCATATACGTACAAAGTAAAAGCTATAATGAGCGTATAAGATAATATCATTGCTGTAATGAAAAGAATGGGAATCTGGCATTGTGTAACTTCTAACAAAAGTACACAATATCGGTCAGCACTGTTAATAAATTAGCTAGGTTAGAGAAAGCAGAATAAACAGTTGTGTTCCATATTTTGACGACATTGGATTCATTGTCATCACATTCTTTTTAACATATGTGTTAACATGAAGTGTTATTTTGGAAGAGTTATTACAATTAATACACTTTTGATGTAACATTTACTGGGAACAACCTTAGAATAAATGAACGCCATAATTGAAACTTAGTGAAAATTATTTTAAGTAGCGCAATGACATTCTTCAGAACGCAAAGACATTGTAGCAATGTTGATCTCTTCTGCAAAAAAGCGCTCACAGGAAAGAGCAATGCAACACATCTGGCTCTCCGTACTACACAGTATAACAGTAACGAATGGGTAACGAAGACACACCTCAGTTAAAAAAACAATTTCAAAATAAAAATTTGCTATTTTTGTGCGCCTGGAGCAAGTTTGTGTCTGAAACGTACTTGTATTTATTTAGGAAACTGTAGCCTCGGCCGTTATTTACTTCTATGTAGGGCTGCCTCAGTTGTACCGAGAACAATAAACGGTACATCTTTTTGTATTCGCCTCCTTTTGCACTTCCTCTGAATTGAGCCTATTATTAACGAATTACACTAAGTGCGATTTATTTACGTGGGCGCTGTTAGCTAAAAATTGAATCAGGCATAGGTATTAAAAAGACCCCAGGTGCATGGCGCTCCGATTCCCTCCGTGACAAGGGGAAAATCACCAAAGAAAGCGAATGAATAAAGATGTACCTATTTCTTTTGGACGCAATGAAGTGAACGAACTAATCATGAGATCATAAAAAGCAACACGGTGCCCTTGGAAGTATTTATAGGAAATGCAGATAAGAAATTAGGGGTGAAGTGATTACAAAAAACAAATGTTGATCGTATGTGAAAGCAAAAAAGTTTCGAGCCGCTTCTATGACGAATAGGATGGCTTGAACCTTTGCAGTATGGAAATCGGTAAAAATAATAATTTCAGTGTTTTACGTCCCAAAAACACGACAAGATTATGAGAGACGCCTTTGTGGTACTGAACCATTTCGCCTCCACTGAAATGCGACCAGAATGGGACTCGCGACTTTCAGATCAGCAGCCGAGCACCCTAACTACGACTGCACCGTGGCAGACTAATGGAATTTTTTCAATGGTGACATGTTTAGAACTAAATTTACGCTTTCAATTTTTCTGCCTGCCTGCAATCCGTTGAGGCACGAAATTAAACTTTGTCCAAGTTTCTGTTCACGAAACAGACGTGCATATTAAGACGTACTCTGCAAAACATGACGAGGATTTTTTTTGCACAAGGCTCAGAACAAAACCGGAATGAAGTGACATCAGACAGGATCTGGAACAATGCAGCGCATACACCTTGATTATGTGCCACGCTCTCTATGATAGCTAGGAAATGATGTTCGAGCTGTTGAATGTAGTTGAAGGCTTCTTACGAAGGTACGACTATGTCGCCAAAAAGCCTACCGGGCACGTGGTATGCTTTGAGCATCAGAAAGTATTGATGACTTTTGGTGACATTGCCAGATTCATTTTTCAATAGCGCAGCACAATCGCAACCTTCAGTTTGCTTCTCCAGAAAAATTTTGATCAGGTAATCAACAACGTAGTACGTAGAAGAGTTGTCCATTAGATTCGAATAAATGTTTGAAGCCAGTTCTGATATTTCATCCAAATGAGGAAAGTTGTCATGATGTACAGGTTGCACATAGACCGCAAAGGATTTGTCTTCCAGAGAAAAGTTAGAGAATTCCTTTAGAAAAGTATTGTTATGTTCTTCTACATTGCCTCCAGCAGACAATTTAAATAGCCTCTTGATCATGATGTGCTTGAGCCCAGTGGTGAATTGCAGCACATTTGGGTTGACGTTGCAGCCACGCATCTGCCTAAGAGTTCCAAAGATGTTTCAAAGTGGATCCTGTTGCAGGCGGCGCGTCATCAAGAAAGAAAAGTAAAAAATTGTTGAAATGTCTTCTCATAGAATTAGAACACCCATATTGGTAATTTGCCAACTTTTGATTGTATGCCGCTGCCTTCTTCCATCGAATTTCCACTGTGCGATCCAAGGGATTTTAGAGAGTAACTCGGTTATTTCAGTGTTCCCTTTGCGTATGGCATACCGCAACTTCTGTTCAGTTTTCTTGGACTTAAGGCTTTTTAGGCAATCAAAAATGTTTATCAATTTTTACGCAGAAGCATGCCATTGCTTCAGAAAGTTGGCGGGCGTATACCAATGCCATGATGGCAACACACACTGACGCACTGAGCACCTCTGTAGCTCGTTTTACCTTCATGTTACTGAAAGATTTTTTGAAAAATTCGTCTTTCTGCTAGTTTAATTCGGTGCAAATCGTAATCTTAACTCGTGGTTTGAGTGATATAGTTGTACTATATATTTGTATGACCAATCTATAATTTCTGCGCCAATTGTCAGACTATGCGCCTGCAGGTTATTTCTCGTGGTCCCAATGAAATGTGGCTCATCAAAATCCAATAAATTTGCTCCCCATTAGCCATAAAAAAGGGTTTCTCAGCTGTTACAACCAATTGGTTTGCAACACTTACGTTGGTAGCCCCTTGGTCACACACTACGGCTTTCACAATATATCCAGCACTCTTAAGCTCTTTGATCAGTTTCAGGGGAGTATTTTTAATCACAGAAGGCGATGCCGAAGTATGGCCAACAGTGTAAGCAATCGGCTCTACATACTTTCTAGATACCGGAGAGAACAAAAACCAATGCGCGGCCATGTATTGAAAACGTTCTTTCGCTGCCATTGTCGGTAAACCCGTGTACAATATCCTGGGCAGCATTATAAGACAGGTTTTTCTTAAGCATGATTTCGTTGAATATGAACGTGAAAACGCGGCCTCGCCTATTCAAAGAATTTGCTTTCGACGCTATGGCCTGCAATATGCCAGACATGATTTCTGGAGTCATTTTAACGCTTGACAGCCACCTCCGTAATTATCGCTGAGAGGGCAAAGTAATGTGTTTTGATAAGAAGTGGCATGCCTTTGGGCCATGAAAATTTAAACGTAAAACAAATTTCTTGAGCCAAAAAGGAAAACGTCTGCCCTTAGCCTTTGAGTTGACATGCGTGGCTACTAAAGTGTATACATCTCCTGTCACAAAAGGTCGCAGTGTCTTCAGGTCATCTGATACAGTTCGGGGCATCTGCTCCTGCTGCTTTTTCGGGCGCTTTATGGTTTTCCTGTACTTGGATAGTTTTGCTTGAAGACGCCTGATGATATCGGACCGTCGTTGGGCCGTCCTCTGGGCAGCAGTCCTTAGGAGTGGACCTGTAAAAGGAAAAAAAAAACGTCCGTAAAACAGATGAACGAAAACCTGAAACGTTTACCTCGCGCATCACGGCTAGCTTCACACATCGTAGCTATAAATGAACCCTGCCAAATTTGTAAGAGTAGACTCCGCAAACGGTGCTTTCGACTATTAAAAAATCGTAGGCCAAAAGTGAATGTCCATGTCGCTAGTCTTGGTACAGGGGCATCATCCGGGCCAAGGCCTGCGTCTGAAAATTAACGATTTCGGAGGAACGTTTACAACACTTGGTACACCTTCATATGCTTGGCGATAAAAGAGAATAAGATGAGAAGCACCCGTTACATGTGTATAGCCAAAAACCGTCTTGTTCGTTTCCGCAGGGCTGATTTGCAACGTTTAGCAATTCACTTACAAGAGTCTGCTGGGCCAGGATGGTTACCAGAGCAATCTTCCAGCTGCGACACGGCAGGGCATTGCTGATCCAGTGTTTGTGTAAATTATTGGTGCTTGTAGAGTGCTGTTTCGCCTTTCAAAATATGTCACGAACTGGAGCGTACACTCTCTAACGAAACACACGAGAAATGTGCGGTGCAGACGCGGTGAAGGAGGAACACGAAGTTTAACGAACATGGAACGACCTCTCAATTTATACATGTATAAACAGGTTCGGTCTGGTGCCGTCGCCTCTGTGCTCTAGCTGTAATGAACCTGAAAAGCTTGATTATTATCTTCTAACATACCACTCTTTAAAAAATCAAAGAAAAAGTTCTTCGAAATTTAATTTGAAAAAACTAGGTTTTTCACTTAGTGCTCTGAACATTCGGTCCTTTGGGGCTGCCTCATTGAAATTTAGTGACAGGAACGTCTGCGGGGCCATATGCGAATGCCTGTGTGATACAAGATTACCTTGTTGAGCCATTGATCAGCTCTCTTTCCTAACCAAACTTAAATTCATTATTTCATTACTACACTACATGAATTTATCCTACTAAAAAATTCTGTATTACGAATAATTTAAATATATTCGAAAAATCCTATTATCTTTCTTTTTTTCAGTCAACTTTTTTCATTGTGCAAAAATTGTCTCGTCATGTGAAAAACAAAGTAATTATTTCTCCTACTTCCATAGTCCTACATTGTTCACTTGCATTTACCACAGGCTTTTTGGCCCATCCCACTTAGTGGGTAAGAGGCGGAAAAGAGGAACACGCAAGCAAGAGCTTTATGCCAACATCAACATCATGCCCACTGCCTTACAGCTATGTTCTAAAGGCGTTCTGGTTCCTGAGGCACCTCACAATTTGTGCATTGTTTAGAAATCCTGGGTATGAATGGTTTCAAGTTTTACAGCGAGCCTTAACTAAGTCACTTGTTCACAAATTATGCCACATTACTCGCTTTAACTATTTTTGCAGTAAAGGTGTCATATCTAGTGACCTAATGCGCCAAAAATTCGTATTCGACATTTAATCTCTGCTGTGTCAGTGAATTCGCGTTTTTTTTTAATTTGAGATAGTTATTTTCGAAATAAATGCTATTAATGTCATATACGAACCTTGATATTTAGGTCAATATTTATTCACAGATTATTATACTTATAATTTTATAAAGTCTCATGGCCAGACAATAGTATCAAGTACCTGGAATCACGTGGAGGTTTGAAGAACTTCACGCCGGCATTCTGGCTGGTCTTTCCATTGTTGCCGCACCATACAACGCAGCAGTAGTTGCCGTACGACATCGCTCAACTTGATGGCGCGTACCTGTTGAATAGAAAAAGGTGTAGAAACTTAAATATATTCGCGAATTTATACATGGCTAAACACAGAATGCGTATTGGCCCATCGCACTGATTTTGTACTTGACAAACCATGGCGACGTATTGGTGGCCGATCTTCTTATTTCATATGGGTGTCTATTTATCGCAATGCTATTATAAGACTCGATGGCTTTTGTGCTTGTTCACAAGTAGGTTGCCTTATTATGGTACAAAATTACAAAGTATGCATGCGAGCAAATTATAAGGCTTCATGTTTGTGTTACTGTTTACAGTACGGCGAAACACCGTAAATGGAGTGCGCGCACAGCAAGTTGCAAAGAACGCGCTCAGTTGTGCGATTTCCATTTTTTTTTTCTCTGACAAATTTATTTCCACTTTGTTGTATATCTCAATCGCGTTTTATTTTTTTTTTATCGTCGGCATGCCGCCTTCAGTTAGCTCCACTGTTTTTTTTTTTTCTAACACCTACTTCAATCATCAAGATAGGTCGCCAACCCGTGTGATATTAGAGCTGACACGTCCCATCTCTAGCACCAAAGCAGAGCTGACCCAGAACTAAAAAGCTTGGCGCTTACAACCAATGACAACACCGAAATTTCGGCAAAACGGGTTAACGATATTGCGTTAAAATACACCGCACCGCCGAAGAATGCTACGGCTAGTCGGCCTAAAATAAGGAGAGAAATATCTATGCGCAACGCTCGCAGGCGCCGCGCAATCGGAATTTAGGAGGAGTAAACTACGTGTTCGGGCTTTTTTTTTTACATTTTGATGTTTTAAGAGGCAACGTCAACCTCCTCCCCCCATATGTTCGCCAGCGCAGCGTAGAGGAGAAGCTGAGAGGAGGATGTCACGCTGTCTCTATTGGCTGTTACATATGACGCCACGATGTCACACGCTCCTGTGGCCAATTACAGTATACGTCGTGACCGTTTGGATGTGATGGGTTTGAACTTCACCTAGTGACGGTTAGCCGGGCCCGACTCCTACGTCTGAGCGAAGCTTGGTGTTGCACGGCAGTGTACTTTTCGTGTCTCGTGTGGTCGCGGGCTGACGAGGAGCTAACTTGATTTACACGACCGGTACTTCAGTATCGCTCGCTTCACTTCGCTGCTTGCAATACAGAACGGTGTGGAATTCACTGTGAGTTGTTATAATGCGCGCGTCTGTTTTTCTGTGTGCAAGATGTGTTTGCGGCATCTGTCATCGTACGCTTGTTTTGGCCGCCGATGGAGTCGCCCGCAGTCATTATTTTATTTGCCGATTATTTCTGCCCTGAGTATATTCCTTCTCTCAGTGCGATGAATCAAGAGAGACGAGTGCAGAGCTTGGTGTGTGAGGAGCTTTTTGTGATTTAAATGCATGTGTTGTGCCAGGGAAACGGAGGAAGGAAAAAGGTAAGGAGAGGGCATGCCCAGCTAGCGCAGGGCGTAAAAATTGTGGCGGAAATGACATCATGGCGGCCATATTCACTAGGCACAATGGCGGCGTTGCTATGGTTACGTGTTGCGCAGTGAAGCTGGTCTAGCAGTGAGCGGCCGCGGCTGGCGGCGGAATGTGTGCCTCCCCAGGTCTCGTGCTGAGCCGTGGCAGACAATATCTATGCTCTGCGCCGCGTTATTGGTTACGCAGTGTTCTCCTGGCTGTTACATTACTCTTAGCAACGTTTACAAATCCCTTTGTCCATCACGGGGTTTTAACAGTGCGAAGAACGAGTGCATATTCATGCGTCGTGCGGCGGATGACGTGGTTGAAGCAATTAGTGTTCAGCGAAACTGCGCTGGGCACCATGACGAAGCGGAATGACGACGAACGCCTTGCAGGTCAGTGACGGTTGAGCAGTGTTCCTGCTTGTGACAACGGACGACGCTGTTGAGCCCAGCAAGACGCCGTGAGGACCATGTGCACATACGTAGTTTCGTGTTGTGTGTGTACAGTAACAACTTGCATGTGCGTATTAAAACACCTTTTCTGTTCCGCTTGGTACACTCTCCACCAGCATTGCATGTAATCTCAACGTAACAGCAACCACGTTCAACTGTCACTAGCACCGTGCTCAAAGTCACCACGGTCGCAGAATGTTGACGCAGGTGAGTTTCACGTGGAACACGGACACAGTGGCAGGACGCTGCGTCAGTTGCGTGGCGGAATGCAACCGTAGAAGGCGCACGACCGATCGTGTCGTTTGTACAGTTGCTGAATTAATGACGTGAAAGCACTCGCCGTTGTCAGTGCATCTAGCGCGCGTTCTCTCGTAGTTGCTTCGTTGTCGGCGAGCTGTTACTCCCTGTTATTACTCGGACGAAGCGATTTCACTGAAGATGTCCTGCTGGCTCAGAGTGATGAGGCCCGTTCTATTAGTTTCGGATCGTCACGACATACGCGCTGCGCAGCCCACGTGCTTTCTGAGCCGGAAAGGGAGTCGCGCCTTCTGCTTCGCATTCATATGTAAACAAGAGAGGAGAATGTGCCTAGTCAATATGGCCGACTTCCGGCTTCATAGCGGCTTCACAACAAGTGACGTCAGGGCCTCTCCTTACCTTTTTCCTTCCTCCATGGCCAGGGATAATTCATGCTCGGAAGCCATCCTGTGAGTATTACAACATTAGCGCGCCCACAGTGGCTGATCGAAACTTCCGTTGGGAGAAAAAACAACGACAAAAGAACAGGGGGGTTGCAAAATATAATCTGCTCGTTGATCTTCCTTGTACTATTTTTTTAATTGTTTCATCTTTTCTGGTCGTTATGGCGGGAAACAGCTGGGGGCACAGGCTATTTCGCCACCCCCGCGTTAAAAGCGTGTTTTTAGATTTCGGGGCTTTTTAGTTACATTTATAGTTGCTTTCTTTGGGGGGGGGGGGGGGCGTTAACTGTGCCTCTATGAAGAGAGGTGAATAATTCCGGTCATTTTATTTTAGCCGTATAAGTTCTTTTTTTTTAATTCTATAACGCCCCCTTCTCTCTAGCGGTACATTACATATGTCATGGAGAAAATTAAACCTCGCACCAGCTCGCACTGAGGTTATCGACATTTGCTGCCCGGAAGGCGTCAGGAATTTTGACGCAGCTGTGCTTAACCTCACGGCCGGATGTGGCCGGCGGTCGGGTGGGCTGGAAATTTTCAAGAACATTACTTGCCTGCGTGCAAAATTGTCGAAGATGGGAATGTGAAGTGCCGGTTCGCTTGGTGTCAGTTCAGGGATTTCGCCAGTATGGCGGCATTGAGGCTCTAGCTGTATTTGCACACTATCTCAAAACTGCTCGCTTACGCAGCTGACGGCTTTCGCCCTTCCTCAGTACTGCAGAATCAATTACTTTTTATTCCTTTTCTTTTCTTTCAGCTTCATGCTCCCTTGCTCGGTCTAAAAAAGTAGTCGCGTCGTAGCGTCTCCTGCGCAGGAATGATATTTAAAGGCGGCCAGATTGAGGGTTCTTCATTATGATGTTCCACCATCTTAGCTCTCGCATGTGATTTTCGTGAATACCGTATATAGTTGTATGACGTTATGCGCGTGAAGGTTATAGTTTGCTAGAGATAATTTTATCTGCGCGGAAGTCTTAGGCATGCACCGTAATCGGCGAAGTGTTGCGTTTGTACTAATATATCTGGCAGCATTTCCCTGCATTCCTTCTATTCCCTCGTCAGAGGCCACTGCACGGAACTGTAATTGCAATTTGTAGACGCTTCTTCGTCTACATAACGCTTTGGTTATCTTACGCTGCGGTTATCTACATTACGCTTTGGTTATTTATGGCTAGTATACCATGTTACAGATGGAGGCAGTGGCTAGGCCTAGTAATCTCACATGGATTTAATGCCAACGCATTGACGTTAGCGTAGGATGCTCGTTTGTCGTAAGAAGGTCGTGATGTTAACTAGCATTTTTGTTCCACAAAATAGTTTACAACATGCTTTCTTGTTATTACACCTGATTCGTTGGTTTGAAGGTTCTCGATTGTTGGGATTGCTTTTTTGGGTGACGTGGAAGCTCTCATGCGCACTGAAGCGCTTCTCAGTGCATGACAAATTTTACTTTAAATAAACTTCCCACTATGTGCGTGTGACACAGGTACAAGTTGTGTGAGCTTAGTTCAATGTAAATTATTTTGCTTTGCTTACCTTTTCTTGTAACAGGTCTAAACATGGGTACCGCTGAAGCGGGAGAGCCAAAACTGGGTCAGCGTTACGCAGGTGATCCAAGCCTAACATGGGAGCAATGATGTATGTGGAGGCGCCGTAACCATGTCAACCAATGTTTTTTTTTTTTAACAAAGAACTATTTATGCTGTATCATTATTGAAAATATTACTTCTCTTGTCTAAGTTATTTAAGCGAAACATCGCGAGCCATTATTTCACGTTTCCTTTTTATGGTTGCGCCGCATAACAGACGGCAGGAATCCTACGAACCTGAGCCACGTAGGGCGGCCATTCACCACTCTTTACGTTTACTATGTTACTCTATGACTCAACATTGGGAGAGCGCTAAGCCGTCCCGCAAAAAGCTTCACACAAAAAAGTGTGTACGCTTGTATGGGGGGGGGGGGGGGGGGGGGTATAAAAAGTTTGTAACGATTTAGAGTATTTCGTACTCTACTATGGGAGAGCTTAAAGCTGTCCCGTGGGCCTTAACGCCACAATAAAAAGAGACGAAAACTTCGCAATCCAATGGTGATGGCGATGGGGGGGTTTAGAAAAAAGGAGGTAACGATTTAGAGTACACGGTACTCTACTATGGGAAAGCCGTCCCGAGAATGGCGATGTACTTTAGTGCTAGAAATGCAAAACGACACCAGCCCATAACTCAAACGGCCAACCTGATCCGCAGCGCCCACCATTGTTGCTCGAGCTTGAGCACTCATACTTGTGCAATTATCAGTTTAAGAGCAACCATTTGCGAATACCTGAGGCACCATAACAACACGTTTATATTCTCTATGTGTGTCCTTTACTAGAAAATGCATACATAGGTAAATCTAAGGACCGTAGCGTTTATCACGCTGCGCTGACCATGATAGCGCGTTCACACTGAGCATTCCGGCCGTCGAAAGTGCGCCGAATCCGATTCGGCAGCGGCGAGATCCGCCGAGAGGGTCATGTCCGTGCCGATCGCTCTCGGACCGATTTTTGCGGCGTCTGCCGTCGAATCGGTCACCGAGGACCAATAGGAGCTCTAGTCAACAAATTTCGAAAAATGGCGGACAAGCCCTACTCCCTTGTCATGTTGCAGTGCACGTAACTGACTGTTGTAACCTACGGGAGTTTAACCAATTATGTGCCTACTTCACGTCCCTATTTAGTAGAAGGGGTGACCGAGCTTGTCGTTGGCTTGACCGAGCATGTTGAGGTCTTGCAAAGCGAGACCAGCGCCGCTGGCGACGGCGGTTTTTTTCTGCTAACCCTGCATTACAACACAACGATTTGCCAGCAAAGTTAGCAGTACGGCTTCTTTTTGTTTCCTGCGTACGAGAATCATCGAAGTCCAGACCACCAGATCGTGTATGTGGCGTTTGCGAGCCGCGACAACAACCGGGTGACAGAGCATCCATCCTGCTTCCGGCGGCGCGGGGCGCGTCCAGTGCGAACAACGCTGTGTTTCGGCAGCAGAATTTCGCTCGCTGTAAAAGCGGATGGCTCAGTGTGAAATAGGGCTTACTGCGCATGCGCGACTGCTGGCCCAAGCACTGCTAGAATGCATTGCAACACGCCTCCGGGTCTACGTAAATGACTGGCTAAGACGCCTCTCCCCTAACACACTATCAGCAATCATGTAAGGGCGTCGGGGAGCAAACTTCTGCAGGTGCGCGATGAACCCACGTGCTCACACGGGGCCTGGCAATCAACCCGCGTGGCGTGCTTCAACAAGAGTTCGGGACGAGCAGCACCAATCGAGACGACAGTCAATTTATAGTGTGCTCCACTCGCAAGGTGGCGTTAGCATCAGTCATGGCGCACGTGATGAACGAAACTTTGAGTGGACCCATGCGCTGCTTCGCAAGCATGGTTTCTTTTAGTGGGAAGTGGTCTAATTAAGGCTTATTACGTGATCTCAGAGACTTGGAGAAGGTGGTACACATTGATGAATTAGTGCTTGAGTGGTTGTGCAGAAGGTTATTTAAGTGGAATTTTACAAGAAACTCATGTCACGAAATACTTATCCATGTTCGTCTCTTAAACTCAAATAAGTGTTTCAGGTTATGCCGCATACACCTGCGATAACAGTGGCAGAATTTTTTTTTTCATCGTCGTTTTTCTGAGAACTCTGCAAAGTGTAAAGCAACGCAAGATGGTGGGAGCTGAAAAAGACGAGAAATGCAGGGATCGAGTGTTTGATGACATATTTTATTGATTGACTATTCCTTCGGTAGTTATCATAATTTTCTGTGTGGTTTTCAAGATTTTGAACTGTTTATTCACGTATTTCTTAGAACCTACGCGTCACCCGCTGTAAAGTGCCGTCTTCATGCCCTAATATATCTAATTATATGACACCAGGGCTCGGTGGTTGTCAGAGCTCTGGCAGTGAACTGTGTGAATGGTTCTTGAGGAACTAGAAAATAACGATGCTCACGTGCAGTTCCAGCAGCTTATCCTTGCAGGCATGGGCGAAAATAATTTCGGCGTTGTTATGAGGCTTCGGCAAACTTTTATGATATTATTTCAAGGTGTTCAATAATTAGACGTATAAGGTATTCAAATGTAATGAAGCATTCTCTTGACGAGTGCAAAAACTTGCTTTTGAATGTTTTAAACGCAAGGATATCCATGATTGCTATCGTGCTAGTTTTGCAGCATTTACACGTGTTAACCGGGTAACGATGAATAGTAGCATCGAAATTCACGAGATTTCTCTTCACAGCTACTAATTCCTGGTGTTTTATTTATGGAGCATGGCAACATTTTTTGCTATATACTCATGGGGCAATCAGAAATCGTTCTTTTCGATTTTTTGAGGTGACAGCAAAGCGAAATAAATAATTATTACACGTGACACTGAGTCTGTTTCAGTCATGTTGCGTCTCACTCTGTCTTGCTGTCATCAATACAGACAACATAATTATAAAAATATAGCGAACACGTTGCAACTTCCAACACGTTCATTAAATATCAATAATTTTGTTCTACATCCTACTTTTTGATTACGCATTTCCAGCTCGAGCCGAGTTTGTCGTATTGCCTGGCGGAAAGCGGCAGACGTCAATAAGGCAGTGGCTGAATTCGCAAGGAATTCACCTGAAGCTCATCGCGCTGCTGGACGGCAGGCGTGCTTCTATCACGCATCCAACGTTAGCCGCCTGTGCTGTGCCAATGTATATATTGTTTATGTTCGTTCTTCCTGACCGCCCGTTTACGGCTCGTGGATAAAAAAAAAACGATGTGCTTCCGGCTGTGGCATCCGCCTCTGCAGATGGCGATTCCAGATAGGCGTTATTATACTCTGACGTTTAGCCCTCTTTCTCATGCATGCGTACGAGGGAAAGGGCACAATTTCGAACAATCTGAGCTTTTCCCGTAGTCATTAAGCTTATTTGGCACTCTCGGTAAGTGGTGGATACCTAATGGGGGGGGGGGGGGGGGAGGCGATCGCCCTTCCCAGTAAAGAAGTCTGTGTCAGCACGTCCCCCTCACTTCTGAGCTTGTATAGGCTACAGACTACCATCAATTAGGACAAAAAAGTGAAACGATTGTGCTTTGAATGGGTTCAAGCTGGTAAAAACAAAAAAAAGTCATGACCACATCCCCTCTCCGAAACCCGGTTGAAGATGTTGAAAAGTGCCTCTTATGGATAAAGTATAAATTTTCTTAACTGTTCAAATGACATATGAGATGAATTGCTTTAAAATATATATCGCTGAAGCTTTCCAGTGAAGCTAAAACTTGTCCCCACGGTGTTAATCACTGCGTTCATACCGACAGTACAAAAACTTTTTTAATTATTTATTTGTTTAAACAAATGCCTTTAATTCAGCCATATTCAGCGTACAAACGTACAATAATGAAGGGAAGGGCATAAATTAGCACGTGATAACAAGTTGTTTAAAGATACAAGTTATACAGATATAATATCCTGATTTCACTTTTGGCTAATTTCACTTACAAGAACAAAAGCAAAAGTGCGCCAGGTGAAAAACACTGCAATCAAAGTACCTATATGTCCTGGACGTGATAGAAATTGAGATCGTTAAATACACTGCCAAGAGAGATATCATGAAAAACCATAATGTGCAAAAAGTAACCATTCATTACTACCACGAGAATGGCATCGTACTTGTCGAAGTTGATGCTGGTGGAGATTTTCGAAGGGAGGGTGTCCTCATCGGTGGGAAGAGAGGGTGGCACATAGGGTGCCTCCTTTGGCTTGCCTTTGGGGGCCTAAGTGAAGCACAAGCTCGTTCATGCAGTCCTTGCGATGTGGCCCCTCTGCCGGCACTTGAAGCATCCGCGAGGCCGGTCACCCTCGTCTCCGGAGTACTCTCCCCCTCGTCCGCCGCCAGCGTCCAAGTTGGGGCAGTCGCGGCTCGACTCTTCCTCATGCCGCGGATCGTCCGAGGCCACCGTGTTTGCATCACTATCGTTGTCAGCCGCACCATTGTTGTTCGAGCCAGAGCTGGCAGTACCGTTGGTGTTGCCCCAGCTGGACTCTGC